>OX459114.1:103171977-103671977 GCA_949775065.1 Brachyopa scutellaris | reverse complement strand
ATGAACGTTCCCTATCGAGACATTAATGTGTTCAGGTCGGGTTCATATTCACATACCTCATAAACCTAGTTTTTTCTGGATTGTTTTTTTTTTATATTATATTTGGGAGACCTCTTCATCAAATACTAGTGTTCTAGTCTATTGATATGTGGTCAATATGTGTCCACTCGTGGCGCACAAAATAATCAATCATAAAATTATCGCATAGGTAGATTTTCTTAAATCAGGGTTACCTGCTTGTTTACATTTACAATATCCAATCAACGACCGTGTTTTAATAATAAAAAAAAAACGAAATGCAGCGTAGATTGCTCTCAGTTTTTCTGCGTCTGCTCTTCAGCTTTTTAGCTATGTATATCAGATGGTAGTCTACTGATTGTATCGAACGAAACTCCTGAGGAAGAATTTGTCTTCATACATATGTATTTGTTATGAAGACTGGAAGAGTGAAAGCTATCAAAGATTCTCCACATTATGTTTGACACGTTGAAAAGTCTAAAAGTGAGATGATATGATACATACTTAAGCAGTGAACATAATGTGCTCATAATCAATTGGTTTTCTGACCTCAAATCTAAAGCCTTATATATACGATGTAACTGTGATATTTTCTCACTTTTTTCCAGGCAACATTTTCACACTATGGCACATGGTGGGCATCCAAAACTAATTTATTAGGCGTGTTTTTTTTCAAACCTAAATATATAGGCTAAACATGTTTCCGCAACATGTTTTCAATGTAAAAAACAACAAAACCTTAGCCTGGATAATTATCCAGTCTTATTTTTGTATGGAGAGCTTTTTCGAAATCTAGATAGGTTTGAAAAAAACGCGCCTATTATATTAAATAATAAAAATATTCGGACACTCCTTTAGGTGTTGATCTAATGTAAATTCATTCAAATACCTGCTTTAGCGTAATCTGTAGATATTTTGCTATGTGAACATTTTTCCTTCGACATTGTGTAACACATATAACACATATGTATGATATGAATGCAAAGATATATATTTTCTATTTTATTATGAACTGGCACGCGATATAATAATGCATGCAACACGAACGTGCTGCTTGGAAATAAGTAATAAAAGCTTTGCATTTTTCTAATGCTTTTTTCCATTATAATTAAAAACACCCTTAAACAATATTAGAACATTTTAGTCTTTCCAGTTAATGGATACGCTTCACAAAAATTGCTGAAAAACCCAACTAAGGCATGAGTAAATAATTATTTTATTAGATCCCGTAGAACTTTCTAATAAATTCGAAAAGTTAAATCTACTTATAAAGGGTGATTTTTTAAGAGGTTGAGAACTTTTTTTTTAAAAAAAAACACAAAAACTTCGAAAAAATGAATGAAATATTTATTTGAATCGATAGTTTGAACCTTGCAATTTAATGTTTAAAGATAATTTCATGCAAATGTTGACCGCGGCTGCGTCTCAGGTAGCCCATCCGCTGAGTCCAATTTTGGCATACTCTTTCACACATATCGGCCGGTATCTCACGAATGAATGCATGGATGTTGGCTTCCAGTGCGTCAATCGAAGCGGGCTTGTCCCTATAGACATTAGCCTTGACATACCCCCACAAAAAATAATCTAATGGTGTCAAATCGCACGATCTAGGCGGCCAATTGACCGGCCCGAAACGTGAAATTAACTGTTCACCAAACTCGCCTCGCAATTGCGCCATTGTTTCGCGTGCTGTGTGGCATGTGGCACCGTCTTGTTGAAACCACATATCATGCAAGTCAAGAACTTCCATTTCGGGCAAAAAAAAGTTTGTTATCATCGCCTAACTGCTGGGAACGGCGCCGAATCGACATTTCGCGGTCTTCTGTCACACTAGCTGATACGGCCGCAATATTTTCTTCACTACGCACAGTACGTAAACGTGTTGGTGGTTTAATGTCCAACAAAGTAAATTTGGTGCGAAATTTGGTCACAATCTTCCGAATAGACTGCTCAGAAGGTCGAGAATGCCGATCATAAAATGGAAGCAGCGCGCGATGAACATTTCGAACCGAGCACGAATTTTGATAGTAAAATTCAATAATTTGCAAGCGTTGTTCATTTGTAAGACGATCCATGGTTAAATTGCAAACCAAACTGAAGCTGTTTGACAGTGACACAAGGTACTAAACACACGTCAGCTATCAAAACCAGTGTTGCCAAAACCAAACCAGCTAAAAAATCACCCTTTACTATCCTTTTCTTCTAATCACATAATGCAATGCGTTTACACGAACTGCTTACCCCCATCTTTGAAAACAAAAGTTAATTCCCCCAAATCAAGATGTTTCCCTTTTGCATAATCAATTAATTTATTTCATCAAATCCAAGAGAAATCCTTAAATTGAAAACTTTTATATGTATGTATGCGTGCTTTTGTACAAATCGACAAAAAGGGTAAATCTCTAAATCACTCCATCAAGCTACTAATAGTAGGGATACAACAAAGTTGTTTGACTATGGTAAATCCCAACCGATTCAATAATGGCTAAAAGCCATTAAAATAAAATTCCCATAAATGTATTCGAAAATCCCAAGTACATTAGCATGGCATTTCCATTGCCACACTTTGATATACGAGTATATTCACTCAATTTCAGCACTCGTACAGTTTTTCTTTCGAACATACGAGTACTCGTTTGTAACATAGCTTCGAGGCGAAAACGACTCCACACTGTCTCGGTACTGGCCTTTCTATTCGTCTGGATGGATGTTATCTTGGCAGCGAGTGAAGGATTTCATCGTAAAATCACATGCACAGTTCTGCAGGATGGTGCATTCTTTTTTAATGCCTTTTCTTTGGGTCGGTTTCGGTGGTTGGCATTTTTGAATTCCCATTTGGCTGCTTACACCGGTTCTTCCGAATTCGACACAGAGCGATAGCTTTTTTTTTTGTTTGCATTGTAAAACGGACAATTGATTCGAGTAGGAGTATCAACACACATAGATAGACGACGTATCTCTGGAATTACTCGTTCAAGGACATTGGTAGTAAGTTTAGTTGCCAAAAGGATGTTGTGGAGGATTCAAATTACTGAAAATGCGATTTGCTGGAGTCAAATGGTGAGAGAGTACAAAAGTGTCAAACACAGACTAAATTATTTGCTCATGCAAATTTTCCAGCAGTAAAAGTGAAATTGTCCTGGTGGACCAGTAAAGTGGATAATTTAAGGAAATTGGACAAAGTGAGTAAATGTTGGTAGGTTTCTTTTTTCCTTTTTCCACTTTGTTTGAGGAGATTTCTTTAAAAGATGGAACAAGGAATACATGCGGGAAAATATCGTCATTGGGTCGTTCGAACTTATCATATATTTTTGTCGTGGTATTTGTTGGATTTTTGTTATCTTTTGACAGAATGTGGCAATTAATTCTCGACATTGACATTGATTTTTATTTATCGTTAAACATACGTTGGAGCTTTTCCTATGTCTGTGGATTTAATTACGTAAATGAGTCATCGGGTTCGATTTCAGGGGATGTGTCTGAGTTCCCTTCAGCTGCTACCTAAATGCTGAGGCTTGATTTTTTGAACATTGAGTCATTTATGGGTGACCCACTCCACACTACCTAGTTTGCTGGACTTCTTTCGAATATTTGAGTTGGGCTATTTCCTCCAAACAAGCGTTTCGCTTTGACTAGAGTATACATGTATATGTATGTGTTCTATCATCTTTCCAATTTCGCGGATTTTGCGGAAATTCTTTGATATTCATCCATAAAAAATCATTTGACTCATTGACTATGATCACATTGCCCTTGGCAAATTGGAATCCAACTCAATTTTTCATAGCAAAACTGATATTCAGCGATAAAGGCATATTTGGCTAAATATTCAATTCAAATATTAAATCAATAACGAAGACGTCACTCAGTTTCTGCAGCCAATTCGGTAAAAAAAAACAATATTTTTGTTGTGAATTAAGCTAAGTTCAGACGATATGTTCATTGTGAGTAAAATGTTGTCCCAAACGTGTTCATATCGTGTGCACATAAAATTTTTGTGTTCATACGTATGAACTCGAACCATATGCTCACATTTGAACACGTCGTGAACAAACGTATGAACATGTCATGTTCATATCGTGTGAGACCATAGGCTGTTTTTTTAGTAGCGAATCGAGCGCGCTCTGAACTAAGTGTGCTCTGAGCGCTCAGCGCTCTGATTAATTTTTGAAATAATATACACTTGAGCACTTATATAGCTGTCATATGATTATACAATCGTATACAACCTTAAATTGTTTTTCATCTATTTATAACCTTAAATTAAGTTTATGCAAAGTCAAACTAATTATTAATATTAATTAATACAATTACATATTAAATTATAACGCCATAACTAATAACTAATTGACCGCCTAGGTCGTCATCGTCCCTGCCTTCTAAGACACAAGTGGCCAATATTGCAGCAGAATATTTTCTTCTGCGTTAATTTTATTGTTAAATTTTTATAATATTTTATTTTATTTGATTTTAATGAATAGAAACGAAGCACATGTGTCAACATCACGAAATGAAAATCGAATAAATGGTTTGTTCATATGTTCATAGCGTGTACATATCTCTCATATGAGCCAATTGTTCATATCGTGACACCGTATGAAACGTATGAACATATTATTATAAGCATACGAAGCGGATATGCACACATATGAACACACAAGCATATGATCACAAATATGCACAATGAACATATCGTCTGAACGCAGCTTTACGAATGCCCCTTTTGTCGAAATATCTATAAGTATTCGTAATGGAATAACTGACATGAAAATAAACAAGCGTACTCCATTCACTTTGCCAAGTTGTAAATTACCTTAAGTTCACTAAAACGCATATCGCCCACTTAGTATTCATTGGATAATACCTACATTGAAAGAAAAACACACATTTGATCGTAGGAATTCCTTTTTTTCCTTTTTGTTAACAGATACGGAGCCGAACCACATCCACCAGACGGTGGTTCCTCAGCTGTACTTGCACTGTTGGACAAACTTATGGAACGTGACCGTCACTATACATTTCAGAATGTGTCCTGTTTAAATATCCTCCTACGGAATATACCACTCATTGAGATGCCTTACGAGGTGAGTACAGTTCGCCTTAATGATGTGCAATTTGTGGAACGTGGGCGCCACAAGGGTGGTTTGGTTATTTCGTCATGCTGCCAAGTTGTGGACTGAGACTGACTGAGAAAATCACAAAGGCAGTGCTGGGCTGGCATTTTGTTGACATTGTTGCCAGATGCATAGTTATTATTTTTTCCTTGAACCGCTAAACCGTAAAGTTTTTGAAAGCAATTAAGTTGGACCACTTTCTGGAGTGAACTAACGTTGTGTGTTTTCCAGTACAACCATGACAAGAGAAGATTCATACACTTAATTTTTTGAAAGTTCATTTTTTTTTTGCTGCTTTACTGAACTGAGATGTGAGAATGGGAACCTTCTTTCGTTGAATACGTTCCTTTACCTTTCTTTTTCTTTTGAAAACCGGAGATTTTACGAGTTTTTGGTTTGACTTTGAGTCCTTAAACTGTTAGCCACTTGAACTTGGTTGCAGAAATTTAGGTGACAATCTGTCAGATTTTTAATAAAAATAAAAAAAAAAACGTTTGTCAAATTGTCATCAATCAAATGGCAATAATATCTGGCAGCAGTGCCAATTGATAATAACAGTAACAGGCGTTGACGACGGTCGAAGGGGGTGGATTATTACAAGAAAAAAACCTTGTCCTACAACTCATATAACTTGTCGGGTAAACGAGTATAAAACAAATTGGCGCCAAAGGACAACCGGATAATCTGTCCACTTCGAACTTGATATTTCCGGCAACATAGTTATGATGAACTCTCTATATTTATAGTGTAAATGAGTAAAGTTGTATTTTCGTTTGTCCTTAATAGCCCAACTTGTTTAACGTGCGTAAGGAGAGATTCCTGGAAAAATATGGAACACTGCTGTTGGACAAGATAATTCAAAAGGAGCAGGTTTTCGGAATCATGCCACTCAAACATCTGTGTCGGTGAGTAGAGGTAGAGTAGTGTGTATGTAGTAAGGAAGGTCAAAGATAGAATTTCTTGCTTCCTTATAGCAAAGTTAAAATGAATTAGCATTGAAAATTTTGTATTCTAAATAGTTTCAATGGAAATATTTGTTTAGTGCTCATTTGTTTGCGTTGGGACTTATGAAGTGAGGAATAGAATTGGAGGAAATTTAATTAAATCTTTTACGGTCTAACTCAACTGTCATTTCAGACAGTTTGTTTATTTGCATTGATTTCACACAAAGTTTGATATTTATTGTATTGCTCTTCGGAAACTTTACTTTGGGTGGCATAAATTATTGTTATCCTCTTTGAGGGGAGTAATTCCAAATCTTGAAGGTGAATTTAAATGAAAATTGTTTTAAATAGTTGTGTATTGAATTTGTAGAAATCGAAATAAATTTAGTTAAGGTAACGATGTATTGGCGAGCTATTTATTTAAATTGAATTTTGGATTTACTAAATCACGTCCACCTAAGCTCATGCTGAAATAGTACCAGTGATGAGGACAATGGTAAAAGAAATAATCTCTGAATTTAACAGCACTTGCCAAGCCGTAATATTTAAGTTGTTGAAATAAATAATAACTTATGAAATTAAATAGTTGAAGAAACGTTCGGGGAAATATAGTAGCTAAAAATGTGTGATATACCAATTATAAAATCATTAATTAATTATTCGTCAATATCATCACAAAATAAGAATATTGAAACTCTTAGAGTGCGAGTCTAACTCACACTTCGCGGTTTTCCTTGTAACATATTTTACAAACATCTCGCATCCAAGCGACAAAACTCTTCAAAATGGTACTTTTCGACCTGAGTAATATAATAGTATACACTGAGATTTTTAGGAAGTGTGGAAGAGAGAAAATTGCAATGGATTTATATTTCAGTAATAGATAAATTAGATACGATTTTTCGATTTATAAGCCAGCTGACATATTTTATTGACTGGAAGAAGAAGCGGGATTCATTATGCCAACAAAATATACCATGAACATTTTTAGTGTTCCGTTCCTAATGGAATCTGTTCTGTATCTGTTTGTCTCTCAAAGGCCTTTTTCTCAGAAACTATTTGACGTAGACTACTGAAATTTGGAACAGTTGTAGCAATTAGTGACAACCAAACAACTTCACAAACTGAATTCAATTGGGAAATAAAAAAAAAATTATTTTGAGGTCATCGTGTGGGGTGAGCAATATTTTTCGATATAGACCCGAAAAGAGGTGGGGGTGAATTTTTGTTTATTGAAGAACTCGTTTATTTTCAAATTTTAACGCAAAAAATGGTTATTACCGAATACCCCTCTTTTCGGGTCTAAATCGAAAAATATCGCTCCTAGGGAAAAATTGATAGAGACCAAATTTGTAGGAAATTTAATTCCAAACAACTTTGGTAATTAGCATTTTCGTGTCAAATTGAAAATAAATGAGTTATTCAATAAACAAAAATTCACCCTCAAATTCAAGATGGCGGATAACGCAACAGGGGAAAACCGAAATGTAGACTGCCAGTGAGCGCCCCCAACGAATTCCGAATGAAAATTGCTGCGCGGAATTTTTTCCGTGTCAAATTCTAATTCGACTGGGCTATAAATAAATACTATTGGCGCAAATTCATAGTCAGATAGAGCCGCCGACGATAAAAGAATTTATTCACCTACATAACCTAAAATATACTTTTTGCTATTCATAGTCACCTTATAGTCGACTTTGAACTTATAGCCGGCTCGAAATTTAAAATGACCCAAACGACATTTTAAATGATTAGAGTCGGCTTTAAATTTATATTATATGAGAAACGTTTGACGTTCTGGTTTGTGTGTTCAAATCACTTCACAAAAACATACAAAAGTCGATACTAACTAATACACAGGCAAAAATGTTTTTATGAATAACGAAAAGTTATAGCTGGCTTTTTTATTTATAGCCGGCTGTAACTATAGTCGGCTATAGGCATTATTCATGGGCTGACTTGATAAAAAATAAAACGACTGAGAATCAAATAATTTAAAAATATTTAAAATTGAGACATCTGACTTTGTTTTGCAGAACTAAATGCAACAAAATTGATCTCGACTGATGTTGTCGCTATACGCAAACACTTTTCCAAATGAACATCAGTAATTCGTGTTCTCACTTGTGATTTGATGTACTTCATGCATTTACAAATCTGTTCACAACCATAAGTGTTTCCAAATAACGAAAAGGAGCATGTTTGTAAATCGCAGGAAATTTTTTTATAGTACTCTTCCGAATTCTTCCAAAATATGTTTTTTTAAAACGTCGGTCGATCGCAAAATCTCTCCAGATGCAGTGGCGATAATAGCACACAACTACAAAACCGATAGCGTTGCGAGCTGTCCGAAGACAACGATTTTATCAACAACTAGCAACGGAAAAAAAACTAAGTAACTTTGATTGTCAAATAGCGGGATATTTGTATTAGTTAAAATCGATGAATTTTTTTAAAAATGCAGGATGTTAAAATAGCTCAAATCAATTTATATTTCCAAGAATGCGAGATATTTCAAAATTTCTCTTAGCTATAATTTAAAAATATATGATACAAATGACTCATGATGTAATGTTCTTTTGGTGAAATGTACAATGAACTTAACATTTAGATTCATTAAATTCATTAATTCCGCGGGCCAGAACCCGGTTTGGACACCCATGATTTAAATTCTGTAGCATTGTTGCATATTTTTAGTTGTAAACTTTATGCGCCCGAGTTCTGAAAACCTTTTTTTTGTGTTCCAAAATCAATGAAACGAAAATGCTTCCTTTTTTGCAGAAACTTAAAAGAGATATTCCTATAATGGAGTCATTCACTGATTTCAATTCCATTAAATTAATACGCCCCTTCCATCCACACCCAGTTATAATATGCTTTCCGACAAACGTTATAAAAAAAAAACAGCTTCTCTTTTAATTGAATAAGTTTCAAGCGTAAATTCGTTTTACTGTTCGTGTCCACTAGAGTGGAAATTAATTAGCCAGCTCATTCGAGAAAGAAATCATTTTTGTAGATATTAAAAGTTCAAAGTGAGGTTATACTATAAGTATTTAAAGGAAAAAAAAACTTTCAATCAGATAGATATATTCAACCGCTCTCCTTCACAATGCATTTGCTCATTAATTACTTTAAACATAATCTTATGTAATTAAGGATATACAAATGGAAGAGAGGCGGAAGTCCTGTAAAATAGCACCCCATTGACTCATGACAAATTTGTTTAATTCATATTTTGATTAATAGTCACAGGAACATTTAATTGATTTTAGTTGCAAGTGACATGGAGTTAATCAATATTGTTTAAGGACTGAAACGAATAAAATTTGGAAACTTCATACCAAAAAAAAAAAAATCGTTTGTGATAGTTTATGTAAATAATTTTTATTTGCTTCAAAAAATATATCTTTTTAAATTTGTTTACGGTTAATTAAATCAGAAAAAATTTTTTGGATCCCATTCTTTTCGCAACTTCTTTCGAATGTCCTTCATAAGGTTGATGACAGTTAGGTCCGTGACCTTTTTGGATGCTCTCTTCCATTTAATACCAAAATCTTTAGGGTCCTTAGCACACTGCTCACTTTTCCTCAATTTCGTCTTAACTAAGGCCCAGTACCTTTCAATGGGACGACACTGTGGGACATTAGGTGGATTCATGTCTCTTGGGACAAAATCTATGTTCTTAGCCACAAGCAAGTTTAACGTCTTTTGAGCATAGTGAGCTGAGGCCAAATCTGGTCAAAATAATGTTGAACCTTCGTGTTTGCTTACAAACGGAATTGAACGTTTTTTCAGGCACTCGTTGATATACACTTCCGCGGTAATTGTTCCAGTTGTAACAAACGGTGTGCTTCTGTATCCACATTGGCAAAGCGCTTGCCATACGAGATATTTCGATCCGAACTTTTCCACTCCAATCGATGTTTCTGATTGTGGGAGAATCTCTTCTACAAAAGAATTATAAAACTGATCACCTGGAAGA
Organism: Brachyopa scutellaris; assembly: GCA_949775065.1. Lineage (NCBI taxonomy): Eukaryota > Metazoa > Arthropoda > Insecta > Diptera > Syrphidae > Brachyopa > Brachyopa scutellaris. The sequence goes on along the minus strand of OX459114.1, from coordinate 103,661,919 downwards.
GTACTAAAGTCGGCTTTGACGTAGGTTTCGTCGTCCAAAATCATGCAGGCTTTTTTGCGTCCAATCAAGTCGTATAACTTTCGAGCTCGTGTTTTTATGGCCTTTTTTTGCTTCTCGGTAACTTTTGGTATTTTCTGTTTTTTCCGCGTTTTTATACCAGCCCGTTTTTTTTACATCTTTGTACCATTGTTTGGTTGGTACTACATTTTCGAGCAACATCTCTGGGTGACATGGTCCGGTTCTTAACGATGACACCCACTATTTTTTTGTCCAAATTTTTATCATGTGCTCCGTTTTTTCCTTCACTTTTCTGTTTTCGCTTGATAGTCAACGTCTCCAAATATCTTTTTATAACAGAATCAACTGTACTGCGTCATACGTTCAAATTTTTTGCAATAAAATGGTTCGGTCGCGAAGGATTTTCGAGCCATTTGTCGATGATCTTTTTGCGGCATTCCTCTTGACTCATCTTTTATAAATATTTACAACTGCACTTTACCAAAATCAAATGTAAACTGAAACTGTATAGTATGAAAGACAGTTTGGGAATAAAATGGTATTTAATTATTTACACATGGGAGGTATAGCCGTTATTGAAATTTACAGATTTTATTCGGTTCAGTCCTTAGAAGACAGTAGCTCAAATTGAGTTCCATTACCGTTAAATTTAACTTCATTTTACTCTCGTATCCGTATACTGATGTTGATGTGGAATGGCATACCGCCATACCCACACGTCAACTTCATGATGATATTCCTCCGTATAATGGAAAGTTTTACTTTAGCTTGAACAAGAAATAATTTTTTAATTAGCTTTGCTTTTAATTTTTTGTTCTTCTTTTCTTTTACAGTTGCCGTATCCGTGATCTACTGCGTTCGAGCGGTCAGCTACCCAACGGCATTGATACACTCCGCTTGCCTCGGAAACTTCAACGTTATATCGATTTGATGGAGGAATAACAGCAGGATAAAAGTTTTCCATTAATTATGTAGTACGTTTAATTAGATAACCATGTTGTGGGTGTGTGCTGTGTTCGTGTGTATTGTATTTATGGTGACTAATAATTTTACATACAATAATAATTATATAATGTACTTACTTATAAGTCTCCTCACTGACATTGATACTTCCGGGAACGCCTGTGGTCTCCGTGCGACTTGTCAGATTGACAGTGTTGCCAAATAAACAATATCGTGGCACACGGTTGCCTATAACACCGGTCACCACTTCTCCCGAATGGATTCCAATTGTGATTTGCTGTAAATAAAAAAAGAAAGATCTAATAAAAACAAAAACAACCATAAATGATTTTTTTTAACGACTTTCCGAGTGATTGGGGGTAATTATCAGAGCAATCCTTGTGCACATGTGTATTCTCAATCCATCGAGCTCATAAAGTAAATACATTCATGCATATACAATATATCGTTTATCTCTCTCGGGATGAATCTCGTCAAAAATAAATCCTTCCCAAGATTTCCCTAGAGCTAGAGAATTCGAAGAAAAAATAGGCATTCGATATGGAACCGATATCAATAAATTGGCCATAAAAAGAGCTCACACTCATAAAATGACGTATAAGCTAAAAATAGGGGGAGGTCCTGTTTTTTTTTCAATACCTAAACCCATTCTCATAGAGCAGAATTTCTTGAAAAATATGCCACCCAAAAGAAATGTTCTACGCAGATGGGCCAACTTCGGCAGGCGGTATGTGGTGGAAGTTTTTATATTTTTAAACCATTGAGGGAGGACATGTCCGAAATTGGAAAAATAAAAGGGTTTACATCTACATAATGTAAATACTGAATATGTCATTTGACCGGGAACCGTTAATGACTATAACAACCGTGAAATTAATGTATATGAGGTGGACTCCTGCTGTTTAACACCCAATCAATGTCAATAGACCGGAAGACATAAACCAAAACAAATGGGCTCAACATTCCGAAACAGGCTAACTTCGTGCGACCGTTTTTAGTTGTGCGTTTTTTTTTTGTCGCACGAATAGAAGGGAATATTCTTATGACCAAATTAGGTATAGAAGATTTTTCAGATATTTTAATGTCTAAAAAGCTTACGTGGGCACCGTAGCGCAAGTGGTTAGTGCGTCGGACTACTGAGCCAGCGGTCTTGGGTTCGAATCCCGCCGCAAACACCTAAAAGTTTTTCACAGTGCCCACCTCTTTCGAATGTCTGACAAGCATCAAAGAGTATCATTCGTCACGATTGAGCTTCTCAACTCGCCGTTCGGAGTCAGCAAAAAACTGTAGGTCCCTTCTGTTCATGCAAAAATATAACACGCACACACAAATGGTTGCGAGAAGCAGGCCCAGGTTCACCTCAAGCTGTAGCGCCAACTTAGTAAGTAAGTAAGTAAGAAGCTTACCTCAATTAGTGAAAATTTCGAGTGAGGTTCCATCAGGTTCCGGAAAAACTGAGCTTCGTGGAAGGATCATTGAACTCAACCTATTCAACAACATCCTGGAGGAATATGTGGTCCCATTCGCATCGTTTATTGGAAAAAACTTCTTGCGGGTGCAGAACAATGCTAGACCCCACGTCGCCAGGTGCGTTACCGAGTACTTGCAAGAAGTGGCAATCGACGTCATAGCTTGGCCTACGATGATCCCGTACAGTACACGAATCCCATTGAACACGTTTGGGAACTGCTATGAAAAATAGATTAGGATGCGATCTGCCCTCGCAACGACACTAAGCGGCCTGAGATCTGTTCTGATCGAGGAGTGAGATAATTTGGACAACATAATCTTATACAAGGTATGTCCGACAAATTACTGCTTCGTTAGATGGTCGGGAAGGCAATAGAAACTACTAAAGGAACAAAAACTCGGTAAAAAAAGACAAAGACCTCCGCTGCACGGAAGTGCATAAGGAACATTAATATGTCTTTGTAGTTATTTATTAAAATAAAAGATTTTGAGAAAAATCGAGAGCAGGGCTACTACACTCTCAACATCATCGTTTCATTTTATCTTGTGTCGTACTTTTCAGTTAGTTTTGCCCATAGTCAGGCAGTCCCCCTACTTTCTTTGCCAACTCATCGGCAAACTCATTGCTTTCTACAACAGACTGGCCAGGCACCCAAAATAGTCTTACCTGGTACTTACAGAAAACAACAGCAAAACCAAAGGAAATCACTTTCTGTTCTGTCATCACGATTGAAAAATAGAAAAGACACAAAAATTAGAACCGTTGCAAACTTACTTTTATATTTGTTATTAGAACAGTAAGAGCCCCCGCACACTACAGACTTTTTGTCGGCCGACAGTTTAGTCGGGCTCTTAATCAGTATGAAAATATATGAGAGTGCGCACACTACAACGATTCGATATCGGCCGATAAATAAGTTTGATAGGCTACACGATTGCCTTCAAACTAAAGCATCGGCAAACTATCGGCCGACTACTTAATCAGTACGGCGCTCTTCTACGTGTGCACACTACAGACTATAAAGTCGACCGATTTTTTCGATAGCTCAATTTGCTCTGAATTTTAAATTAATTTTCTTCAAGTTCTGGATATTTCGTCGTATTTAAATATGGAATTATGGACATATTTGGGCGTAGAGCAATGATTACCTCTCTGGAACATTTTTTACTAACTACCATTAAGCGACTATTCTCTGTAAAATGTGTTTAACGGCTAGCAAAACCAACTCGTTCGAGACCAGTCGGCCGATTGTTTGTCTAGTGTGCGCACTCACTGCCAACCCGACTATTTAATCGGCCCAGTGTGCGCACTAACCAGCCGAACCCGACCAAACTATCGGCCGATAGAAAGTCTGTAGTGTGCGGGGGCTCTAAGTCCTATCTCCACGATTAAAAAATATTAAGTAAGCAAAAACAACACCGAAACCAAAGGAATAAATAGAAAAGACACAAAAAGAAACCAAAGGAAACAACTTTCTTTTCTATCATCACGATTGAAAATTGAATAAAAAGAAACAAAAACAAAACAAAAATAAAAAAGTGCCCCAGCCAAGACATGAACCGGGAACCTATGAGACGAGAAGCCGACATACCATACACTGAGCTACTGCCCATTTTGAGAAATGAGTATCCAATTTGGTATACAGTCAAACCCGGATACAATCACATCGCTTAATGGCACAAATCGCTTAAAGTCATAATTATGTCAAGCCAGGTGCCTTTTTTTATAATTTGTATTGATAAAAAACCTTTTATAGGCACATCGCTTAATAGCACAACCCGTTTAAAATCACATAAAAGCTATTCAAAAAAAAAAAATACTCCACTGATTTTTGTCCGCTTATAGTCACATGTCTTTTTTTGTACATATCTCATTTTCATTGAAAAAACAGAATAACCCTGCGAAAATTCGGCTTTTTACAGATTTTTTTTTCGAGAAACAGGATAAAAGTAGAATACATTTTGAGCAGGGAAACAGTTTTTAAATACAGAGTATCTGATGAAATATGCTACCAAAACTTATTCTTTTTTTTATTTTACACATTGGCGGAGTTTTTCCTCTTAGAACAACGCCGTTTCAACTCTGTGTGATTTCAACAGGAAGGTGCAGTTTGCCTGTAATGACAGAATTACAGCAAAAATTCGCAAATAAGGTCTTCTGACTTGACTGGGGTTTGCGGGGTTATTGTAAACAGGAATTCTACTAAACTATACCCACAAATTTGAATGATTTGAAACAATCTATTCAAACAATAATTAAAGCAATTCCCACTGTAACCCTACAGGCAGTAATGTTTAACTCGATTCCACCTTCGGTGCGCAAGTTACGTCAGGAAATGACGTACCGACCAAATGATTTGCACTTAACTACCAATAAGTTCTTCTGTACCTGAAAATCAACCGCAACTTTACAGCATAACGAGTCAACAAGTGCGCTTTGCACTTGACTATCAGTGAGTTCTTCTGCACCTAAAATAACGGCATCGCTACAGCGCTACAAGTCGTAGAGGCTGTAAACAAGTTAAAGTTTTTAATGTTATTGTGAAGTTTCCTTGTATGTTAAGAACATTACTAAGTTAGTTCTAAGTTGGCAGTTGATAATAAAAGACCTTAAAAAAAGTAAACCGCGAGTTTTATATTTTTCTGTGATTAGTCTTCAGTCACGTAATTCGCACAGTGTATTGCTCTTTCCAGGAAAACTTGCCAGAGCATATTATCAAACTCGATACTGCACAGCAAGCTATATTTTCCTTATTTCGATTTTTCACAATTTAACGAACACACTTTTTTATTACTTCCGACACCAAACTCCAACCATATTTTATGATTGGATTAACTATAGTTGACTTTTATAATTAAAAACATATAAAAAAACCTAAGAATGAGTGCAGTGAATAAAAAGAGGGAAGATCTATCTTTGAAACAAAAAATTGAAATCTTAGAGCACCTCAAAAATGGAAAAACGCGTAAAGAAATCGCTAAAAAATTTAGTTGCGATGTTTCAACAATTGCAAAAATTGTGCAAAAAGAAAACCATATACGAGAAGTTGCCACTGAAAGCGGAAACATAAAACGAAAACGATTGCGCAAAGGTAAGTAATGTAAAGTTTTTTTTCATTTCATACAGCAAACATTCTTTTAGGAAATCACGAACAGGTTGACAATGCCATTATCGTTTGGTTTCGCGAGATGAGATCAAAAAATGCGATTATAAATGGCCAATGTTAAAAGAACAGGCAATAAAATTTGCTCAGATGCTGAAAATTGAGAATTTTGAAGCTAGCAATGGGTGGCTTACTCGTTGGAAGGCTAGACATAATATTAATTTTCAAAAAATTCAAGGCGAAAGAGGAGATGCTGATGAGTTTAGTGCAAACGATTGGAAAATTAATACGCTGCCAGGTATTTTAAAAGATTATGCCCCGGAAAATATTTTTAATGCCGACGAAAGCGGTTTATACTTTCGTGCGTTTCCCAATGGCACAATGGCATTCAGAGGAGATCACCCAACTGGTGGCAAAAGCCAAAAAGAGCGCATCACCTTACTTTTTTTGGCTAACATGGATGGAACGGCGAAAAAAATATTTGCTATCGGCAGGGCAAAGCAGCCTCACTCTTTCAGGGGCAAAAATGTTCCAATCAAATATTTCGCAAATAGAAAAGCCTGGATGACCAGTCTTATTTGGACTGAAATTCTGATTGAATGGGACAAGTCCTTACTAAAGGCAAACCGAAAGGTTATTTTGTTTGCGGATAATGCAGCTTGCCACAAACTCCTCGATGGAAAAAAGTTGAGCAATATTAAATACTGTTCTCTACCTCCAAATGCCACTTCTATCATTCAGCCTCTAGATCAGGGCATTATTCGATGCTTCAAAGTCTATTATAGACAAATCATCATACGAAGACAACTTCTGGCTTTGGAAAAGGGTCAAACAATGAGTGAGTACTCAAAATCGGTAAGATTTTTATGTTTTGTATGCCATATTTGATTACAAATAGTTTTACTTAAAACTAGATAACAATTCTGGAGGCCCTTAACATGTCCAAACGCTCTTGGTGGTTAGTGACCCCCACTACTATAAAGAATTGCTTTATTAAAGCTGGTTTTGATAAAACCAGTGTAATGAGTGCACAAAGTGAGCCAGAGGAGATAATTCAGCTTCCAATCTCAACTGAGGAGTTTGACCAGTTTGTAGATTGTGATCTTAATATCGGGTGCTATGGCCAGCTTACGAATGAGGAGATTTTGCAGGAAGTATCTAAAGCTAGTGACCCTTTGGATCTGAATAATAGTAATGAAGAAGAGTTGGGAGCTGAAAATTGTTTGCATCAAAATACCCCATCTCGCGCAGAAGTAGCTACCGCTCTTTCAACATTGCGAACATTTCTTGATGTAAAAAATGAAGACACCTGCTATATTGATAAAATTGAAGAACAGGTGGTAAAAATAATTTTTTCAAACGTTATTCAAAAGAAAATCAGCGACTATTACGAAAAAGTACAATAATATTTCTTTGGAAAAATGTGATTTAGTTTTACTTCACTGCTAAAGCAATAAATTAAATGTAATGATGTACGTACGAGTACATACATACATAAGTACATGTTTATATATATGTATATATTTGTTTTGTTACCTTATTTATGTATTACCTATCATAATATGTATATAATATTATTTATAAAAAAAGAATATTAGTTTTTTTTGAGTTGTTAATAAATAAAATAAGCGTTCCGTAAATAGATACAGTCTTTTTGTAAAAAAAAACTTTCTGATCTTGTCTATATTTGATTTTTTTATGTATGTAGGTTCGGATAAAGTCACAACCCGCTTATAGTCACATTATTTCATTGCCTGCTTGATGTGACATTATCCGAGTTCGACTGTATATGTCTCTGGTAACACTTTTGAAGCGCACAAATCTCAGTACAAACATCAAGCGGTTAGACATATTAATGTCAAAAATGATAATAAAAATATATTGATAAACATTTTTTTAAAAACAAGCTTTAATAAACTTAAAAGTAAATCTATATATTAATTTTCTACTTTTTAGTGTCTGAAATTTGTTTGCAAATCTATGTCGGTACGTGCGCGTATATTGGCTTCGGTGGGTTTGATATGAAAAAGTTTACTCAGAATGTATTGAGATTTTACTCGTCAAACCCTTTCATTTGATACCCATGACATGGGAATTGTGAAGAAAAAGGTAATCGGCCATTTTGCGGCGTCCACCATATTGATATTTTAGGAAGACATCACTTAGCTAATCGAATTCTACTTATGAATCCATTTCAGTTGATATCCATATTAAGAAGATCGTGAAGATAACGGTACGTAATCCACCATCTTAGGGCGTCCGCCATATTAGAATTACAACGTCATCAAATATACTTTATTGTATTGTCACTGAACTCAGTGCCGGCTTTAGGGTTTTAAATACATATTTCTATCGATATAAAGAAAAACTAAATTCAGCGTTTTAACTTTTATGAACTTATCCTGTAGGAGTTAGTATGCGTATTTGGCATTTATCTAGAACGACCTGTCATTTTGTTGCTTATCTTGTTGTATCCCTCACTTACTTATGTAGTATTAAGAATAGCGGCAAATAACACTGTACTATTCTTACAGAAATCCAAATAGATAATCAAATAAAAACGGATGATGCCTTCTTCATACTTCATTTTAACACACCGCACAGAACCTTGTACCCTGTGCATGAAGAGTGGACAAACAGTACCTCGGCTAAATAGACACTGCAGTCTTCACGGACGAGTCTAAAACTGCAAGCGGAACAGGGTACTGTATGAAACCAGGACTAGAGGTGTCTGTCCTTAAGACTACCTGCAGCGTTCTTCAGGCAGAAGTTCTAGTCGTACTTAGAGCTGCAGAGCTTCTGAAATAAAAGGAGTGTCCGATAAGAATATTGCTATTTACACCGACAACCAGGGTGTGTTTGAAGCGCTAGCACTATTAAATCGGCACTAGTCGGGAACTGCCGCACAATGCTCAGGGTATTATGCACGCAGAACCGGGTAAGACTTTGCTGCGTGCCTGGGCACTCCGGGATAGAAGACAACGAGTTTGCCGATGAGCAGGCAAGAAAAGGCGGGGTTGCCACTACCCGAGGCGGTGGAAGTTGCTCCACTGCTATGCAGTATTAAATCTAAAGTTAAAGATGCAATCACGAGAAGGGCTGACCATAGATGGTCTAACATTGTAGGGCATAGTGTTTCCAAGGCACTTTGGCCGGCGCTGGACCACAAAAAGACTAGTGAAATCATTAAACTTAGCACGGCATAAATAAGAATAGCTATATGAATACTATCCGGGCATTGCCTTCTAGGCAAACATGCCAAGACGCTCGAACTCATAGGCGCGGATATTTGCAGATACTGCAATGATATCACTGTGACAGAAGATATCACACATATTCAGGAAATAGCACACAGTCGCAGGAATATTTTAGGCTCATGCTTTTTAAGTAATCTAGAGCAGGTAGGCCAAATCAAGCATAGACTCGTTTTAAAAGTTTGCAGGGTAATAAAATGCTTTGATGAAATTGTAGGGTGAAAGAGAGACACACAAAGCGACAGGCAAGAAATAGCAACTCGTATTACACTGAGATGAATAATTTACAGTTTCTCTGTTGAAATGTGAAATGCGATGCTTTGTTTTCCTGGCCACACTGGTAGGATAGCTAAGAGAGTTGACATATATGTTGTTTCTCTGTTAATATGGTACGACGTTTTCTTTCAAATCAACATTGTAAGTATAGCAACATCTGTATTAGCATCGGAACTTGGTACGCCGCCATTTTTAAACCACTAGCGCAATGAAAACACATTAAACGTAGGCTGGGTGAAGAGGCTGCTGATGAACCAATAACTGACCAAAAAAACGTTTAAAGTCGAGTTTTTAATGCTCCCTTTGGTACCGTACTTAACTTTATCAAAAGGCACAATCTTCAAGAGTTATATCCCAACACCTGGATATCGCTGCATATTCTGTTCACAATACCAGTGACCGCTGCAAGTGGCAAACGCAGTTTTTCTAAACTAAGCCTGATAAAAACGTACTTGCGGTCTACAATGACCCAAACAAGATTAAATAAAATAGTTTGGCCTTACTGTCGGTTAAAAATCAAGTTGCAAAAACCTAGAATTTGCCAGTCTTACCAGAAAATTTGCTGACAAAAAAGCTAGAAAAATAAGATTTTAGTAGTTTTTTAATTTTTGTAGTTTAAAAAAATTAAATTTTTCTTTTTATAACAATGAAATATAAAAGGGCGCCAAATGCCTGTCTCGTCCGGGGCGCCTAGATACTGGACTTATACACGTGTGCAAAATTTCAGCATGGTCGGATATTTGGAAGTGGCTGCAACATCGATTCCCAGATTTGGCCCTCACAGAAAGTGAAGTTAATATAAAGTTTTTAAGTAAAAGAAGTTCCTGTCCATTTCTCTTAATTTATGTTTTATCCCTAAGTTCTTCTTTTTTCATTGTTTTCGTCATGAACTACTTATTTACATATTATTAAAAAAAAAAACGTTTTTTTTCGAACTTACTTGTAGTTTCAAGGTGTACCAATTTTTTTTGTAACTCAGTGTATACAAAAAAGACAACCTCGCTCTATTAAACTAAATTATTCATCAGTGTTTGAACGAAAACTCTTCGATTCAACATAACAAAATCACAGAATGCACTTTTCTCCCGAACTACATACATGTATGAGTACATATAAAGTACTGATAAATAATGACACTAAAAATGATTAACAATTTTATTGAAGAGCTTAAATCTTGCATATAAATACTTAAATACTTCTCTTAATTGTTGTTCATCGGAGCTTCCGAAAAAGTTTCCATGTAAAACTTTAAAGTCATTCTAAAATTAAATATCAATTACAATGAATAGCAAATGTATGCAAACTCAGTTTATCAGAAAGTTTTAGATGACACAAATTGCTACTGAAATGTATCCAAAATTTAGTCCTTTCTAGTCTAAAACTTCCTTCCTATTTCGACTGCAATTCAATTGCATTGTCTCTCAATTGTCATATACATATCTACCGAATCCTGTCTGCCTTTGCAACCGGCAACCCCCCAAAAAGCAAATATACAATCCAATCCACTCATTCGCATTACAAAAGTTCCCCCTTTAAATTGTTCATCTGAGCGTGACACAAAAAGTAAAATGGCAGCACAGGCAAAAAAACCAGTTCTGCTTACAAAAGGCAAAATGTTAATGACAAAGTTTTCCAATTTGTTCAATTGGAGCAAAAGTTATCTTTATACAGTGTCCTTCTCCTTGTTCTGTTAGGATAGGGGGGGGGGTGTGTGTTACATTTCCTGCATAAGAAGGCCGCAACCCCTGCTGCAACATTGAATTTTAATAACCTCCATGTGAGTGAGTGCAATTGGCACAAGGACATGAATCCTTCACGAGATTTCTCAAGAAATAAGGACGATTTTGATTCTAAGACTGTAACAAGTGAAGATTGGAAACGGGTGTATGTTATTTTTAACTCTAGTTTGTAAGACCCTACGAATGAGTGTGAATACATATCAAGAGAAACTTTTGTAAATATTCAACAGATGGCTGCAGACTCTTTCTGAAATCCTAAGACCTGTGCACAAAGTTCGTGATGGTCTTTCCACACGATGGGTTTTGCGAGGAGTGGGATGACATTTTGCTGTCGTAGGAATGATTTAATTATAATTAAGTGCTTACCATTGGATTTGGTCCCACGTTTACGTTTTTCGCAATGTCCATCATGTCCATTGCCAGACGAGCTATACACTTTGCGTGATCCTCACAAGGGTCTGGTAGACCGGAAACAGCCATATATTTGTCACCGACGGTTTCGACCTAAAATTAATTGAATAGTGCAAATGGAGAAAAGTTGATTTACAGATTGGAATTCATTTGTCAGCACGAAAGGAGGCAAGGAAAATAGAAAATAGAATATGGAAAAGCATGCGAGTGTTGTAAAATAATTTGATTGAAATGGAAATGGGAAATTAGTAGAAAAATCCATTGATTTTATTGTCTGAGAGAATATGATATTGGAAGTGAGTAAAACTTTGTTCAGAGATGTGGCAGGACTTTTACGACGTTACCACCAGAAAATTCCGAAAAATATTCAAACAGTGAACTCCGAAAGAACGTAAACTAATGAATACTGGAAACATGAGGTTTACCTAAAGGAATCATCTTCAGTCCAATAAATTTTCTTAAAACCACAATTTTGTGTGGCAGCGGTGAATGTTATGTCATAAGCTCATATGTTAATAATAGTTTAATATTTTTTACTTTTTCATTAAAAACACAATTTTATTTATTGAATTACTTCAAAATTATTTCTATAGGGTGACCAGATAGCAGTGATACTTTTTTCAAGTGTTATGCTTCAGCAGCTGTCAAAGCTACCAATGACAACCAGCTGTCAAAATACTCAGTAAGGTTTACCATTTCATCATGCATCATTTCTTGCTTGCCAAACATGCGGAAATTATTAAAAAATGTTATTGAAATTCCGGCTCAGTTGTAAATACGCAACGTGAATTTCGTCGTGAGGTCGGTCGTCAAGGCTTCAGCTTCGCACCGTGGAAAAGTTTGAGCATGACTACACTCTTTTGGACCTTAAGCCACCAACCAGACAGAGATTGGTGCCAAATGAAGAAAACATTGCCGCCGCCGTAGCGGCCGGTATCGAAGAAGACCCATAAATGTCGATAGGCAAATAGAGCAGATAAAGAGCGACTTTCTGTGGCCAAAGCTCAACCGCACCGATATACCCGAGCTGTGCCATACAAGCGATACAACGCTCAAAGTTGTGAAGGAGAAATTTGGCGACTCTGTCATCGGCGATCATTCATCAATGGCGGCCGCGATTATGCGACTTAACACCACTCGATTATTTTATCAAGTCCTTAGTCTACGCTAATAAGCCAACTTTGGACGAGCTCAAGGCCAACATTCGGAATGCTATTGCCAGAATAATGCCGTATATATTGGATCGAGTCATCAAAAATTGGACCGTGGCGGTCGTGGCGGTAATTTAAATGATGTGCTATTCCACACATAATGGCATGTATGTATAGCTTCAGAATAAACCCAGAATCAATTTTTTATCTCACACTGTTGTTATATTTAAATAAATACATAAAAAAAAAAAAAAATCGCTCTTATCTGGTCACCCTATATAATTACATAAAAGTATTAAATTCAAAAACACGGCAACACTGAAAAGTTTCGACAGTACATACTATCATTTTAATTAAAAGATTTCATGTTCAATATATGTTAGGAACTTTTGAAAAGCTTTCCCACGAAAGCCAAAGGACATTTGGTGTGACCTTCTGCCGGTTAAGCGTGTGTTGTAGTCCCTGTAGAGTGGAAGTATGTCACAGTATTAAAGAGCTTGTGAAACAGAGATAGTACGTATCTCGCTCTACAAAGTCTTCTTTATGCGCGATCTTCAAATGTGTATTGCAAAAGCTTCTAGTACTATTTCATATAAGTACTCTTACTATACATTGGTAATACTGGCAGATATTGCGGAGGAAATCGTAATCTGTTAGAAATTCCAACAAAAGAAGAGTAAGGTTACATTCTCTTTTACTCAGCAATGCACACGTGCTGTATAAGCAGATAGCGTGACGAAGATTGGGTCTTTTTACTCTTGTCTTAGTCTCTAAAAGCTTCAAGCAGTCTTCAAAACTAATGTGATATAAATTCAAGTCCAAAGATACCCATAATATAAGAAAACAAACCTTGTAAATATTTGGATTACGTTTAGAATCAGTTAAGGCATCAAAAAGTGTATAAAGCTCATTTAACATTTTCACAATTTTCATCGCACCCTCGGGATCTGTATTGGCTGCGCAATATTGTCCAAATCCCACAATACCCGAAAACATCAATGTCACCGCATCGTATCTGCAAAGAGGAGACCGAAAAAACACTCCATCCATAAATTCGCAGCTTTAAGCCACCCATCCAGTGCAAACTCACCTTTTTGGCGCAACCGGTCTTTGATGCCGTAATTCGTTGGCCACCGATTTCGGCAGAACGGAATATAAAAGCCTACAATCCAAAATGTAAATAAAAACGAAAGAAACTCATCCGTGGTCGTACTAACCTGTCGGTTTTCTGCTTCTCACTTTCCAGCTCCCTGTAAGTCTGTTGCAATTTATCGGTTAGCAATTCTAAATTTCTCGTCAATTTGTATTCGGCTTCGAATTTCTCCGACAACAACACCAGATCCCTGGTGGCATCGTGCAATGGTACGTCCGATATGTAGAGGCCCTTTCTGCAAAAGCAAACAAAAAAAAAATAATAATAAAATGATATTTGGAGCAAAAAAAAAAAAAAACATTGCAGAAGGATAAAGTTGATACTACCAACAGGATATACGGCAATGAAAAGGAAGCAGCAAAAAAAACCCCATGAAATGAAAACAACCGACAGCAACAACGCTGGGACAGTGAAAAAAAGGCACACTACTGGCATTCAATTTCAGGGAAAACAACACCCTCAGTAGGACAATACAATTTGTTTGCACCCACCCTCACTGTTAGCCGTGTTTAATGTCCTTTCCAGTGCTTTATGGAAAGCATGGATTTTTATGTGGAATTTTTGTTTTGTTTTTGGCAAACAAAGCTTCATATAAATCACGCTCGCAACTCAATGTGGCATCTATTGTTATCAGGACCTTCCTGAATATTTTTTCTTTCCCCCTGTTGAGATTATTTTCCATATCAGGACAGAGCAATGTCCTTTTATTTGGAAAAAAAAACACATTTTTTCAGAACTTTTGTCTCATAGTGTTCATCATCGGCATCAGCATAGTGGAGTGATGGAGTAGCAGAGTATTTCATAAGCGATTAGGAAAATAATTGACAAAGTTGGTTCTGTTTGGAATATTCGAACGGTTTCTATTGATTATACATATAGCTTTCTGATTTTTTACATACAATATATAATTGAAAGATGGAAGATTTGAAATCTAATAAGAGGTCCTCATCACCAATGAAGGACATTTTAACTTCAAAGACGTTAAGGAATAAAGTCGCCGACTGCTTAGGGTCTCAATTCTAAAATTATACACTGGTTGTATATCACGATGGTCAGACCCATCATTTCATACGGAGCCGTAGTCTGGTGGCCCAAAGTTCTCGAAAAGAGTACAGCCAAGAAGCTTGATAAGCTTCAACGTTTGGCGTGTCTTGGTATATTCGGTGCCATTCGCAACTACCCTTCAGCTGCTCTAGAAGCTAGAAGTGGTATAACGCCATTACAGATCTTCATTAGAAAGTCAGCCTCTAGAAGCGCTATTAAACTACAACTTATTCGTAAGTACAAACTTACGGGTCACCTTAACATTATCAACAATATTCCCGATCAGGACATGATTTGCACCGTCGTCGCTGACGTTGTGATAAGTGAATACTGCTTTGACAGAAAGTTCGAAGTTCATATTTAATTAATCTACAGAGAGGCATCGCGCTAGCATAGTTAAATGTCTTTTCAGACAGTCAAGCCGCACTCGCTTTGAGCTCCTATTCATTGTACTCAAGACTGCTTAAGCGTTGCTTCAATGCACTCTAATCCATAGCTACTTACAATATTGTCAAACTTTGGTGGGTACCTGGTCACAGAGGCATCGAAGGAAATGAGATTGCAGATGAGCTGACCCATTCAGGGTCTACTGCCGACTTCTCAGGCCCGGAACCATTTTGCGGCATAAACTGGGCAACTATCTCAGCCTAAATTAACAAATGAGAACATAATATTCGTCTCCCTCATTGGAGAAATCTCCAAAGGGCTTACACAAGCCAAACTGTTAATTAAGGTTTTTACCCATCACGGGGAACTTAACCACAGTAAGAAGGCTATTAGGTATCTTACAATTTTCCTCTCCGGTCATGGCCAATAACGATACCACCTAAACAAGTTAGGTCTGTCTAGCGAGACCGATTGTCGAATCTGTTTAGAGGAGGTCGAGACCGCCGAGCACGTCCTTTGTGATTGCCCATCATAAAGAACCCCTTAGACCTCTAATTGGTACCCTTTGATACAATTGATCTTTTTAGGTCGCAGTGTCAGCCTTGGGGCAGGATACGTATTATAAAAAAAAATGTTTTAATCTTTTTATATTTAGAAACGAGAAACAAGGAGACATTTCTTCGGAATGGATTATTTATCGGAGGACGAAGTAATTAGCTGTCTGAATGATCTGAATGTGTCCAAACTGTACGGGTACTGTAAAACGGCGCTGAATTATAGAAATAGGATAATCACCGAAAGCTTTTAAGCTCCTCTTCCCTGGGATTTTAATATACTTATAGAAAATAAGAGAACTTAAAATAGAGATACTTCAAATAACTTTTAATTGATGTCAATCGGCAGACACAATGTCATGCTTTTTATTGATTTTGTAATTTATAAATGTAATTGAAAAAATTTTAAATGAAATAATAAAAACAATCGTCTAATCTATCTAACCTATTTAGGAACGTTTTAATTTTCAGAATTTGGCATGAGTTAGACGAGGTTTTTCAATGCTGGAAGTAAATTATAAACTTTTAGTTGGACGAAGGCAGATGTTCCTATTTAAGTAACCAAGATAAACAGACAATGCACTCCAAACAGGGGAGCAGGAAAAAGAGAATATTTCTGGTATCGGAACGTGGATCTCGGCTAACACTTGTAATTATAGTTTTCATTGGTTTCAGTATTTGACATATTAAGTGTGCTTTTGCATTTTATTTGATAGAAGTAAGCACATATGTTATTTGTCGGTTGTAAGGTAACTTTATCACCATCGCCGCCGACTTGGCTGAGCAATTTTCCACAGAAATGGCATTTACGACAGCCACAATTTTACAGATCGAAATGAATGCAATGTATTGCGACATTATTCAATGCTGTAATTTCTGATCGAGAGAAATATCTGGCTATATTTCTTCATCACTTTGGCAGTTTCGGATTGATCGTTTTACAAATCCTCTGGGTGGGATTAGGAATTAAGAAAGAGAAGAGACACTTCAATTTGTCTAAATTTACTTTGAATGAAGCACTGCTTAGTCTTAAAACCACAGTATTGTAAGGCGATCAATGGAATGAACTTAGCTAGCTCCTTTTTTCTTGACTAGCAAAACAGAAAAACCATGATTGCTGTTCCCTGAAGTGGATAAAATTTATTCTTTAAGGTTTTTAACTGGCACTAATAGTTGCTCTATAGGATCTTAAATACCGTTGCTAATTACTTTATATTTGAATACATTTTTATTATTCATTTCAAGAAAGCCACCATTCACAATGTGAATGCGTGTTTATTTTTGAAGCGACGATTTAGTGCTATCTCAAGTTCAGTAAATCCTTTGGAAAGTATGTATAATGGTTTCGCCCTTGGACCCATTCAATGACCGACGTCTTTGAATGTTTATACTAAAACGTCCAAATTGAGTTTCCTCACATATTTTGGCGAAACCCCTACGCAAAATAATGTTGAACTAAGGTTTTGAATCTAAATACTAATGTGATTTGTGTCCTCTTATGGTTTGCCGATGCTCTGCATTTATAAATTTCTACCTCTATTGGAATGAGCAGATAACAGATGCTACAAGAGGCGATTCTGGATGTCTTGAATACCTCAATTTATTTAAATAAGTTATTTTTTTCCTGCTCGACTATCAGCCCACAATTCCAATTCTGTAATGCCCAGTTTCACAGTGAGAGTTTAAACTCTCGTTTTGGTTTAAACTTCCGTTTAAAATATTTTCGGTCTTACAGTGCTCGTTTTAACTGAAAGTAGAGATTAACTTGTCGTTTCAGTTAAACGCCAGTACTCTGCCGTTTAAACTTTCCTATGACCTGTATAGGTTGGCACTTCACACATTCACGCATTTAAGTTCACACAGCACATAATGAAATTCACGCATTCACAAACTGAGAGTACGCATTTTCATTGGTGGAAGCATAGAGAAAATTTAGAGAAACTGTCATCGTCATTGACGACGTTGACAATCGTTTGACAACGATTTTGTTTTGTTGTCAGTACACACATTCACGCATTATAGTTCACTAATTCATATATTAAAGTTCACACATTCACCAATTGAGATTATGCGTTTTCATTGGTGGAACATAGAGAGAATGAAGAGAATCCTTTGACATTTCAAAACAATAGCGCCGAATTTTTGTCTAACATAGCTTCCAAAACTGCGTTTAGTTAACTGGAAGATTAATTCCGACTGTGAAACCGAACAAGTTAAACGAAAAGTTTAAACTCTCGTTCACGTTTAGTTGATCTACAGTTTAAACTCTCACTGTGAAACTGGGCATAAGAGTGTTTCCTGAACCTGCAAAACAAAAATCGACTCCTATATACTCATAAGTCCATAATGGGTCCTTCTTAAGACCATAATGATCCAGTTTTATTCTCCCTCGTAGCTAAATATTTTATATCAGTTCAGAATCCTTTGCATTTATCATGTTATCATTTAATGCTAAGGCAATTGTCCAAAAATAGACTCGCCATCCATTCCTTGGACATACTCGTACCATAATGAAGACTCGCCTCCGTAATCACGAAGATAATTACATCGTAAAACGTGTTTAAACATACGTTACGTATTTTCAATCTATTAAGTCGTTTAACCTTAACCACACATAAAGTCACCCAAAAAATTAA
Source organism: Brachyopa scutellaris (assembly GCA_949775065.1). NCBI lineage: Eukaryota > Metazoa > Arthropoda > Insecta > Diptera > Syrphidae > Brachyopa > Brachyopa scutellaris. The sequence goes on along the minus strand of OX459114.1, from coordinate 103,643,759 downwards.
TAAAGCATCTAAAATAATAAAATTACGATTTAGTACAACCACATAGGAGTACGAAGGCAGATTTCATCTTCATCTGAGTATATGTATGGTGTCAGGAAATTAATTCACATCACCCTGGCCGACATGCATGTGCTTGAGTCATAATATCTGCCAAATTCTCACAACGACACAATAAATGATGAAGAAGATATCATAAAAGAAGTAAAAGCCATCCTGAAAGACAGGCCATCTTTGTACTGTACGCCATTGAATTTATACGAATACGGAATAATGTGCGTAATCAATCGGGCTTTGTTTGGGACACGGACATTTGAAGAGTGCTTTTAAGACTTATGAAGGCCATTGTGAACTATTTAGACACATTTTCCGTGACACTCTATACCAACTACCCTCAAAAACATAATGCAAACTTGTTATACACTCTCGAAATTAATGGGCGTCAATAAAAGTTACCCGCTAAAGTAGTAGCAGCGAGTAGCGGCATGAGTTGCTCCATAGGAGCAGGCATATAAATATTAACTCTGCGGTACGGTGCGGTGCGGTTAAATACCATAAAGATCTCATGTATCGATTCATTTTTACGATATTATTAAGAGATACACATACACATATCCGAATACACTATATGAGAGAAAAATAATGAAAATTTCATCGCAAGCAAATATCAAATACTTACTTCGTCAAATCGTCCAGGTTCATCACGCTGGGATAGCACTGAAACAGGATACGGTCCGACTCTGAAATGTACATCATTTGGCCCTGCAAAGAAAACGAAGAGGTTATAAAAATGTATGCATATAACCATGTATGTCTGATCTGAGAAATTGTTTGTTATTCTGACTAATAACCAAGCATAGCAAAAAAAACAACGCGATTGGTTATGTATACGCCAGAGGGGACATGCATTTGGAAGTGATAATAAATTTGTTATGGTGTATGCATATCCATTTATCTTACTCATTGTTTATGTTACCATGCTTTTCGGGAGTTGTGAGTTGTGACAATTAATTGAAATTAAATATTTATAGTGAATGAACTCACAGTAGTTAAAGCGTTTGGAACCATTATAAGTTCGCTCTAACTCTAAAATATCTGTCACGATAAAAACATCAAGAACTGTTCCAACTAGGAACTTTAAATTTGACACAATTATACATTATGGTGATCCACATATTTGAGACAACTTATCACTCAAAAATATTATGAAACAACTATACAGGGTGTGCAAAATGTAAACTTAACAAAATAAAATTTCTGAAAAATATATCATGTGCGATATCATTCGAAAGAAAGATATCCCACATAGTAATATATACATGTACGATCGGAACAAAGATTCTAAAAATATTTTTCTTAATTTTTTTCCATAACAATCTTTGGGAGTTATAGCCGAAAATTTGTAAAAAAAAAAAATAGCCTGATCTACTCATCACCGAAATATTGAGTTTTTGAAGCGAGGCCTTGTCGCGCTGTCGACAACTTTCCAATGAATGACCTGCGTAATTCGATTGATGATTGGTCAGTGCGTCTCATGTAATGCTTTAAGGCAAATGGCGGCCATTTCGAATGAAGTTTTCCATAACTTGTAGCTAGTGATTTGGCAAGTAAAAACTATAAATTTGTTTTTAAAAATATCATAAGCGCGTTTTCATTTTGCATAAGTTTTTCTTTGCATCAGTATTTATGACTAGACTAGGTATTAAGCAAAATATCGAAAACTATAGCGAATCTCATATAAGTTGTACAGTTTTTGAGAAATTCACGCCGAAAATTTAATTTCTTAATCGATTGACATGTAGGTAAACCGATTTTAATGAAATTGTAACTTTCGATCAATAATTCCCTGAGGAGTATTAAAGTCTTTCCAAAATTGCACTAAAATATAAAAAAAAAAAAACTAAAAAAATGTAGGAAAAAAAAGACCGTGATTTTGCTGAGACTCGAACCTCAAAACTCAGTGGTCCTGTGCATGCCTTTGGAAGTGATTTTGTTTCTATGTATCGAAGAGGAAACTAGAACACGGCCTAAAAATCTGTTAAAAAAAACTGTAATGCATGTATGCATAGTACATACAGACATAATTGTATGTGTTTGGAAACGTCTCCAGAAATATGCTGTAGTTCATATCATTTTTAGCTATCACAAACAAATTTCTTTTCTATTTAGTTAGACGTGTTTTCATTCGTTATTATGATTTTTTGATGAAGTTTCCAAGCGCAAAACTACTAAATTATTTACAATTTCGTTAATTTCATAAAAAGTAAGACTACGGAACCCTTTGAGCGCGTGTCTGACTCTGACTAAGTGACTACAGTATTTAAGGCATTTAAAATAACCTTAATGAAAAAATAAGCACAAACTTATGTTTCCAATTTGTGAAGCACTGTTTGTGTATTAAAGGTCTGGTAATGGTAACCAGGATTATATAGATATATTTAGAATCAAGACCTCATAGAAAACCCATTTAAAAAAGATACCTCTATGGTTCCAAAAGTCTTGCTAGATATCTGCAGCTTAAAATAAATTTCCAGTCAAATGAGTCATTCCATGCAGAATATAGAAAGTTGTTTAATGAATACAAGGAGCTAGGACATATGACTGAAGCAGACCCTACATCACGTGAACAGGCTCACTAGTTTCTTCCCCACCATGCTGTGATAAATGAAGCGAGTTCTTGCGAAAACTATGCATTGCCTTTGACGCGTCTTGTAGAACGTCCTACGGCACGTCAAATGATCATCGTGGTGGGTTTTGAAGCTGACATAAATAAAATGTACAAGGCAGATCTGAGTTCCTTCGGAAGACGCTATCTATCAACTCGCCCTGTGTGGGGATGGACCAGGAAAAGAGGTCAAGACGTACCGACTCAACACCGTAGCCATTTGCACCGCCGCGGCACCATATTTAGCTATTCGCACACTGCAGCAACTGGCTTCAGACGAGCGAGATGATCTTCCACTGATATCGAATATTGCAAAGGAAAATTTCTACGTGGACGATGTCATTCATGGCACAGACTCAGAAGATGAAGCTCTGGAGATTTAATGCTGTCCAAAATTCGACTGACAGGATTTACTTGCGGTATAGTAATGCTATACCCATCTTCTCTGCAGGTGAACATATGTGGGCACTCTTAAAGTCTAAAGCATTATAATAATGACCTGTTTGTTTCACTAAATCGGCGCGCGGTTGATATCAGTCCTGAATTTAAGAACTACATACATTACATATTTCGCGACTGGTCCTACGATCGAAATTGGAACACCTTCAACAGAAGGGCTTTTATACATGACATTATTTTAAAAAAAATGGCTACCAAAACAACTCGACTTGTGACAAATGCAAATGAATGATGAAATTCGCCTACATATCACTAATGCATCTTTCTCCGTCTCTCCAGCAAAATCCGTGAAAAATGTCAGCCCTAATCCTTCTCGCCGTCATCATTGCAATAGTCAGTTTTTATTTCAGCTATGTCATTTAATACTACTAATTTAAATAAAATAATAATAAACTACATAATCTACATAACTGACAGAAAAAAAAAACACACTGACAAAAACACACAAATTCAGTCGACTCAAGCACGTCACGTTTCACGTATTTAATAAAAAGAGAAACAATTCGCTCCTACTCTCTTAAAAATTACGAATAGACCTCGAAAGAAAACTGAACGAAGAAAACATCACTGAGGTTAAAAAGGATTGTTGTTAATATTGCTCACCTTTTACAGCACGTAGAAATATAATTCTGGATTTAAAAGATGCGTATTTCAAAGCTCTAAAAACTGAAATCAATTTAAATAAAATAGACGGAGCAGAAGTTTACTTTTTTGGGTTCAAAGTCTTATTACTGAAATTCTTGGTTTTTCATTCTGAAAGCCAAATATTTTTTTAATGCACGACCTGCTCCTTATCAAAACCTAATCAAGAAAAAAAAATTTAAAATCCGTTCAGCCGATTGCTGTGTAGGTACATGTAAAAAATGTTCACTCTGTTTTATATTATTAGGGATTAATATAATGTATGTAGTACCTGAGCAAATCTTTTACATACAGACTGACAGACAAGGAAGTTACACAACAAGGCTTCTTTTTGTTAATTTTCAAATGGAACTTGAAAAACCATTTGATATAGCTAAAACCTTGACAACCAGCTTGCTTCTGCTTCTAAGGAATGTTCCGGTATGTTTGTACTTGTATGTAGGTATTTGCGCCTATAAATAGACTTTACAACTGTCACCAGTCAATTTGTCAAAGATTATCGCTTTTGTATTTCGATCCGTCCCGGCTGAATGCGTTTCTTGTTCCTTATTTCACTCTTATGGAATAGATTTCAGGTAATCCATCAAAGTTATCGATGTATTTTTAACTGGTGTCAGAAATGGGATACCAACAAGGCAACAAGTCATGAAAAAACCAATTGCGTGTTTAGTTTCGATTTTGCCTAAAGCACTTGTGGGCGAATTAAATTTCATGGTTGATGCGAAGTGCGTAATCGTTTTACTGTCGAGTTGTCATCTGAAGAATGTGACAGCTTCAAAAAAAAAAAAACAAAAAAACCGAAAACAAATATTTCTCTTGGGATAGCATCTTCAACCTGTGGCACTGACTGTCCGTGGTCTGTTAGCTATCTGAAAAAAGAAAATAAATAAACACGAGTATATCCTCATGTTTATGGATTACTTCATTAAATGAATAAACACTTGGGGACCAAGCTCCTGATCTTTTTTGTTGTAATCTCGTTTCTTTATTTTACCTCTTTTGGGATTTGAAGAAAATATTAAGGGAAAACAATTTCTTATTGAAATTTAAGTTCAAGTGTGTACGTATTTTTGAATGTACTGAAAATACAACGCATCTATTAGTGGCGAACATATTCACATTTGGTATTAATTTTTCCAGGACTGGGTCTTAAATCATTCGATAAAAATAGCCATAGTGGAACCTCTTTGGGTTTACATATGTACGCTTTGGCCAACTAATTACAAATACCCTGACTCTTGTCTATCCCAATAAGCGCAAATTATTTTCTATGAACATAATGGCAATGCTTTTTGTTTTAGGGTAAAGAGATCACCTTGCTTGTCAAAAAATAATGCATTTGTAGTTGGTTCCCCGTTCGGTGCATATCTTATCCTGGGAAATGTAGAAAAAAGTGTTTTTTTTTGTGGCCATCTAATTAGAAACAGCTAAGTTCGATTCGATTTATTGAAAAATTAAAAGTTTGTTAAACTTCAAAGGCTATAATCAACAATCGACCGAGTGTTATGTGTGCAATGTGGACTCTCAAAATGTCATACCGAGCAATCGTAACTCAGTTAAATTGATAAGTTTTGAAAAGTATTGACGCTATCTAGCATTTCAAGGTATTTGAAACCGCCGAAAATGTGCAAAGGAATAATCGACCAAGCAAAACATCTAAAAGGACTAATCGAAAGATTGGTTGGCTTGCCAAATTTGACCCACAAATAAGTCCAATGGAAATCCAGCGACAAATTTTTGAAGAATCAAGTACTCCAATCTCCACATCCACCATTAGGAGACGACTGGTAGAATCTGGAATCTGTGTTGGATGAACGAGTCGCGTGAAAGAAACCGCTCGTTACTTTTAAGCAAAGAAATTGGATAGCAGGGCAGTGGAAATACATAGTATGAAGCGATGAAACTAAAGTCAGCCGCATGGGACAAGATGTCGCTCTATATGCACGGCAACCAAAAGGCACAGCTTTGAGCTCCAAGTATGTTTTACCCGTTATTAAATATGGTAGAGTATGGCGTTGGTCCGTTACACCGAATGGATGTCATTTTAATGGCTTCAAAATATATCTAGATATTGGAAAACAACCTGGTAACAAATTTGCCAGTTATTTGGAAATTCCAGTAGGAACATCTGTGGGGCGTTGTCAAAAGGGCCTTAACCCTGGAAAAATAATCTGCGTCAACATGACGCAGCGCGAGCGAAATATACCGCTCTTTTTCTAACTATTATGAATCACGGGATAGGCGTTCGTGACTTTCCAGCCAGTAGATATCCAAAGAAGAAAACTCACGTGTCATTGAGGTAAGTCTCATCAATTTGGAAATATTCACAACCCTGTGAGTGAATTTTACACATCAGTATGAGTATTCGGCCTTCCAACCACTCAACATAAAATTATAAACATTTGCTGTTTCTGATTAGTTGTCCATTCAATTTCCAGGCCTTATTATTTATTTTAAATACTTTGTTTATATTTATTACTACATATTTTGAACCATAATTTATGTTTTTGTTACTGTAGAATTAACGAAACTTATGAAAAACATATTGTACTTATTTCAAACTTTTAAGACGCAATTTATAAATAAACACAGTAATATGAATTTGAATTGGGGTGTTTCCAATTAGTTGTCCACAGCTGTATATGTACCTCTACAAGTAAACGAGTATAAACAAGTTTAGCCTACGCAACATAAAATAACATAAATTAAAGACGAATGAGCCTGCAAAAAGTTTCTCATTTCCAAGTTATGTAGTGTAACTATTACATACATAAACATATCTTAACACTGTCAAACGATTCACCAAAAATATAATGTAAACACTTTATTGTCCATACACTCACCATTTATATACATACATAGAAACACTCAAGAATATACCAAAAAAATGTTTTCCAATAGCAAAACCGAAGAAACATACATATGTACATACATATATATACATAAATGAAGGCATTTTAATCTATGTATGTACATCAAATTTCGATACAATGATATCATTTCAGAAGGACGTGACACCATTCTCCAATTTTAGGCTCTATCATTGTACTCCCTCCCACCTTCCATAAATGGTTACCATAGCCTAACCAATGCTTCTTCGAAGGATACAAATTAAATCCTATCCAACTACTATCTTGATATATACAGGCCGTGATTTTCAACAAAGCCTCTTCCATACTCCCATCGAATTGAATCGTAATTTCTTATGAGGCATTCACTCTACATGTGGTCATAAAAACGTGCAACTTAAAATATGCCTAGCCTAGCTAATAATTTTGCATAAACGCCCAGCTTCCCCTTCTCTAGATAATGCGTGAATACACTATTCAACGATGCGGATACCATCATCATCTCAAGGAACCACAGACGACAGACCATCTACTCACTTTCAGTCTTAAGTAGCGTTCATGTTTGCCCATGGCACCTTGTCGAGTCTGCAGCACGTATATCGTATTGATGTGTGCGAGCACGTTCTCGAACGTAAGTTGCAAATGCGGTCGAATGGCTTCAAGGACCTCCAGCAGCGAACAGCTCTCATCGGCAACTCTGTTGGAATGTAAAGTAAAAACACATACAATCTCTCATAACAATTGAAATAAAATCACAAAATTGATAGAAAATTTGATGCTTATGCTGCTTAAATGTATCTAGATATCACTCACCTTGGTATGACCCTTGACACGGATTTGCCTGCTTGAACGATTTTCATTTGCCTATCGAACATAAGGTGAAAAGGAAAAACCTTACAGAACGTCGATGGCGATATGAGTGGAGCTGAAAATAGAAAACGGTACTCGTACCCTTAAGATGCTGACTTTGACTGACATTAATTCAATTAAAAGAGCCAGATGCACAGGACAGATACGTCATGGCAATATTTATTCGCATAATTTGAAATACCTACCCTCACAGAGGAATTCCATGTCATCGTGCAGTTCCTTCTCGTCGACTGCTTGAGATTGTGTCGATTTGGTACCACCTGTCGACACTTCTCTAATGAGAAACTGAACGTGATCGGATCTCTCGATGTCATCACTTTTAGTCTTCAGGAGGTGCAGGCGTTCCGCTTTGCTGTGTTTCTTTGGTGTTTCGTCAAAACTATCAACTTTTGTCGAATGCAGAGATTCACTGGATTTCCTATTGCTTACTAAGGGACATGTTTGCTGTTGGTCTGGAAAAGGAGTTGCAGAGAAAAATAAATTGATAAAGTTTTATTGAATTCGATGCAAGTTAACATTGATGCAAGTTGGCCTTGTTGTAATGCTTCATCGGTTACGTGTGTTTCACTGGTATGTACATGTGTGGATATCTTTGAAATAATGATTATACACTATACGCAGGAGCATAATAAACTCTGATATGTATGTGAGTATTCTATTGTGATTACGTAGACGTTTTTATACTCGCATCCCGAAGCGGAGAATATATATTAATTTGGGCACAGAGAAATAATGAAGATTCCACATTCTTTAGATGGGAATAATGACATGGGAAATGTTTTTATACAGGGTGGCCCGGTTTGGGATACAGATATTTTGAGATCTGATTCAATGGTTTATGCTATGAAAAAAATCGTATGGGAGGGGGGGGGGGGGGGGTCCATATTAAACACCCACTGAGCAACAGGGTGTTTAAAAAAAAGTCCTTCAGAGAAGTAGGTACCAATAGTTATTTTATTATCACTTCTAGTGTATTGAACTTAGAGCAACCAATGTGGGCTCGTTTCATAGGCAATTGATTACTGTTATTTAGGTGGCGATACAGCTCGGGATGGACCTGGGCCTGCTTCTCGAAACCATTTATGTGTGCGTGTTATATTTTTCCACGAATGGAAGGGACCTATAGTTTTTTGCCTACTCCGAAAGGCGAGTTGAGAAGCTCAATCGTGACAAATGATATTTGATTGCTGGTCAGACATTTGAAAGAGGTAGCACGGTGAAAAAACTTTTAAGATTGGACCCCGGCTGGCATCAACTACTACACCACGGTGACCACAATTGGTTAGTGTTTATTGCAGTTAAAAACGATTGCGATCCATGCTTTCGTTTTTGAGATATTGGTATTTTTGTGAAAATTGCATTTATCTATATAATAATATAATATTATTGATATTTTAGTGCAACATAACGTCACCTACAAATTCACTATAAAAAGTTTTTATTTGGAGCAAACAGTTTTCCTGTTAATCTAGTCACAAGAACAATTCAATTCAAAAGTGGCGTTATGGTGCACAGAAGTAATTATATTAATAAAAAAATTAAAAGCACATCTGTATCCCAAACCGGACCACCGTGCATATAAAACCTAATTTTCTTCTTATTTTACCAAAAAAAAAATATCCTTATTCTGGAATTTACAAATAATTATTCTCACAAAAGAAATTCAACTTTTCTCACGGCCATCTTAGCTGCTGGTCGTTAAACCTTGGAAGACTTTTAAAAACAACTAAAGGATATTAAAGTCAAAAAAAGATTCAACAAAAAAGGTATTTTCAGCAAAAGTTAAGTCGGCCTCGAATTTATCCATTGGCAATGGACAACGTATATAATGAATGTATATAAATGATTTAAGTATTAGCATTAATAATTATTAATTATTATTAATTATTTATTATTATTAGGAAGCACATTGTACTCGTACTACAACGCCAATATTAGCATAGAATTGGATAACTTTCCACCTTCCTACTTCGCTATCGATTTCAATGACAAAGTATCACGATTGTATATCATCGAAAAGTCATCACCTTCATCGAGAAGACGAAGATCGAAACAATGTCAAAGTATTGTATAATTATTGCCGGCCAAAGTGCCATTTCCCTAGAATACTAAACGTGAGTAAAATCGACTCACAAGGTACACAACATAACTTAGCATGCGCAGTTCGGATGATGCACTAGCGCCCCCGAACGGCCACTTAAGGTTCCACTGCTTAGTGTCTGTTGAGACGCCGCGCCGCGCCGTCTAGGTTATGTCGCTACCGTCAGCCTGCTTCGTGTGACCAAGGTTTTTAAAATGATCAAAGCTACTATTACCTTGTAAACAAGTTTTATTCGTTGAAAACGAAAGCTACTGACATTTATTTGTAACTGCATAAATTTGTATATCTACCAAAAATAAAAGATAATTTTACTGTTTTACGTTTAGTCAATAAATAATAAAAATGTAATATTGAACAAAAATGTCGTTGATTTACATAATTACACTTGTTTCGGGCATGGTTAGTAATAATAATAACGTACCTACAATTACGATTAGTGTTCTAGGATTAAGTTAATAAAATAAAAAATATAAGAATAATTTATTTTCTTGTCCATCACTGTAAATGTATTTCCTTTTCTTCCTTACACTAACAGCCCTATTATGGTTAGCGAATCGAACGTTCGATATGAAGCGAACTCTTTTGCGAATCACCCGTATCGTGGTATTATGGTTAGCGAATGTGTCATTCGCCTGTGAAACAACTGCTGCAACAACAAAAAACACATTAAACTAAACTAAACTAAACTAAAACAACAACTATTCTAGGTCTAGGTAGATATAAACGACAGTTTCTATCTGCAAGGTTGAAATGAAAAGGGGCATAAAGTGGATTAATAAATTATTAACACAAAAGAAACCTTAAACTTAATTTAAATCTCAAGAATAATAGAAAAAAAATTTAAAATTTCATGAAGTATTTTGATTGATATGCCATTCATCTTCCTGGCCACGAACCGAAGTTTAGAAGATTGTAAATTATTCGAATGACATCTGATTGATGATAAGAAATATGAAATCAGTTTCAGCTGTTGTCGTTATTTATTGCGCCTATGAGACCAGCTGCTGATTAATGCCATTCAGTATAAAAAAAACGCTTATTATTGTTTCCAGCAAACCAAAGGGACTACAAAAACCCACAAAATAAATTGGCAATTTTTTTTTTAATTTTGGAATGATTTTGCCTGCTACGGCTGGAGATGGAATAATAATGATGCTAGTACTACATAGATTATAGACCAAGTAACTCACTCGACCGAATATGATTAGTCAAGCGACTTAAGTGCCTCGTATTAATCTAAGAAATTTAGACAAATAAATCAGTTGTGGACGAAAAAAATGAGAATAAATCAGTTGAAAATATAATTATAATTATGAAAATGTGAATATAAATATGTATAAGTCAGTGCCGCTTTTATATGGAGGCAGATGAGGCACGTGCCTCAGGGCCCACCGTTCTAGGGGGCATACTGAGCCAACACGAAAACAAGATCTAAAATAAGTCAAATAAGACAAGAGCAACAATTGTAATTAAAAAAAAAACGAGTTCATTTAATTAGTGAAGAATTTTGTTCAACTATAAATCACAGTTTTCATCATATTATCATAATAATTAAATATTACTTTCAGTCTGTCAGTGATTGGCTTTGGCAAATTTTTCGACTATAACGGATTCTAATAACTTAATACTCAATTCACATAATTTAATTCTTATGTAAATTTTGAAGATAATTCGTTTTTATTACGTTTTTTAAAAACTGATATCAAATGGCCTCCGCGTTCGGTGACGCATGTGTGAAATCATGCAAAAATTGTTTATTACTGCCTGTTGGGTTGCAGCGGAAATTGCTACAATTATTGTTTGAATGGGTTGCTTTAAAGTTTAACTTATTCAAATTTGTGAGTTTAGTTTTTCAGACTTCCAGTTTACAATAACCCCACAAAAACAAGAACAGATACAGTTAAGTTGTGAGAACTTAGCGGCCAACAGAATGTGGAGTTTTTGGAAATCACTTTAATTCGAAATGTTCGATGCAATTCTGTCAGAAAAGGCCTGGCTATGTGTGAAGTTGCACCTTCCATCTTGCTGAAACCATACAGAGGAGAAAGTAAAGCTATTTCGGGTTAGGTCGGAGAAGAATAACTCCTTCAACATCTTTAACGATCTCCATTGACCGTAACAGTGCGAGCATTTTCTTCAAAAAAGTATGGCTCGACAATGCAGCTTCGTAAAACTGCACTGTGGTTTGAGCTGGATACAGTTCCATTTCATGAAGTATCTCTGGGTTTGAGTGGCTCCATAATCGGCAATTTTTCTTGCCAGACATAAAAATTAATTTTAACATGTCGCCGTCCTCTTCCACCATTTGAATGATCTTCGGACAAGCGAATCGGCAAGTCTGCTAAGTTCAATTTATTTGTTATTTGAACTTTGTAGAAAAATAAGCTCAAATCTTAGGGCGGAATTGTATGCTTATGCCCATTTGAGCGGATAAGTTCCAGGTGGAAACGCTAGGATTGGTTTGTATGGCAGAAGCTATAGCCGCAATCGTGTACTAACTGAAGGATATCGGTGATAAGGCCCTCTTGTGACTGTCCCACAATCGGCAAAAGAGTTAACTAGCCTCATCAGGAATGCCGCCGAATGTCCGCCTAAACTCCCTTTGGAGGGACAGATTTCGAAGCATGATAGCTACGCACTATCTAGATCCTAGTGTCATCGTCCCAATTTTCCATTTTTGTTAAATCTAAATGCCTATCTGTAAAAAAAGTGGAACCGATTGATTACAGAAAACAAAAGTTATTACGTTTTCTCTTATTAGCACGTTTTATCTGCCATCCTGTACCTATTTAGAAATAATTATTTTTTAGCTTTGAAATTAATTTTGTCTTTCGAATGCTTGTGTTTTTTTTTATGAATCACCTGACAAAACTTTCACTTAAACGTTTTTGAACAAATTTTTTGATTAAAATCACTAAAAACATTAGTTTTTCACTTTCAAATACAAAATATTAAAAACAAAAACAGTTGACATTGTTGCATTGGCCAGCAGGTAAATATTTTCCTACCACGGGCCTACCAAAACGTTAAAGCGGCACTGGTATAACGTATAAGTACATCTCTTTTTTCATTTAAATCTATGAACCAAATTATATCCGCTTAAAAAATTTAATCATAAATAGATATACACTGGTCCCTCGCTTTGCGCGGGGGTTAGGGGAAAAGTCTCGCGCAATGCGAAATCGCGCAAAGCGAAACCGCGCAAAGCGAAGTATGAATTACATGTAATTTAGGGTTTGCGTTCCTGAAAAATGAAATGTAAGCATTTATTTCAGCCGCGCAAATCGAATTTGGGTAAGAAAATGCATTTCGCGCAATGGTGAAACCGCGCAAAAAGAAGTCGCGCAGAGCGAGGGACCAGTGTATTAAATAACTTAATCCCCTTTTCACTTTCGTTTTCGTTGATTATTGGAAATTATAACCGAAATTTAGAAGGTGGGACTGTTTTATAGACAATTGATTAGTGCTTATCACAGTTAAAAACTATTACCATCTGTAATTTCGTTTTCGAGATATTGTTCTTCAAACACAGATTTTTATAATTTTTTTTAACCAATTTTAGTGAAAATCGTATTTTTCTCGGAAAAGTGTGCTTTTTAAATTTTTTTTTATTAATATTATTTTCATACGACATAGCGTCACCGACAAATTCACCATACAAAGTTTTTACCTGGGGCTTACAGTTTTCCTGGTATTATGTTAATTTAGTCACAAGAAAATGTAAAAGGAATGTACTATACAACTATACTAGAAGAAGCATCATTTTTATGGGACAGGTCTTTAAAAAAAATATATACATTAGCGAAAGGTTTCAAAGGGTAAACTTTTTACTTTATAATATAAGAAATTCGAAAAATCCCGAAATATCCAAATCCATTCACTATAGTTGGGTTCCGAGGTATAAACCTAATTGCACTGAACTAGAATAGCTATATGAATATGTTTACGGCATTGCCTCCTGCGCAAACACGCCAAGAGTTTTAGACTCACGGGCACGAATATTTCCAAATACTGCACAATGATAAAGGTGTATCAGAAGTTATGTGACATACCTATTCTATGCGAATGGGGTAGGGCATAGCACGCAGTCGCAGGAATTATTATTTTTATTATATTATTATTTATTAACCTGGAGGAGGTAGGCCGAATCAACCATAGACTCGTTCTAAAATTTTGCAGGGTAATAAAATACTTTGAGGACATTCTGGCGGCTTAGGTGCCATCTTGGGATGGATACTTTTATGGAATCGCGAAGAGCCATCTCTGGTGCCTAGTGTTTTGTGATGGCTCAGCCTTACAACGCCTTTCAGCCTAACCTTACTTCTCCTAGTATGTAGTTCATTTGAAAAACAATGATAACTCACTCAACGTATGTGATTTATCTATTCAACTGACGTAAGCAACTTTTGCAAAGTACAAGATTTAAAATTATTTCTCTTACCAATGACTTGCAACTATTTAAAATCCGCCTACAAATAACCAACACCAAATGACATTCAATATTTATGAATTTATACACATTCAGTCAATCATGAATTTTTCAATCCATTACCAACCACAAAGAGATACCTCCATTTCCCCACATAAAACCATCAAGTGAAATAAATGTTCCTTCGTATCCGTACACAATTGAAATTGAAAGTAATCAATTATTTAAATCGAAATCAAATGACGGGACGGGAGAATTATGAACTGAAAGAAAATATTCGATTACCCCAGTTTCGAAAACGAATTTCCTGTCATCTTAACTTGACACGATAGTCATTGAGTTCGAGTATGTATGTATGTGTGTAAGTATATGTATGCTCATCGACGGGTGATATAATTCATCTCCTGATCGATCTCTAAAATAGTTTCACTTCGTTGTGGCTACAATTTAATTCAATTCTCACGGCCGATTACACCGTCATTGCAGCTCTTTCATTCACAACGAGGCAAAGGCAGAACCTAACCTAATACAATACACATAGACATACACAATCACTTGTCCATAGTACTCACCTTGATTTGTACAAATTGAGTTAAGATTACTACTACTTGCTTCATCGTTACTTGTCGGGCTGGTGGCGGTGGCGGTGGCGGTGGCGGTGTTAGTGCAGGCGGCCGTACTTGTATGAGTGGACGACAAAGGACATGATGCACCATTTGCTATGATATCATGATTCGATTTATTTCTAGTTCCAGTCAACATTACCTGCTGATGCTGGGAGTATTGATTATTTTGTGACATGTACACCTCGTCTGCTTGCTTGCTGCAAGAATGTCGCCTCTGGTGATGGTCATTAGTGGACATTGATAGAGGCGGTGATGCCGGAGGAGTTGATAGACTTGTTCGTTGGTACGTAACAGCATTACCATTGCTATGATTGTTGTTGTTTTCCTCTGTTGTTGTTGTTGTTGCTGTAGTCGCACCGTCGGATAGCGCATTGTATATTTGCTCATCCTCATCGATTGGGTCTCCCTTTCGCTTTACAATTTCAATTTCAACTTCAACTCCATGTAACTTCGACGCAACTGCCTAGAGAGAAGGAGTGTTGAGAAGAAATGAACACAAGGTGGAGAAAAAAAAAACGAGTTACACTCACCTTCACAATGCCGATGACAATATGCTCCAAGCCGGGTCGCTCTGAATAATAATGCAGTCGCAGGGTACCATCCTTTTCTGTACATCGAAACGATGGAGCACGCATACCTGGGTAGAGTGTTCCCAAGTGGTCATGTAAGGCATCCAAGTTCTGGAAAAAATCCGCTTTATGCTTCTACATTCACGAACAAAATCAAAAAAAAATTCCACTCACCTGTAAAAAATCTCTTGGCGTCGCTCCCAAAACCTGAAGGATTTTATCGTAACCTGAATCTTGGCAAAATTCGAAAAATGTTTTGCCAAAAAGCTCGAGTATATCATCGGCTGGTATATCTAAAAGGAGGAGGAGAAGTGGAGTGGTAAACAAAAAAATGTAAGGAAAAAATATTTGCATAGTTTGATTGCTGAAAAACGCTCCCCCACCACCCACTCAGTCATCCACAGCTGTGGGCGCGTCCTTGTTTGTAATGTTAAAGAGATTTTAGTTTCTCCACCGTATGAACTAATTTGAATTTTTAAGTAGCCTTTGAAACATGGTGCAGGAGAATATTTATGACATCGATTATGGCTTAGTTTTGTCGGAGTAGTTCCCTATTTACATTTAGTCGGGTTTTTATGGGGTGATTTCTGTTTTTTATGGACCAGACAAGAGGATGACGGCGGCAAGTTTTTCCCTCACTTGGCACTTAATACCCCTCAAATTTTACATCCGTACGAGTTAAGTGGAAAATGTGTTTCATGTACATATGTATGTACGTGCTAATATAAGAAAAGAAATAAGTTCAAGGACCGGACAAACGCATTTTTTTGGGAAAATAAAAACGGATTAGTTCCGTTTCCTATTGAAATCAATTCTCACTCAATATTAGGGCAGCTTAGTTTTTATTTTATGTGTTCACATTCACACACAAAAGGCGAAGGCGAGTGGTCCGCCAAAGCTAGATTGAAAAAGAGATTTTCGAGCAAGCCTTTTAAGGCATAAAGAGTTTGTCCTTCTCGTTACACACTGTATGGTTGCTTTGTTTTCGCTTTCAGAGCAGAGCAGTATTACTTGTATGGGAAGGAAATCTTAAGTTCAATCGCATCTACGAGGACAATAATAGTGGTCTCGTGTATGGCGGTATCGGATATATTATCCACACATCATTGATTTTTTATTTTTACTAAAAATAAACGATTTGCAATTCACTCCACTTTAGTGGTTTCGGGTATTTAGCGATAAATGCTATGCTATAACGGCATTATTTGCATTAAATAATTGGATCTTGAATCTAATATAATTACATTTTTAAAATTGTAAAAAAGCTTCCATTTGTTGTGTAGATATTCTCATCTCATTTTCTATCCAAAGATATGCATGCAGAAATATGTATGTACTAAAAATTTTCAACGGGAGATTTGAGCAGGTTTTTCTGACCCATCGATAGACGTAGGCACGCTATTGCCCTGAACATCTCAGGCACATTTCACCGAGTTTACCACCTATCACACGAACTACAGCTTAGCAATTGGGTTGTATGGTAGATTAAAATGTTGTACATACATTATGTATGTACTTATGTACAATAATTGTACATTTATGTATATTGTATTCGAGCGAAATGTTTTTTTTTTTTGCTGGAACTGAAAAACTATTAAAAACTGTTTTTGGCCAAAAACGAAATTCGGTCAAACACTAATTCAATATTTCCGAAAGCGATAACCAGTCAATTGTGTTTTTAGTATTCCGTGCCCAAAAACGGAACACTAATGGAATCAGTTCGGTGTCTGTCTGTCACAGTCCTTTTTCTCAGAGACTTTTTGACGTAGACTACTGAAATTTAGAGCAGTTGTAGAAATTACCGGTCCAAACACAGACCTGAACTTAAAAAGTGGAATTTCGACTTTGGGGGGGCTAGTTTTGGGTGGAAATGGGATTTTAGAAAAAAAATTAATTTTGAGGTCATCATTTGGGATGTCAAATGAAAGCACGAATTCAAAAATGTTTGAAATATTTTTTTTTGTTACTTCAAAGTTAACACCTTTTTAAAAAACGTTAAAAAATTGCTGTCCCTGGACATTATCCCTAAAACTATCGCTCAGAAAAATGTGCATAAAATCACAAACATTGAGATTAAAGTGTAGATGGAAACAAAATGATCAGGACTATCCTATGTTCGATAGTTTTTTTTAATTAGTTTTTTAGGGTTCCGTACTCATATGGCATTGCGGAACCATTATTATAAGTTTGCTATAACTCTAAAATGTCTGTCATGATAAAAACTTTAAGAAGCATTCTTCCTAGAAACTTGAAATTTGGCACACTTATACATTAAGGTGGTCCAGATACATGGACAACATATTACTCAAAAATTGTGAAACAACTATACAGAGTGGGCAAAATGTAATCTCAAATCAAAAAAATACTGAATAATATATCATGTGGGATATCATTCAAAGGGGCTTAAAACAAAGATTCCAAAAATGTTTTCTTAACTTTTTCCGTTAGAAACTTTGGGAGCTATTGCCAAAAATGTGTGAAAAATACCATACCAAACGTACCCCAGTTATTTCTCGAAAACTACTGAAGCCAAAAATATGAAAAAATTAAAGATTGTAGGTGATTAGCTATATATTTAAAAAAAAACTATAGCGAATCTCATAAGTTGTAAAATTTTTGAGAAATTTACATCGAAAAAATCAATTTTATGACGAAACGAACCTCAGACCCCTGATCTCAGTAGTACAGCGCAAAAAGGATAGGAAAACATTTATGTATAAGAACTTGATAATCGTTGGCGATTTCAATGTCAATTTCAAGAACAACGCCAGAAATGAGCTGACGCTATATCTTGCATTAATTAGTTTAAGCGCATTGATACAAGAATTTACTACGACACTATGAGGGAAAATACTCATAATGGAAATTTGTATGTGCGAGAGTAAAAATTGAATGATAGATCCTAAAAATATGCCCAAAAAAATAGCTTCCGATTGTTGATGGTTTCCTATACATTATAATATAGGTGTCTCTAATTTTACTACATTGGGAAAAATTGAATTTGTGTACAGATACAGACACGGATTTAATACAATTCAACAAGACGAAGAATGAAATCTAATGCAAATGCGTACATTTATTGTATATGTACTTTGTTTGTCTGGCATCAGCATAAATCTATTTCATGTTCAGCCTTATTTTGAGATTCGAATGAATAGTCAATTCATTCGGTTGTGTCTATTCCTTCGAATATTTTTTTTCGTATTTTGTCATTCGAAGGAATAAAGTTCATTAACGAAAGATGTAATGAAATAAATTTAAATTCAAAATTCCAAACGTATGAATAATGACAGTTATTTCGAATGAAAACGAATCTCAAAATAAGGCTGATTATTTAAAATTAACTGATATTACGGAACACTTATTGCGCTACTACTTACTTATTCTCCCAGCATTTATAATAATCAGAAACAGCCCTTTTCAAAAAAAATAAAATAAAATAGTCACAAGTATTACACACCACTTTTCGAGCAGAAGCTTTAGACAACAACATGAAAAAAATATCCTCATAAAGGAAGGGGAGACAGGCACGCGTTATACCTTTTTTATTTTTTTGGGTATATTTATACCAAAATGCGTTGATCAGTAAGGATACCATTTCGGAACAACTTCACATGCATACACAAATAATTTGTTTTCTACTGTTATATAAATAGATCGACATATAATAAAAAAATATCCTTAATACGAACAGGGTGTGCACATACACATAACACCGTCAGATACGCCTACGAGTTACTATTTTTGTGTGCTCTTCATATATTCTGCGAATACGTTACTGAACGTGAGCAACGTAATACTTCAGGGATTCTACATTGTAACCTACAGTACGTTGATACCCATAAATAAAAATGTATGTATAAACAAAAGTAGCTCATACAACGAAATTGGATATTTCATAATGATTCAATCAACTTGGAGCTGTAAAATAATCTTATCATAGAATTTCCACTATTTTCTTTTTCATTCAATTTTAAGCCCTGTTGGTATAAGTAGGTATCACTGGCTGATAACATAAATATTTAATTCACTTGAAATTCACTTGAAAACTTTCGCTTTGGCTCTGACTACTTTGCTCCGTACGAAAACCATCACGAAATTTGCTCACCATTTCTGCCAAATTTAATTTTCTCTCATCATACAGCAGCCACCATCTGCAACTTTCACGAATCTTATAATTAATTGAATTATTTTCATGACGCTAGATAGTAGTAGAAACACATACCATCCCTACGTACCATACAGCCTCAAATAAACTTTTTCAAGTGCAGTTTAAACTGAAAGCGATGATTGCACTGAGGAAATTCATATAGTACACATATACTACTCCTATGGATGTTCCTTCAACTTTCTTCTCCGTCAACATCTACACTGTTGCAGTAACATGTACAGTCATGTGCAAAATAATAGGGACAGCCATTGGTAGGTATACAGTGAACTCTCTCATAACCGGACACTGACGGTACCGAGAAATTTGTCCGGTTATGTGAGGTGTCTGGTTATGAGAGGTGTTCGGTTATAGGGGGAAAAAATAAATTGACATCAACGAAACACAATTAATAGACATATTGTATTAGTTTTATTTTATAAATGAATTCATTTTTATGTGATAAACACAAATTATCGAAAAAAATCATATTTCAATCTATGGAAATCAAGCTTGAAATTACACATACATACATACATACACTTAACATGCAAACCTATTTAAAAATGGCAACGGGATTTATAAATGCACATAAGGCGCGTTTTTTTTTCAAACCTATATAGATTTCGAAAAAGCTTTCCATACAAAAATAAGACTGGATAATTATCCAGGCTAAGGTTTTGTTGTATTTTACATTGAAAACATGTTGCGGAAACATGTTTAGCATGAAAAAAAATACGGCCTATAGTTCTTGGATGTTCGCGGACAAGACGACATAATATGCCCTCATTGGTTAAGGAAATTAGCGGGTCATGATGGCATATATGCTGTCAAAGAATTTTAGGTATGTTAGGACAAGACGGGATACCCCGACGAGAAATACAGTTTCTATACTTCCATATTCCGGCATTGTTTTATTCTATCAGAGACAAATTTTCACTTCACTGTGACTGTGACCAGCGGAATCATTTCTATCTTTATACAAATAAAATAATATAAAATATTATTTGCATAAAATAATATAAAATATCTCTCAAAATGTCGGAGACATGCGTGTGTCATTCTAGCGTTCTCCACCAAAAAATATGTGTCCGCGAGACCGCGAACGTGATAATAACGCAAGGGCACACTCCACAGTTTACATTTTTGTTTCGTTTCTTTGCAAAGTCCTAAGAAGAGGAAAACAAAACAAAAACAAAAAAAAAATATGTAAACAATTTGCTATACGTAGATGTGTTTTGTCCAGTTAAGAGAGAGCGACATTCTATGGCGGTTACGAAAATTATCGTCCGTGTCCGGTTATGAGAGAGTCCGGTTATGGGAGAGTTTTTTATATGAAAAATCGAGTTTTTATTTCCGTTCTTTGAAATCTTTCCGGTTATAAGAGGTGTCCGGTTATAAGAGGTGTCCGGTTATGAGAGGTGTCCGTAAGGAGAGACTACACTGTATTTGGAAACGCGAAAAAATTAAGAACCTCTTTGTTTTCATGATAAGCTATAATTTTATATTAATTGGTTAAAAATAAAAATAAATAGTTTTGCCCAAAATTTATACATAAAATAAAAAAAAATCCTGTTGACTATGAAAAAATAGGGACAACTATCAATTCTTGAATTTATTACTCCGAATACAAACTAAGGCAGAAAAATGTATGTTATAATACAATAAATGAATTATTCCAGTGTTTCGCTTAGTAGCCCTTGTTCTTCAAAATAGCCAAGCAACATCGCGGAATCGAATCAACCAGCCCTGGCAAGTCCTAGGTGGAATAGATTCCCATGCAGCCTTGACGAATGTACACAAATTATTGTTATTTGAAGACACCATTCTTTTGCATGCTTCGATGAGTGTTTAGGATCATTATCCTTTTGGGACACGCATCGAAGAGGCATATTGTCCTCCGCATAAGGAAACATTATTTTTCTTAATATGTCCACGTAGGACACTGCTGTCACATTGCCCCCAAACTTACATCCGACATAGTGCATCATCCCTTCATTTTTCACCGTCTTGATGGTGTATTTATCGCAGTGTGGCCGTGACATAAGGCCAAGCGACATAGGGCCAAATTCGATCATTTTGATGTATTAGAAGAAGCTTATAAAATTTAAGTTTGTGAGAATTTCTATTTATAATTTTTTAAGTTTTCTTTTATGAATTTCAGAATTTGAGAAAATAAAACTAACAAAATCGCGCGATTTTTTTAGTTACTTTCTCATATTCTGAAATTCTCAAAAACTAAAATTAACTAGTAAGACTTACTTATTGCATACTCTTCTGTGTATTTGAATTCTCTAAGCTAATCTAAAACTAATATGTTAGGTGGGATATAAGACGACCGAAATTCACACACTTTATCTAATGCTCAAAAAATTATATGAAATCTTTGGGTTTTGAGCCTAAAATAGAGGAATAGTGAGAAAGCAGCTTAAACAGTTCGTTGTTCAAGCGAATTATGTAAAGTCTGCTCCTAGTACTATTTGGCTTATTGTCACTTTACGAAAGCGACATAAGGCCCAATCATATTTGGCTTTATGTCACTTTCAAATTTGGCAAATGATCGACTTTCATAAAGCGACATAAGGCCAAATTTCCAAATTTGGTCTTATGTTCGTTTGGCGTTATGTCACGGCACCTATGGCGGTCTCCGCACTTGTGAACTACAGCGATCTGAGTGAAATAAGTTGACTTTGGCCTCATCAGACCAAAGGATATTGCTCCAAATGTATTCAGGCTAGCTGGAAAAAGCTACCCTTTAGCAACATTTTTCTTCGACAGTGGTGGTCGCCGTGGCCGTGTTGGTTAGTGCGTTGGACTACTACGCATGCTGTCCCGGGTTCAATCCCAGCAAAAACACCTAAAAGAGGTGGTACCTCTTTCGAATGTCTGACAAGCATCAAAGAGTATCATTTGTCATGAGAAGCTTCTCCACTCGCCGTTCGGAGTCGGCAAAAAACTGTAGGTCCCTTCCATTTCGTGGAAAAAATAACACGCACACATAAATGGTTGCGAGAAACTAGGCTTGGTTCTGTATAGGATTGCTGAGGCCGTATATATTTTCTTCGACAGTAGCGGTACTTTCCACGGGCTTCTTGCTTTAAGGTTATTTTCAATACGATGGATGAAGTTAAAGGTTCCACTTTTGAAAAGCGCAATATCTTTTTCTTGATACAGGTGACATTTTAGACTTTCGCTTGCGAGTTTCCTCCTTAGATTGCCACTTTCAGGCGTTTTCCACTTTTCCTTTGGAACACTTAACAATTCCAGCAATTTTTCGGTAAGATATACCCTTTTTCCGGAGATCATTATTCAGTTTCCTCTCGTCAGCGCTATTGAAATCATAAGCTTTATTATGTTCCGTGAAAATAAATTCTAATCTTACCTATTAGGTTCAAAAATATAAAACTAAAAACTATCAAATACTAATCTTGACCTTTGTTTTTATAGGTGGCCCTATTATTTTTCACAGCCAAAACCGTCCGCACTGGGTAAAATTAACGACACCATTCGAATACATTATGAATATTTTGGTATAGAGAACAATACTTTGTTTTGCAAACAGCAAGGATTAAGATTCCTCTAGTTTTATTTACTCAACGCTCAACGTTGAGAGAAATTGTATGCTTTTGAAACATTGGCGTAGAAGTGTCGCTATTATTTTGCACATGACTGTACGTACTTAAATTGAAAGTTCTTCCTTGTACCAACTACGCACATATACTTACGTGTTCAGATACTTACTTAAAATTTCCACAGCGGCTCCAATTAGATTATAGGTTATTTCATCGTCATAAATTTGTCGGACCAGGAACTGCCCTTCCATATTCACCATGGCCTTCTTCCTACAAATAGAAGAAAATGGGTAAAATAGTTAGAAAGGATTGCCAAAAGGTATCTGATTACGTACTTCCTATAAATTGGAATACACCTACAAATGTATACTTGTAAATTTATATGGCAAAATTTGTTTCCTGCAAAGGAGCTTATGGTTTCCTTTTGAAAGTACACCACCCCACCACCGACTAATTTCGACGGAAAATTACACTGCACTGCAAACGAGTTCGAGTACGAGTATTATTTGACTCTATACAAAAGTACACACGTGTGTATCTTACATATGGAGCTTATGTTTATGGCTTATAGTATTTTCGTGAATTCCAGATTGTTTCCCAAAACAATTGCGCAATTCTGGAGAATAATAATAAATTTGCTGTTAGGCTTGCCTAAGGGGTAAAACAGGTAGGCAGGCAGGCAGGCAGCAGGCAGGCAGGCAGGAAAAATCAATTGTGGTGGGAAGGAATGTTGGCAGAAAATTTATTATAATTAATTATTTTAGCCAAGCAGAGGTGGAAGTAAATTTTTTAATTGAAATTTATTGTGATGAGAGAATGATAAAATATATACCTGGATGAATTTTGCACAACGAATTTTGTTTGAATACAAGATTATTGTGTAAGCGAGTAATACGCACATATAGCAGGCAAAATGTTATACAAGAAGGTCTCGATGTTAGAAAACAATCAGGCTCGCATTTGTTATGTGTGGAAATCTGTGTTGTTTATCACATTTTAACTTGATTAATTATAAAATTTGTTTTGCTGAAGATGGTGTTTTTGTTATTTAGAAATTAATTTTAAGATTTGTACAACTTTACAAAGGATATGTGAATAGGTCGTTAAGAATAGCTGTATGAAGTACCTTGCCATACAAAATTAGCTTATGTGCGCCATTTTGTTACAACAGCTAAATTTGGTAGTTTATGTGTGTTTCGGGGATGTACTGCTCAAATCCATCGTGCGGAGTTGACGAGTCTTATGGAGATTACAGAATTCTTTGTCAGAAATGTCTGAAACTTCTTTAAGCGAGTTTCTGAACAAATAAATATACGGCATCAGCAGTCCTATACAGAACCAAGCCTAGCTTCTCGCAACCATTTGTGTGTGCGTGTTATTTTTTCCACGAATGGAAAAGACCCACATTTTTTTCCGACTCCGAACGGCGAGTTGAGAAGCTTCTCATGACAAATGATACTCTTTGATTGCTTGTCAGACATTCCAAAGAGATGGCAACCCTGAAAAACTTTGTTAGGTGTTGGACCCGTGCTGGGATTGAACCCGAGCAGCAAGCGTAGTAGTCCAACGCACTAACCACAAATTCATTTTTTTTTCATTTTATTGTAATAAGAAATATTTTACATGATACTACAAGATATTCTATCTTAAAATTAAGTATCTCTCTTTATAATTACTGTGTTTTTTAAAAGTTAATTTACATAATATATAAAATAAATAAATAAATAAATAAATAAATAAATAAATAAATAAATAAAAAAATAAATAAATAAAATACCTAAACATAATAACAACAATAATGGAAATAGAGAAATTAATTTTTAAAAGATGTTAATATTTATGTGTGCGTGTGTATGTATATAAAAGTTTCCTGAATCCTAGTTCAAATGAAACCCTTAAACAGAGCCGAACCTTATTTGAGCTACTCCGACATATTCGGAGCCTTAAGTCGATAAGGATTAGCATGTACTAGTCAGGGTCTTGGAAAAGGGTTGATGGCGGATGATCCTCTTAGGTCAATGCTACATGAAGCCTTTTCTGTCGCGGGCGCTCGTGTGTACGGTTCTATTGGTTTTCTATATATACTCATGGCGTGCGACAGGAGTGCGAAAAAGGAGCTCGTGTGGCATTGGCCTAAATGGGCCAATGGTAGCGCTCACAACCCATAGCGGGTACTGACACCGGTGCACCCGGCCCCTTTTCTTATAAGAATAGGGGAATACAAGGATCTGACCCTCCAGGTTGGGGGTTGCGCGTAGGGGTAACTACCTACCCACGTAAAAAGAGTTTGTTCCGAAACAACCAATAGCCTCGGAAAAGGATGGATCTACTATTAAGGCTTTGGTCCACCCCGAAATGTAGCGCCACCGATCTATGTATATTTACAAAAATGAAACATTGTTTGTATGTATGATATAGACTCCGAAACCACAGAACCGATTGAGCTCAAATCTTTGGGAAAGTCTAAAAATATTATCCTGAGAGTGTTTCTGTTGAGTTTGGTCAAAATCGGTCTGGTTTCTGGTAAGAGCATGTGGTGTAAAGAGGGTTAAAAGCAAATTTTTGTCATTACACAGCTCTTTTTTTTCTTTTTTTTTTATATCCTTTATTTATTTACATCTGTCCCAATCGGACACTTAGTAATTGTTTTTAATGTTTTGTTTTACAATAAGGTGGGTTTTTTATTTTTTAACTTACGAATTTCAAAAAGTGAACATTACAATTGTTATAATTTTTATAATTTTTATTAAAGTCTCTGAGTTAGGTCAGAAGGTCTTAGGCGCTTCAGTCTTCTTTTTTTGGTTATTTCTTGTAGCGTGATAGAGTTGACTTCGTTGTTGTCGTGGATTAGTAACCGGATTTTTTGTTTCCTGCTTGTCTTTTGTATTTCTTCCATTACTGTCGCTATTTTGAGGTCTTTATGGGTGTCGTCATTGGAAATATACCATGGAGCGTCTATTATCGTTCTTAATATTTTTGATTGCAGTCTTTGGATGATGTTAAGATTTGTTTTACTCGCTGTTCTCCACAGCTGAAGTGCGTTTGTCCATATTGGTTTAATGATCGTCTTGTAAATGAGCTGTTTGTTGTCTATAGATAGGACCGAGTTTCTTCCCAGCAGCCAAAATAGTTGTCTAAATTTGTCGTTGATTTGATTGCGTTTTATGAGTATATGTTGTTTACAAGTTAACTCTTGGTCTATGTGCATTCCCAGGTACTTAGCTTTCTACGCTAAAGTTACAGTCTTGCCGTTAGGTATATAACTAGTTCTGTTTTGTCTTCGTTTATTCGTATGCCCCCTTTTGTAAACCAGTTGGATAAAGCGTCTAGATAATTTTCGAGTCGCCTGTTCGAGAATTTTGTGCGAAGTTAGTATTACTGTGTCATCTGCGAAAGTCGCAATCATTGCGTTTCTTGTCTGAGGTGTCGGAATGTCAGATGTATATATTAGATATAATAAAGGTTCTAGGACGCTTCCTTGGGGAACTCCAGCTTCAGCTTTAAGAAGATTTGAATGCTCGTCTCTGTGTTGTACGTAGAAGCAGCGATCTTCAATGTAGCTTTTAATGAGCAGGAAGAAGTCAGTAGGGAGTATGAGTTGTAGTTTGTATAAAAGTCCCTTATGCCAAACTTTGTCAAAGGCATTTGAAATGTCAAGATAGATTTTTTTTTTTTTTTCCGAGGGTAGGTGAAAATCTTCCATATACACTATGAGAATAGCAAGCGCGTGCTCATAGTAATGTCAGATTCTTACTGACCAAAAACACCACCCTTCGATATAAATTTGTTAGATACTGCAACTAAGTTATACTACTTATCAAGCAATTTTTCTATCACGAACTATAAACGTTTGGCAGGTTACTTTCCAATGAAAGATCCTGCATGTTCCGCAATTTAGATGCGGTTAATCCTTATCTCGCCAAGTCGAAAGGTTTTGTCCTTTGTAGTCGGGGCAATAGATTGCTCTCATCCAAAATAAGTATGTCCGATTAGTCGGTTTCTATGTTTTCGCGCGAAGCTTCTAGTTTCAGCTTCGATTGTCGGAATTCCGAGATCCCTGTGGATATCGTCGTTTCTAGCATACCACGGTACTTGGACAATTTCTCTAAGCACTTTATTTTGAAAGGTCTGTAAAATATTGGCATTTGTTTTCTTGGTACAACCCCAAAGTTGTATACCGTAGGTCCACACCGGCTTTAGCACTTGCTTGTATAAAAGCAGTTTGTTCTCGGTACTGAGGTGGGAATGTTTCCCGATCAACCAGTACATTTCTCTATATTTGATTTCTAATTCAAGATAGATTGCCGTGTTATAGCTCAGCTCGTCTAGATCTCTCGATATCTTGTTGATTATTCGGCGAACCTGTTGTAAAGTTGAGTGCTTGCGTCTAAATCCAAACTGGTGGCTGGGAACTACATTATTTGCGTCCATTATTGGTTGTAGTCTGTCTATTAGGATTTTTTCGAACGACTTTGATAATATTGGCAGTAAACTTATTGGCTCTAACGTGCAAATTTTGAGAAGATAGGTGGAGCGAAGCGCAACAGGTTACGGCTAGTATTTTATAAAATTATCCCACTAGTCTTAATTTTTTACACAGTGCTGTAGTTGGATTTTTTAGCTTCGCTTTCACTTTATTTTAATCACACTACTTGGTAATCTTAATCTGGTTAAACGAATATAATGGGTTCTCTAATAAATCTCTTATATTGTACGCAGTTAATTATCATAATTATTTAATGAATGTCAAGAGCAAAATGAATGCAATCTGTCTTGAAAGGCATTGCCTCATCCTTCTGTGTTATTCCGTACTCGTAACATGGTTAAACCAAAAGTATAATAATGTCACTGTTATAATTGTCGCTCACGGACATCTATCTAAGCACTTTCAGTTATAAGTCATGTTATTATTCCCTTGGTTCTCTCTGACAAGTGTTCTGTCAATAGATACGTATGTACGCACATATGTATTTCATATTTACATTTCACCGGCAGATTGGGGAATATTTACATGTCATTGTTTGTGCATGGTAAATATGAATTTCAGACAATTATATCAAAATGCCATCAAACTGGCAACTTCAACAACTACACAGAGCATCGCAAGTGTCGCCCTAAAACCGTACATTTTTGTGTTATGGAAGATTTAGTTGCCTTAACGTGTTATGCTTCCTTTAGTAGAGTACAGATTGGATGTGAAAACTATGTAATACTATCCCCAACAATCATAATGAACCAAACGTTACAAATCGCCTGAGGAGGACAAACGTTTTTTCTTGTATAGACTGAATCGGTTACAGACAAAGTTGAGCTTGCGAACCACTTTACCTACGAGTACTCGTACTGTCGTATACGAGCATGCTCTACTTTTTTATGTGCCTGCGGTAGAGTCAACAGCGAAACAATGTGGTTGCATTTAAATATGATAATGTGTAAGGATTATCCTTCAATATTATGTTGTATAATATTGTGGTTTAATTCTTCTTTGATATGTCGCGGTCTCAGCCAGAATCCGAATAGTAGCAACGCTGGCGCTGTATGGCTGTGTTTACATTATTGTGTGTGGCTAAAAAGCTGCCATGGCATGGTGGTTGCCATTTGCTGTCTGGATTTATGTATGTATGTGTATGTTCTTGGAGCGTTATATTTATTGTAATGTTCTGACTTTGTAATGAGGTATTTAGGTGTAGGACATGGCATTCGTGTATGTTTGGGTATTTGTTTTGCAAAATACTGCGAAATGAAGTTGACTTTGTGGCAGTTCTGTTTCTCTGCTGATTCAATTAAAATTAATTTATATTACGTAATGATGATGTGATACTGATGAGTCATTCATTTTGCTCAGTTTAACTCATATTCATTATTTTCGTCCATAATAAAGGCGATTTTTTTCCTTCAAAAATTAAATTGGCGACAACAGCTCGAATTATAATTGCGTACTAGCTGTTGCCCACCCGAGGTCGCCCGTCCAGTAAAACTGCCGTGTTACTTATATATATACTTATATTGTTACTTATATTATAAAGGTAACATATAATCTAAATAACGAAAGACACTGCGTTGTGTGTGTCTATAGGTTTAATGATAGTAGTAGAGATGTTTTTCTGGAAGAACTTAACAATTTGTTGTTGGCTGAAAAAACTAAAAACTTTATTCTTCTGGGTGACATTAATATTGACCTTCTTTCTAAAACCCACTTCGTGGATAGTTATTTAACGCTTCTAGCTGCTCACGGTTTAGACTGCTGTATAAGCGAGCCCACACGGATTGGTGATAATTCAAGGACATGCATTGATCATATTTTTTGCAGGAGTAGTTTATCTCGTAATGTTAGTTTAGTGAGTTCAATAGCCGACTTAGGAATCACGGATCATTGTATGACTAGCCCTCATGTTTTGGATATTATGCATGAAAATAAAACAGATGTATCCTACATGCAACTTATAAAAATTGATTTTGTCAAGCTCAACTTGCTTCTCCGATTTGAGTATTGGGACAGTGTTTATAATGAAAGTGATCCATCTATCGCATATGACAATTTCATAAATAAACTCGGTACTCTCCTTAAGAGTTGTACTATTAGTTCGGTCAAAACTAACAATAAATCCAAACGTCTAAAAGAATGGATGACAGGGTGTCTATTGGGTAAAGTAAACGAAAAAAATAAGCTACGACTAAAATGTAAGAAATGCCCAAATAACGCTCAACTAAAATCAGACTACAAAAAATTATGCAAAAGTTTATCGAAAGAGATCAATAAATGTAAGAAAAATTACTTTTTAGCCGAGCTGGAGAAAAATAAAGGTAATGTTAAAGGAGAGTGGAATGTAGTTAACAAAATCTTAAATCGAAGTTCTCAATCCGATAAGCCGTTGGTAATAGAAGATAATAATAATAGGGTTACTGATGCTACTGAAATAGCAAACTGCTTTAATGACTTTTTCGTTTCTATAGCTAATAATGCTTCTACTGAGGTTTTTGGAAGCAACAATGACTATTTTTGTGCTAGAGGATTAGTAAACGATAGTTATTTAAATGAAAGTTTGTTTTTTGATCCCTTTTCATCTGGTGAACTATTTAGCATCATTAAATCACTAAAAAATTCCAGTTCATTTACAGCTGATGGTTGCTCTAGCATAGTCTTCAAAAAAATTGCGTTTAATGTTGTCGATGTGCTTGCACATATTTTCAATAAAAGCGTATACTGTGGAATTTTCCCTAGCGTGCTTAAAATAGCTGAAGTCATTCCTCTCCACAAAAAGTCCAACCCTTGTAATCTGAATAATTACAGACCGATATCTCTGTTACCTGTCTGCTCGAAAATTTTTGAGAAGGCGATGAAAAGGAGAATTTTGGGGTTTTTAAATAAAAATAATTTCTTTAATGAATCTCAGTATGGATTTCGAGCCGGTAGGTCAACCGAAGATGCGTTGCTAAAGTTCTGCAGTGAGACTTACGAAAGCATAAATAATAATCTGTTTACGGCTGGACTTTTCATAGACTTAACCAAAGCTTTTGACTTAGTTGATCACGAAATTCTCTTGAACAAATTATATAAGGCAGGAATGCGGGGTTTCGTTTATAACTGGCTAGCTTCTTATTTAAAAGATAGAAAGCAAAAGGTTAAAATACTTGGTTGCTCTAGCGAATTTCGCAACATAATTATTGGTGTTCCGCAGGGTTCTGTACTGGGTCCATTGCTGTTCTTGATTTTCATCAATTCAATACTCAAACAGAATTTTAAGGGCTTAATTACAGCTTTTGCTGATGATAAGGCCTTCTCCTACAGTTGCAGCTCCCTGCTCAGCCTAATTTCGGACATCAACTCAGACTTGGACATTCTAAGGCGCTGGTTTGCCATCCATAGAATGGTCTTAAGTGACAAAACCAAACTTATGTACTTTAGTCTTACGTAGTCCCATACTATAGATGATTGTTATTTATTTTATCATTCTCCTGATTGTATAAAATTCAAATTCAATTTAAGTGATAGTAATTCATTTGATTCTAATGCACCCTGCTCGGCTCATTGCTTTCAGGTGAATTTTGTCCACTCCTTCAAATACCTTGGAATAATACTCGACAGTAAAATGAACTGGTCCGATCACACCAGCGCACTGAAAAAGTACTTATTATGTCGTTCTAGGCAATTTTAT
The DNA here is from genome assembly GCA_949775065.1 of Brachyopa scutellaris. Classification (NCBI taxonomy): domain Eukaryota; kingdom Metazoa; phylum Arthropoda; class Insecta; order Diptera; family Syrphidae; genus Brachyopa; species Brachyopa scutellaris. Next base: position 103,612,677 of record OX459114.1, on the reverse strand, counting down.
AATCTAAGCTTGTATTGCTCACAAAAATTATTAGCTATGATCTACTATGGTATTGTTCACTCAAAGCTTCAGTATGGGATAACTTGTTGGGGTGGGACTTATATGAACAAGATTAATCCAATTCTTATTTCCCAAAAACATATTGTGCGTATTATCTGTAAGAAACATCGCTTCCATAGCAGCTTCATATTGTTTCAGGAGCTAAAAGTTCTACCTCTAAGGCATCTCTATTACTTTAAAGTTCTTAAAATATTTTTTATTAGGAGTGGTTACCTTTCAGTTAGAACAAACTCGGTGCATAATCTGCGAGTGAACTCCAACATTCTGGTTAATAACCCTGCTTACAATAAAATACATTTTAAAAAATTCTTTACTGTAGTAGCCCCCTCAATTTTTAACAAATTACCTTTCTCTATCAGAAGTCTAAGAAAATTGTCACCTTTCCTACACAAAATAAAATCCTGGCTTTTTAATCACGATCACACTCAAATTGAACACATATTATCTTCAATCAGCTAAAAAAAAAAAAAAAGAAAAAAAAAATAATAATAATCATAAAATCTTCACCCTGCACACAACTACGTTTGAATTCTTGTTTTTGATGGGACACTTGCCACTAGCTCTTGCTTTCAGCTTAGCTAAAGAGTGTCTCAGACCTAATTTTGCTGGGTTTTTAAATATGATTTATTTTGAAGAGCACTGTAAATTTTTGTATTAGTATAATTTTATTGTAATACATTAATGGTTTTCTGTTAATTATAACGCTAATTATTTCTATTATTTTTGTAACTCATTAAGGTTTTTCTCTGAACTGTTCTAATCACATTTTATAAATTGTATACCTAGCAAGATGAATTAATAAATACAATATAATACAATACAATACTTATACAATTGATAGAAACGAAGTATTAGAAAACCAATCACTGCTCTTCCATTTCTCAAACTTCAATGCTTACATCATTTATAATTTTAAAAAATTCTGAAGTTGATTTTCTTATAAACTGAACTTGGTGGTGACATGACAGCATACAAATTTGATGAAAATGTAATATGTAAATGTCTATATATATTTTGTGTGGTTATAAATTGGTACTTTTTAGTTTCCTATGTTAAAGATTTGTTCTGAAGGTTGGTAGTTAAAGTTACTCTTTGTACATACGCCGAAGATGGTAGGATGTTGTGCTCTCTCACTTCGCAGCAGAAAAACACTTCTAATATGCAACTAAACAACGCCTACCCACACCTCACCTACTACAAAGTACAGTAGTGGAAGTTCAATTATGAACAGTGCCCATCGAAAAGCCGAAATTCCATTAAAAACACCTGGGTGGCAGCTCGTGCCCCAAAGTACGTTCAAAACATCTGTAGACATTTCAAGCACTGAACCTTTACCTTTAAAGAGCTTTCCCATTCCTCGTTAGTGAGTTCACTGGAATTTGTTAAGAAGGTCAAAGAATATAATGCATTTCTGGTGGAAGTTTGATTTTGAACAGTTGCATTGTTGTTTTGCTCTGCGGGAACATCACAAATCGCGTGATTACCAAGAAATTGTAACGCCTTGTACATCGATGTGCTAGATCTCAATGTAATGAGTATATTGTATATCCGAAGAGTTTTTTTCCAGAAAATATCTCCCAGTCCATAGACCGCAAGGTTCGTAGAAGAATGGTTTTCGCAAAACAATGTCAAGGTAATGAAGTGGTCGGCTCGAAGTCCAGGCCTTAGCTCCATCGAAAATTTATGGGAGATTCTTACATGTATGGTGGCAGACATGGCAGACAGTTCCACTATGTCAATCGGCGTAGAGAAGCTATCTGGGAGGCTTAGTCGTGAACCAGCCCTGTTGAGCTTAAAAGCCTTCCCATATCAATGCAAAACCAACTTACAGATGTGGTAAGACCCACTCATTATTCAGAATTTTTTTTCTTTTTTTTTTTTTTTTTCAAAAAATGTCAGCCATATTTTTAAAAAAAATCGTGAAAAACTTCATGTGTTCATAATAGAATCTTTTTTAATTTTTTATCGTTTCAAAATGTTCTGCTCCTGTTTTCTGAAAATTTTATTTTGGAAGTAGATATTTGTTTTATTTATTAATATGCTTTCATGGACATTTAAAATCTATCTTCTTATATCTTCTATCTTCTTTCTTCTTCTATATATGTATTATGTATATATACAAATTAACTGCCGTGCATTAGTCTCGCAAGAACTCTAGAATGGCTGAACTGATTTGGATGATTGCACTAGTCTACAATATTTCGAAGCAAGGATAAGACACATCATTTCTTGTAGATTATTTGACGCTGAATCTAAATCTGGCAACAGAATTGCTCTATGAGGTCAGAATTTTGAGATATACCAATCTCAAAGTGCTAAAAACACGGTTTTTTGAGATATTTGAAGTAATTTTTTGAGAACAACAAATTTTAGATTCAGCGTCAAATAATCTACCAGAAATGATTTGTCTCATTCTTGTTACAAAAAAAAAAATAAATTTTTTAGACTAGTGTTATTTTTCCATTTTGTTCGTCTCAATACAGACGTAGTTTAGGATAAGCCGGAAAATCGGAACTTGTGTTTTGTATGGGAATTTTGTATAGGAATATACTTAACACCCACCAATGAGAATTGTTTTTCGTTCAAACTACCCTTCAACGTTAAATTGTCAATAAAAACCCCGACACTTTTTGGGTTCCAATAATTGTAGTTTTTAGTAAGCATTTTTTTATTTGTATACTGTACAATACTCAACAATAAATTGCTCAAATAAGCTGATTTGCAAATGTTTATTGTAAAGTTATCAAAATTTCCTTAAGGATGCTAATTATTGTAGTCGTTATGCTATTTAACGTAGTTTTTCTGTTTGCACACAATAATATGAGATGTCAAGATGTATCAGACCAAGTTTCAAGTTTCATAGTTTAATATTCGAATAGGAAATAATTTGAACTTGGTTCAACACTATCTATTCTAATTCTATAAAACTATAAAATAAACACAACAATATTACAGGTGTTTCTGATTTGCTTTTTTATACAATCCTTAATCCCAATAAACTCCTAAATGATATTACAATTCCAATCATGCGTTCCTATACAAAACAATAAAATGAAAATTATGTACTCGTAAACAAACCAACTTTACTTCTTCAAATCTTCTCTCTTTTGCTTTCTTGCTACCCATACACCACCAAAGTACCTAAGTTCTTAAATTTACTTGCTTCTTTCAAACTTTGCTGGTAGTAAATATTTAAAAAAGAAAACTTTTCAACCGCATCCCGGTTGCGGTTGCTACTCGACTCCCATTCCTGAGATAAAGGTGGAAGTCACTCGTGACTTGAATGTTTACTTTGCAGTGCACAAGCTAAGTACATACCGATATTCCTACAACTGTACGAGTATACATATCTCAAGTATGTATTCTAAATACAAATGTTGAAATTTCCAACTACAGAAGGACTGTCTGTATTCTGCCGACAATCAACTTTGGTTTGTATCAATGTCGCACGAGCACCACATTTTTCGTTTCGCCTCCTGGCCAGATGTAAGCGAATCAAAGGAGGCTCCTATCTACGGGTAGATGAAATAGATGAAATTAATGACTGTAATGAACAAATTTACGAATTTCATTGAAAAGTTGAAATGAGAAATGGGTTTCATTTTCAAACTTTTCATCCGTCACAGACGAGAGGGTATGAGATAATTTTCCGAATTTTTTTTCGTGGAGTTTGCAATGAATATCACGCTGTCTATAGGACAATAACTATACCGGGTGATTCAGTTTCAGATTATGAAAATTTTCGAGCTGATGGGTTTTATCAAAATAAATATAGAAAAACATATTGAAATCAATGAAATTTAAATTTTTATAAAATTTAATGATTTGCGTTTCATATATCAAAACGAAATTAGTGAATATGCCTAGTCCTGCCATAAGTTCTGTTACACTTATTTCTTAAAACTGTTTCTAGGAACTGAACCGTTAACTTTTTTTATCAAAACACATGCATGGATTAGTACAGAATGCAGGCCAGTTGGTTTCAGTTTGCGATCTATTATCATAGAGCAGGGTGTTAAAGGGAATCGAATCGTGGTAATAGCGTTGCATAAGTGTGAGGAGTTTTGAGTTGTTAAAGCCACTCGGAATATCGAGAATGTAAATTTTCGCGCTATTGATCGCTTCAGCCACTTGTCTGAAGTAAAGGACAGGCCAAAATTTGGTCATCCGCGTGTTGCTCGAACGAGTGCGGTAATAAAAGCGGTGCGAGAACGAATTCGAAGAAATCTCCTCCGCAAGCAGACAATTTTTTCCAAGGAATTGGATACATCAAGCAGAACCATGTGCCATGTCCAAGCTAATTCGGGATAGTCTTCATACGACAGCCTATCATCGATAAACGGGACATCATTTAACTCCTAACCTGAAAAAAATAAGCAGAAAAGATGCAAGCGGCTTTTGCAGTGACAAGTGGACAATGGCCATTTAAACGTTCTGCTTACGGATGAGAACATTTTTACCATGGAAGAAGTTTTCAACAAGCAAAATAACCAAATTAATGCTATGTATTCTAAGGAAGTGAACAAAGTTGTTCCAAGGGTTGAACGTGGCCTTCATCCACCCCACTTCCATAATGGTCTGGTGTGGCGTCTCTCACTAAGGTGTCAGATCTTTCCATTTCTGTGGAAAAGAGTTGAAAATGGGAACAAAAGTTTACCAACTAGATCCACTAGAAGGTGTTGTGAACGGTTTGACCTATACTCGATTCAATAGAGAGAGCTGGATCTTCCAAAAAAAACTCTGCTCCAGCCCTTTAAGCCAAGACCACATAGAAATGACTCAGGGTCAATATTCCTAGCGTTATGGCAGCAGAATATGGGCCGTCAGGATGTCCAGATTTGTATCCACTGCATTATTATTTATGGTCCGAATGGGAGAGCATTGCCTGCAGGACTCTTCACCGAAATTTGGGAAGCCGAAGCAGCGTCAACGATGTTCATTGGAAGTCGTGCGTGCCGCTATAGCCAAATGGCCACAGCATTTGAAAGCCTGTGTAAAAGCAAAGGGCAGTCATTTCGAGTGAAACATATTTTTTCTAATGACTGGTTTTTCTTATGGCGTTTTGAATTTATAACAGAACTTATGGTAGGACTAGGTACAGGAAAATGAATAACACTAATTTTATTGGGAAAGAAAATTAATAATATTTAACTTTTCCTCTCGAATTAAAAAACCAGCAATAATCCGCTAACATTTTAACATTTAATCTGCCCTGATATCGTTCCTCTAACGTTTAATATCTTGATAAAAGCAATCACCCTGTTCTTAGCTCACCATTCCAAGTCGAAATGGGAATGCAAGCAATGTTATTTTAATGACATTCGACAGTCCATAGTCTTACATTTTTGTTTTAAGTCTTCTTCCAAGAACTTGGCATTATCTGCTTAACGAATGCTTAAGAATCCCTTAATAACGTTAGCTACTTTCTCTTTGCTGGTAATGTAATACTGAGTTTCCTTTTTTGCGGGCCAACAAATACTTTCTTTCAATTTAATATCAGTTATTTTGGGAAAAGCACTCTTTAAATACGAAAATCCGTCACCATTTTTATTTATAGCCTTTACGAAACTTTTATCGGACTTTTTTATTGTGTTTCACAATGAAAGGAATATGTTTTACATTCGACATCCCACACACACAAAGTCAGTACTTTTTAGCCAACCTGTGACAATAAAGTGGTTACTGGTACCTCTACTATCCCACAAACCAAGAAAAAAGGTGTACCTGTGAATCCTCCCTGTAATCCAGGTCATATAGCAACTATACGCTTTCAGTTGTTTTCTTTATGTAATAAGTTTTAAGATTATTTGCATGTTTTCATATTATGTTTCAAATAACTGCGTATGCAATAGGAATCGAATATATGTTCCAATACAGCGGACGTAATCCAGCTCGTATGGACTTATGTTTGACTGAATACGGGGGACGTAATCCGGCTCGAAGGACGGACCAATTTTTGACGCAATACCCTAAATGATAAAAAAAATTCAACTTTTAGTTGAACAGAATGATTTTATTTAGAAATGATACTTCACAAAGCGTTTGCCACCAGTCTCGTTCAAACGTTGATATAATAGGGGAAATATAATGGCGGCAGCGCGTCAGTTTTATAAGAGTAAAACGAAAGATCTGTAGCTAACTACGAACAATCTGATCGCCCTCTGGTGGCAATTCACACCTTGAGGGTAGGATAAAAATGGACGAGCTGCTGTTACATAATAATATTTTTTATTACAATATATTTACATAATTATATAATTTTGGTTATTCTGAGTGAACAAAGCTTTTGAGACAGTCTTGAAGTTTTCAATAAAAAGTCTCCATTCATCTCTGTCGTATGGTAATCCTATATCCTCCATTGCACAAAATATAGCGTTTCAGTATGAAAGTACATGAAACTCAGTTTTACATCATACCTTAGAAATGTGACGTGTTAGATACCCATATCAGCAATTATACTAAAGAGGTGTGTAATTCAAAATCGTGTCACACAGTACTCAAATGAATGACAAGTGTTTGGAACATCTAACGACTGTCATATACCCATACTTATATCGTTTCTAGACATTTAATACATACATATATCTGTATATTAAATCAATGAAGGCCAACTCGTCCCTTTACACCAGTTTCTAAGATACGACTCCAAATAAAACTACCTAATATGTAAGTATCCAAATTATATGCATACATGTTATAATGACATCATTTGTATTCGCGTGAATCACCCTGTAAACGAAAGAAGTTGTATCTACTTTCAGTGTATTGAAGAAATAATTATGAAATCGACCACAGAATGTGGTAATAAATTTGAAGGCATCAGCCTGCTCATTTGTATCTTTGTATCTTGATTGATGAATGATTATTACGTTTGCTTCGCAATACTTTATTCAATGTTAATTATGGAAGCCTGTAGTCAGCATCTTTGATGATGTGCGATATTGTCTGTTGGAAAAAGTGTTACACCCCTCACACTTTATGTTCGGTTATTAATCAGTAAAGGATTTTGCGGTCGACGTGAAACAGATATAAATTCAAATAAATCACAGTTTTCTGTGGTGGATATAAAGTTATTTGTTCTTTGCCGGGTATATTCGATATTTGTATGTAAGTATGTATGTATGTTTTATTGCGGCGTACGCCATTTATAAATAAAAAATTAAGTTAATAAGTCAAAAGCTTACACTTACTGAATTAAGATTAGTAATGTCGTAAAGTAGTAAATGTTAACTCAAGTAATGTCTACCAGAAGTTGAGTTGGGACAAATAATAAGCGAAATAATATTGTTTTTTAAAATAAAGAAAAGATTAGGTCTTTAGTTGTTCTGTTGGCATATAACGATATGTACACACTTAATTGGGCATATTATAAAATACATGTAGCATATCCATGTTAAAATAAAAATAAGTTCCCTTAATCCGATATCGTCCAAGGAAGTGGCAAACGCCTATGAAGCATTTTTACGAGGCATAGGCATATGCTATTAGTGCGAAAATGTTGACATTATCAATGCCAGTTTTAAAATACAAATCGAAGATAAAGGTAATCCGCCATCTTGGTGGACCGCCATGTTGAAATTCGAATGACGTCACTTAGCGTATTGTTTGTCTTCTCGAACCCTTTCCTTTGATACCAATATTAAGGAAGTCGTGAAGATAACGGTAATCCGCCATCTTGGTGGACCGCCTTGTTGAATTTCGAATGACGTCACTTAGCGTATTGTTTGTCTTGTCGAACCCTTTCATTTGATACCCATATTAAGAAAGTCGTGAGGATAACGGTAAACTGCCATCTTGGAGTGTCCGCCGTATTGAATGTTTCTATGACGACATATAATCTAGGATACTCTCCGGGTCAAATCGAATCCAACGACACTCTATTTGTTGAAATCGGTTGAGTAGTTTAGGGTTTAGGCTGTAGCGGTAGCGCTATCCACTATCTTTTTCCCGCTCTTTACCATCGCTTATCCCTCCGAATGCGTCCCCCAGCCCGAGCGCTTATTCTCCTCTGTGAATATTTTCGGTAACTTTTGTCAATAATTGTCATTGTCAATAAACAGCTGTTTATGTTTTTTTAATTATTTTATTTCTATACCCCTTTAAATTTCCCCTCTGTGAATATTTTCGTTTCATTTGAATTTTATTTTTCTGGCCTTGTCCTACCGCGACATAAGAAGTTTCACTTCAACATGCCATGTGATGGAAGTCAGGGACTCAGGACCTCACTTTCAGACATTTTAACATTTGAGCCTGCATAAGGCCAATATGCATTAAGAGCTTTAGTTTCCAATCCAAAGAAGTGGCACTACTCCAGGATGCAGAGACAGTGTTCGAAATTCGTGGCGAAATGCTGCTATCTAACATCATAGAAAAACAGCTTTGAGTGTAAATGACCTCAGTTCGTCTATGGAATACATATCTGAATGCTTAAGTGTGTTTATTCGAATTGCGGGTGTCCCAATTGTCTGTGTACATCGAACAACTCATAAGATACCGCTATATCAGGTATTGTTATAACCGATTTCTTCTACATACATAGGCTAAGCAGAGTACGAAATGTGTCAGAAAATAGTTTAAAATAATTTAATCCTCATAACTCTACGGCTTTCCTAACCTTGAACTGGGTAGGTGGGGTGCTGACAACCCCCCAAGCCCTTATTTTTCAAAAATATTATACATACATTACATATACAACATTCGCTGTCGGTATAGTACCTTCCTGATGTTTTCTATTATACAGATTCAGATGGTTTTTAAAAAGTTTGGTTCCACAAGTAAGCCGTGACAGACTCTTCAAGCTGCAAGGGTGCTGTCAACACCCCACCTACCCAGTTGTGTAACTTTTTTTTACTGGGTGAATATGTATAGGTAATTTGAAAATCTTGTTGTTTATTGTTACAAAAAAAATGTTTCAAAAATTAATACGGAAAGCACTATTTTGGAAAGAACGACTAAAAACTCTATAAAGAGGCCTTACAGTTAATTCTTTTAACATTGTTCTTTTAACATTGTTCTACTCATAATGACAATTCCACTTTTTTTTTTTATGTTTGTGCTGTGTTATTTTATAATTTTTTTTGTGTTTTTTTTTTGTTTTTATATTTTTTTTGTTTTTATATTTTTTTTTGTTTTTATATTTTTTTTGTTGGCAAAGTGCTGTGTTTATATTTTTTTTTTATTTTTTATTTTTTTTATAAAACTTAAATAGACCTATCCTACCTAAACCTACGTAAGCCGGCCGCGGCATGTCTACAAAAATAAACATAAAAGGCCAACTTTGCCTTGGGGCTTACCACGGATCGAACGGAATCGACGAGGGAATTCCATCACTTTCTAACAGCCACCAGAATTTCTGATGTTGCTGCTCAACATCGTACCCACCGCGCCCCGAAACCGACCTACTAAAGCGGAGGTACTCCGTTTGGCTCTGTGCGACGTCTCTGTCGTAGTTGAGCCGCCTATCCACAGTCGTGCGAGCAACATGGAAGATTAGCGGCACCGCTAATCTATCTTGGATCAGACCCTGTTGGTCAAAATAGAGGAACGCTTCTGTCCACTCTTATTACGTTAGCCCTGTAGTATAGGACCTCATTGGCATAGAATTTTTTGTACTCGGACTCTGGTGTTCTGTATAAACGAAGGCAAGCCCGAAGACAAGCCCTCTCAAACACCCGAATCTTTTCCATCGAACTTGGTCCGACGTTGAACCACACGGGACAACCATATGCTAGCATTGGCCGTATAAGCGCTGGTGAGCATATTATAAGGTCAGGGAACATTTTATGATCCGATGTTTTGTAAGGGTTTTGTGAGTGGGCTATGACATAGAGACAAACGGATGGACTTACCGAAACTATAAGAGTTCCTAACTCTTTATGGACTGCTAAAAAGCTTCTTATAGTTCTAATCAGAAATACCTCTTAATAGAATAACGTAGAAACGACCTCAAAATCATCACAGGACTGGTCACTGGGTTCACTCCCTTAAACGAGCACCTGAACAAAATTGGAATCAGAAGCTCGGGCCTTTGCGAGATGTGCCTGGAAGAAGATGAGATGGCTGAGCACTTCATTAGCGAGTGTCCGGCCTTTGCTCGAATCAGAAAGGCCACTCTAGGCAGCTACGTCCTACGGGACGTCGACCCACTGGAGCTCAATCTTGCCCTATTGCTTCACTTTGCGAAAGCCACGGGCAGATTCAGATCACATATAGTTCAGCAACAAATCGCTAATTCAGCGAATGGGGTGGTACTTCACCAAAGTACAATGGGCCTACAGGTCTACGTGCTTGTTGTCTCTATGGAATAACCCCCTTCCAAATACAATACAATACAATAATTGAATAACGGCAGTAATAAAATAACAGCTGCACACTGAATACTCCTGCCATCTGGCGTACTCCTTAAACTTCAGTCCGTACTTCTTCACCACAACATCAACTTACAAACTAAAAATTATTGGCAGGCATTAGTTCAGATACACTTGTTAGTACTTGTAGTAATCTTTGTTCAGCATCATCATTAAATCGTTCCTCATTTCTCAACCCTCGACGAAACTGAAAGAGCAATCAAGTGGAGAGAAAATACTCGTACATAATGTACAAAGTACAACCCATTTATCGAACACTTTGGTCATTCGCCATGTGAAATACAAGTTGATCGCCTCAATAAAATCGCACGCTGGGTAGAAATACCATACATCAGCTACAGCTCAACATCAAAAGAGAAGAGTAGTCTTCGTTCAACAATCTGCCATAAAAAGGGAATCCAAATCCTGGCTGATATACAAACGAGATTGTACATATATGCATACATATGTATGTACGAGTAGTGGTATCCCCTTTCTGGAGGGCGTGCAAGGAACAACATCAATATAAAATTACATCACATTCATCTCAAGTCATTCGCAGGTATCCCTATACAAGCAGTCCTTTTCACCATTGAGAGGGATAATATTTCGCTTTCTTGTGGCCAACACATAAATCCATTTGTCTAAGGATGAAAAATAATTTCATCCCCTAAACGAAACAGATACCGATACCCCGCCGCTCCCAGTCGAAGGAGAGATGTACACTCGAGATGAGAACTCGTCTATGGCAAGGATATCCGTTGTCATTTTCGTCATTGCAAACGATCCTAGTAACCCAACAAATACTTAATTGCGGAGCACGTTTTGCCTGCTTTCGAAGAATATTAATGGCCAACTAATTGGTTAGACGGAAACCGTGATGATGATGACGATGATAGCACAGGAGGGTTTGGAAAATTAATGCTGAACGCGTGGGACAGGGATATGTGTAATGGATTATGGCCATGGTCAAAGGACACTGTCGTGGCAAAGCACAAGGAGCCACTGCCAGATGTGACCATTACTAAGAATGACTTCCGTATCCTTATCATTCCCACACGAAAGTCAAGAAACGATTTATTCATTTGGATTACAGCACCGAGTGGGTGCATTGGAATGACAATACTTGTAGTTTTCGCCTTTGCCGTAGCATACACGATTTGTAATTAACGTTATTAGCCGAGGTCCATAAATCTAATCGTCAAATGATTTACGCCGAAAGGACTCTATGAATTTTTTTATTTTCGAACGAGGGGGAGGGCTATTTTCCAAGTCATTAGTCAATGCGGAGGAATATGATCATCAGGAGGACAAGGGACAGGACAATAACTTGAGTTGTCCACGATGGAGGCGCACTAAAAACAACAGCAAAGCTAACGAAACGGAAGACAATAAAATTGATATCATGCTCGTGATTCGACAGAGAATATACGCGAGGAAGACATTTATCTGTTTGTGGCTTTTATTAGTAATTTATCTTTCTTGAAATTGTCTCTGGCCAAACAATTGTAAAGATTGATTGAATTTATTTTTACGTCGATTTATCGGTCTCCGGAAGTTGAATGGGCGGATCGAATAGCAAACAGTCTACAATGCTTGTAACGATACGTTTTTAAGAGGTTAGATTGAATTTTATTCTGAGGATGCAGTTAATGAAGTTAAATACTCTCCGAGTTATTACCGGGAATAATTTCTCATATTAAAATACCTTTGGATCGTAAAAACTGGTTCCATTCCTGCCTGGGAATAGAGTAGAAATCGATTATAACGAAGTAGAAGGGACCTTAGAATAACTTTCAATACTTGATATACATGCTTTTATATTTTTTTGATGTGTAAGCATCTAAGCGCGCGTTAGAAGAATTTCTAGTGGAGTAATTCCGCGATTTCGGGGACGGAATACCGAACGGTTACGAAATTTGTAACTCAAATTTCATAGCAACGCGATGAAATGTTGACATAGTGATTGCTTATGTTCCTGGTCAACTTTTATATACAGTGTATCAATCTCATATTCGTACACCAGCTATTAAGAAAAACATTGAATTCCTGATCAAAAACGACTTGAGATATGAAGTTAAATATAGTATAGCATTTTTACTGGCTATTGAACAATTGCATTCCATTTAGTTTTTACATTAGTTAACATTCCCTTTGGTTTTGAAATAGATAAAAGTAAAAAAATAGACAAAAAGGAGCTCAATTTCGTATTCGTACACCGATCGTTTATTCACAAAAAAATAAAAATTACTAATCTGTTCCTTGTCAAAGTTGTTTTTGCATTGAATTATTATTTTTCAAAGTGAGATAATGAAAAAAATGTTACTTTGTAAGGTTATTCGAAATTTCTTGGAAAAATGGGTAGAATGTAAGGTGAGATATCAAATTAACTGCGGGAACAGATAATCAGATATAACGGAGCAGGAAAATCTTATAGTGTGATATCAAGTTTGGTATGTCGGCCAAGATCAACCATCCAAACAATCATTATTCGGTTGAAACATGAAAACTACATCGAAAATAAACCAAAAAATACATCTAGAGATGTATTAAGTGCACATGACATGAGAATATTTATACGGTAAATTCGAAAAAAAAAACCTACATATAGTTCATCAAAACTGGCAGAAAACTTTGTCGAACTTTTAACCCATTAAAGGTTTCTGAACAGAAATGCCAAGAAATTGCATCCGAAAACAAGGGTACAATTGAAGAGTTATGTGTAAGAAACCTGTCAATAGTTTAATGAACAGAAGCAAGAGATTACAATTCACTTAACAGCACCAATTTAAAGATTTTGACTTTTGAAACACAGTAGTATTTACAGACGAGTCTAAATTTAATGATTATGGGTCGGATGGCGAACAAATGGTTTTCCGAAAAACAACTACCGGATATCTTTCACATACCAAGGCGGACAGTCAAACATGATGATGGTTCGGTAATGGTGTGGGAGTGTTTTTCCGCGGCTAGAGTGGGAAGACCGCATATAATTTAACGAATAAATGGACTATAAGCAATATATTAAGATATCTAAGCCAAATCAGAAGAAAAGTGCTGTTCAAAAGGGGCTCTGGAACAATTTTACCCTTTACCAGCATAATGACCCCAAACATAAAGCTTATCTATTTTGAATGTGGCTTCTTTATCACTCTCGAAAAGTGTTGGAAACACTTCCACAGTCATCGGATATTAATGCCGTAAAGAATTTGTGGGACGAGTTGGGCCACAGAGTAAGAAAATTTGGTATAAGGTACAAAAATGATCTCAAAGAAAGGCTTATTGAAGAGTGGGTAAAAATTACCCTTGAAATTACAGAAATATTAGCCGAATCCATGCCCAGCCATCTTTAATAGGTCTTAGCTAACAAAGACTTTGATTCAAAGTATTAGTTTTTAGATAAAATGTGAAAAAATTGACTTAATATCAAAGTGTACGAATACGAAATTGACCATATTTTTCTTAATATTATGTTTTTTATGAAAAAATTTCAATACTTTATTTGAAATATTTGAATTAATTGAAGTTAATTTTTTCATTTTAATGTGTTCTTACTGAAATCAATAAAATTTTGCAGTATTTGTTCAATTTGTTTGGATTTTTCCTTAAATAAATATTACCACATCAGGTGTACGAATATGAGATTAATACACTGTATACACTTTTTATCCCGGAAAATTGCATGGTTTTCAGAAAATAGTGAAAATACTGCATGTTGGGAGGGAAAATTATAGTTATACAGCCCTAACTTAGCAATAGCTTATCGGATTGAAAAACAAAAAAATAGGTGAAATTAGTAAATTTATCGCTGATTCATTTGAGATATAAAACATCGTCCTGCGTTGTCCTGAAGCTGAGCAATGTTCAAAACCATTATTCAAAGCATCGCCTACAATTTTCTTTCAGTAGTGACCACTGCCAGCAGTCGGGTAGCAGTGGGTATCGTTGCAATAGTGTGTGTCTGAGTATATCTGCGCGCTTTAGCATGTTCATAATGCTTTGCATTTTAATGTTCTGCAATCATAATCACCATTTGCGGCTCTCGCACTCAATCAATCTTAACAAATGAGGTGTGAAAAAAAAGAGGATTTTCTAGAGCAGTGATTTGGATTTTTAGTTTATAAATATTATTAACAGTCTCGCATGTAGAAAACCTATAACCTATTTACGAATAAAATGGCTACCTACTGGCCTCTAGTACTACGACAGTGTTACCTTGTTCCAAAAAAATAAGAGCTCGCCATTGCTCCAAGACATTATTTTCTTTCGACAAGTCATTTGTGAATGTAGGTACGTTGAAATAATGTTTTTCCGTAATAACTTCATTCATAAACTTTTTTTCAAAATTATTTATGCTGATGAAGCCTTCAATCAGTGTTAGAATCATTGAAATCGGTGCAGAAATAAACTCTCAAGAGGAATCACAAGCTCTTGCGCTAGCGATTTATAGAAGATAGATGAGGCTGTTTTTTTTTTTTATTTTTCTTATTCGTGATGAGATGACAGAACAGAGTTCATACCTACAAGCTGATATTATTTATGAAAGAACTTGGATGAAAAGTCTTTATAACCGCGGCGGTTGAGTGTGTATCGCGTCAGTTTTTTTTACTTTTGGCGCAGTATACAACTGAGTTTAGGGGTCCTAGGTTCGTTTCCTGACGTCGACTGCTGTGCATTGAGTGAGTTCGATGAGTACATATGCGATTGGCTTGAATTTTATCGAACATAGACTAGTTATAATTTACTTTCCTTACAAGCTACACACCCCATCCGCGTGATGTTTACACATAGCTCGGGACTGTTGGATACAGTCGCAGCTTTTTTTGCAATGGAAAATGATTTGCGCTTACTTACGAGTATTATCACCATCTTGAGAACTATCCTCACGCACCATTTCTTTAAACAAAAATCAACACTCCCATTGAAGTCTTCAGATACCAGACATAGAATTCGAAAAGGGCAGTCACTTCAGCCCTAGATGTAGACATGCAATCAAACGTACATACATTATGTAGATACATATTTAGAAATAGTGTAAGCATAACAACTTGTAAACATTTAAGAACACGTTTTTTTACCATCACTATAAATACAGTTTTTACTTAAATTTGGTACATTTTCACTGTTATATCCGATTGCAAAATGCTTTAAAAAAAAATTTCTGTGTGTCAGTCACCGTGGTCGCCGTGGCCGTGGTGGTTAGTGCGTGGGACTACCACGCAATGCTGCCCGGGTTCAACGCCTGGCCGGGTCTAACACCGTTTTTTCACGGTGCCACCTCTTTCGAATGTCTGACAAGCATCAAAGAGTATCATTTGTCACGATTGAGCGTCTCAACTCGCCGTTCGGAGTCGGCAAAAAACTGTAAGTCCAATCGTGCAAACATTGCTTCCTTTTCCGAATGTCTGATTAGCATTCAAGAGCATCATTTGTCGAAACACTCAACTCGACCTTTGAAAACGTCCTTTGCATTCGTTCCAAAAAGCTAGACTTTGTTCCTCACATGACTGCTGACACCGAATATTTATTTATTTCAAAACAATTGTTTAGTTATGCGATGGTTTGATCAATAAGCCTCCAGCAATGAACAAAAATAAACAAATCGAAATGAACCAGCAATGCTAGACTAGGGGTTTCCTATGACTTTCTTTGAATTTTTTTTTATAGAATGAAGTGAGGGTACAATTAAAATCTATGCGTTTCCACTATTTTGCTTGTGGTTCCTCCATAAGCAACGCCAGGCCTATTGATTTTTGTATTATACTATGTATTGCAAATTTATAAATTGAATTAATAAAATCAACTAATCTAAGTCAGGGTACAAAGAAAACCTCCATGTCTTTAGTTTAGGTCCTTCATATACTCGAGAGAGGGAAATTTTGAAGATATGACGGTTATCCAATCAATTGCTGATTTGGTGCCAGAACACCCATGTGCGGCATGAATGAAATGTAGTACAGTGTACTCTCTCCTTACGGACACCTCTTATAACCGGACAGATTTCAAAGAACGGAAATAAATACACGATTTTTCATATAAAAAATTCTCGCATAACCGGTCTCCCTTATAACCGGACACGGACACCAATTTTCGCAGCCGCAATAGAATGTCTTAAATGGACAAAACACATCTACATATGGCAAACTTTTTACATACATACTTTATTTTGTTTTTGTTTTGTTCTCCTCTTCTTTACACTTTGCAAAGAAACGAAACAAATATATAAACTGTGGAGGAGTGTGCCTTTGCGTTATCACGTTCGCGGACATATGGTTGGGGAGGCTAGAATGACACACACATCTCCAGCATTTTGAGAGATATTTTATATTCTTTTGTGCGAATTTTGTATAAAGATAAAAATGATTCCGCTGGTCACAGTGAAGTGAAAATTGTCTCTGGTAGAACAACTAATCCCGGAATATGGAAGTATACTGTATTTCTCGTCAGGGTATGCCGTCTTGTCCTAAAATATCTAAAATTGTCATGACCGCTAATTTCCTCAACCATTGACGGCATATGCTGTCTTGTCCGCTAACGTGGTATCCAATAACTATGTGCATTTATAAATCCCGTTGCATTTTTTAAATAGGTCTGTATGTATGTTTGTGTAATTTTACGCTACATTGTCATATATAGAAATTAGTATTTTTCGGTAATTTGTGTTTATCACATCAAAATTAATTCCTTTATAAAATAAAATTAATACCATATGTCTATTGTGTTTCCTTTTTAAAGAATGTCAATTTATTTTCTCTCCCATAACCGGACACCTCTCATACCCGGACAAATTTTCCGGTACCGTCAGTGTCCGGTTATGAGAGAGTTCACTGTGTTTCTATTTACAGGTTCCTTTAAGGCACTGTTTCACTGTTTTAAGCAAAAATCGAAAAAGAATAAACCTCCTCTCCACTTAACCACAAATCAACTGAAAAGGAGAGAACCCCTAACCTACTCCGGCATGCTTTTATGAATTTGTTGGCACAATTATCACTTGATTTCATTTTACTACCAAACCAAGTGCCCATCAAACCAACAGGCAACATCAAAACAGTTTCCTCTAAATTAAACATTTCTCCAAGTGTGCGCACTAATGAACATTTCAACGCAATCCAATTTTCACTCCAAACCTATTTCTCTTCATAACAATAACACTTTCTCACACAAAGTCATGGCGCGTCCATTAACTATCTCAATATTGCAATCACCACCTTAAATGTGTACAAGTTCTCCGTTGGTGATATGGGGATGGGGACCAGACACCAGATCTCAACTCAGCATTCATTGGGCGCCGCAAAGACTACTTGCTTTGCACTTGACTACCAACTAAACGAGCATAAAACCAAAAAAAAAAAAGCATTAAACTCGCAGATACTCTTCCTTCTGAGCAATTTCACTCGAACCAACCCGAAATGTGTCCCCGTTTTTACCATATTGTACTTTTCGGGTTGCCCTCCCTTGGCACACAATCCTTACACCTTGCACTTACAAAATTAAAAAAAAGTCACTATACACTGGCTTCGGGGCACTGCAGCAGCAGCCACAATGTCCTTGGGCATCGTGAGAAAGAACATACTCGTACCCTTTCTACTCGACTCGAAACGTGTGAGCTCTTTTTTGTGGTTATCGTCCAAATTGCTGCTAGCAAAATTACACCCGCAAAATGTTAGCAGAAATTCCAGTTATTATATTATATTGTTCGGCTGGTTTTTTCTTCTCCTCATTCGTATAAAAGTTGTAAAACGGATGCGAGATACATTTTCATTGCTTCGAAGTAATTTACGTTATGATGAGGAGAAGCAGCAAAAAAAAAAGCGGGAAACGGAGAAAACCTCTCGAGAAATTTTCGTTTTAGGTTGAGTGCTTGCCAAGTGACCCTTACCACTGCAGCACATGCATTGCGAAAGCTCTCTGTAATTGCTGCAACGTTGGTAATTGAAATGCTACTGTCCTAGATTCCAGTTTAGGGATTTTTCGCTTTTTTTCTAAATGAGGAAGCTGAGAACGTAACAACGCGACGTCTCATTAAGAAAAGGAATTGTTTTAAAATAGTTTTGTATTAGTTGAGTTCTTTATACCTTGCACTTATGATTCTTGCCAAGAATCAACTGGAGCTATAATGTCTACTCTCGATAAACCAGATCAGATGAGCTGCTTAAAAAAACATCCAAAGAATAACAGGAGAATCTTTTGGCTTTAGCTTTGCGGAGCTGTTCATTCATGTGACAAGTTATACTAGTGTACCCGTGCGAAAACTTCAGCAAGAGAAAATCCAACCCCAAAAATCCAAACTTCCCATATGATTTCCATCTTTCAACTCACGGATATCCCATGGAAATCATACGGGAAGTATTAATTCTTTTGGGAGTTCATTTTGGGTAGAATATTTGTTTTGATCGGTTTTTTAATTTGCTAAAATTTATAAAGTGAAAGTGCAATTCGTCACTGATAGTGGGTTTTCCGTAAGAGAGATGAGAGACTCTTCAGATAAAAATCTCCACCTTATGCCACTGCAACTGCAAGGCATTTGTAGAGCATGAGTTTAGTCGTTTCTTCCTCTTAACCAAAAAGAGTCCAGTGTCCCCTAACCTCAAGTAAACGATCATGCTTGGAATTTTTAAGAAAACTAGATAAGGCTAGATTAGGTAGCAGTGGCTGCTGGTAACAAGTACCAGCTCACTTAGGCCTAAAGAGGCCCATTGTGATACCAAGGATCTTGGGTATATTTAACCCCGCTACTCATGAGATCCCGCCGCAAACACATAAAAAGTTTTTCACAGTGCCCACCTCTTCCGAATGCCTGACAAGCATTCAAGAGTATCATTTGTCATGTAAAGCTTCCCAACTCGCCGTTCGGAGACGGCAGAAAACTGTAGGTCCCTTCCATTCGTGCAAAAATATAACGCGCGCACACAAATGGTTGCGGGAAGCTAGGCTTGGTTCTACCTAGGACTGCTGAAGCCAAATATTATTATTATTATTACTCATGAGAACCATTTGGAGCTTAGTATAAAGCGAAAAATGCTTTCCACGTCTTTTTGTGCTAGGTCACTGAGATCGTCGAAGAAGTATTCTCCTAGTTGTTATTTTTTTACTACGGGATAGAGCTGGGCATAAACAGAGGAGATGTGTTGGGCTATCTTTCTCTTCTTCGTCTCTGCAAGCCTAGTTGCATGCTTGCCTATAAGGCGGTGTCCTGTAATGACACCGATAGTCGTGCTTATATGTAGTCTTTTTAGAGACAGAAGTTATTTGGAATAATTTAGATCTAGTCTAGATCAGATCTGTTTGGTGGCAAAGGCAAGTAGTTCCACCTTCCCATCTAGGATTGGTTTTATTGACTGTGTCAGGTTTGAGTGTTAGCTTGTAAGTAGCGAACGGCATACCTACATTCTTCTTATCAGGTAGAATAGGTATTGTTGTCTTTAGTTTAACGAGCTCGTCAGCTTTGCAGTTCCCTGGAATGTATCTGTGCCCCGGCACCCAGCAAAGTTGAATATTAAACTGCTTAGCCATCTCTATAAGATATGACCGGCAGTTGGAGGTGGTCTGATTCCAGAGATTTGAAGGCCGCCTAACTATCCGAGAAAATACTTATATCCTCTTGATCCAGGACAGTGCTTCGTAAATCGCCATAATATCCACTTGAAACACATTACAGTGATCATGGAGGTGAAAGGAGAGATTTAGTTTCAGTCTGTCTGAGAAAACACCTCCTCCTACACCATCATTGGTTTTAGAGCCATGAGTGTAGAAGTGTAGAGTCATTTGGGGTAAGACTGCGCAGCGGGTAAGAGTACGCAGTGCCATTTTCTCCAGCTATGAATGAATTAGCAGGAATCGCTAAATGAGAAAATGTGTACGAAAATTTTCCAATTGACAGTACAAAGAAAAGCAACAAGAAAAAGAAAGCCGGATTTTGTTAAAAAAGTCAATTTTTAAAAGTGTGTCAGGAAAGCGTGACAACTCGATATACTATATTATGACTACTTATAGTAGTATGGAGGCATAGATAGTGTTAATGTGTGTTTGATTTAGGATACAACTTTAGTGAATAATATTATTTGTTCTTAGATTTTCAATACAATGAGAAAAAAGTAGAAGGAGAAAAGAGTGCGCAGTCGATCTGTGGGAAAGAGTGGGCAGTGCTTTCTTACACAGTATTTAATTTTTTTTATAATAATAACAATTTTCGAGCTATTACCTTCTATCGTAAGATGCAACGAAAACATCATAGTCCTAGGCGGTAGGTCGTAGCTCGTAGCTGAACTATCTTTCTGTTTTTGTTTTTCCAGAAAAATACCTCGCATCTACCAAACACAAATGGAAACGAAATTGATAACCGAAAAGCAAATCTGCGAGGCTAGGGAGCTGATTTAAAATGGAAGCAGCCCATGAAAGGCTGCCGAAGATCTTGGTCTGAGCGAAAGCACAGTTTCAAACCATTTAAACTACGAAAACTGTGACTTAAACTGGTTGCACACTCTTAAGCCAGAACTACATCGGAACAAAAGTGATAAAAAGTAGAAGTGTGCACACACTGAAAGCTCACTCAATTCCAACTGACCAACAGCGCCATTAACGGATGAAATTATTATTTGTTTGACATTTGAAAGCTCCAGGAAATGTATTTCTCCGCAACCATGCACATTTATTCATTAATAGTGGATGAATAATAAAAAGGAAAATTGATTTCAAGCCTATAATTCTAAAAAAATGTACGGGAATAATAAAATCGGTATTTGCTTTCGTGAATATACGTCTAAAATCATTTTTTAATTTCTTTGGATATCAGCTGGTAAAGAAAAACGTGAATAAGCGCCATCTATTGTTGTATAGATGTATGTGAATCCAATTGGATTTACTTGAATTCATATAAGATCGTTTAAGTATTTGGTTGGAAGAACAACAGGAAAGCTTTCGTGCAAAATCACCGCGGCCAAAGCTAGGGTATGCTCTAGCTTTAGCCGCGGTGAGTTTTATTTATTTGAGAGGAATTGATACAGATGTGCCATGGGATGGAGGAGTACAACACATTGTTTTGAGTTTGTTGTACTTTTTATCACTTTTGTTCCGATGTAGTTCTGGCTTTACCCATACCTCTGCGCAGTCTTACCCTGACTTTGGGGCAAGAGTGCGCAACTTGACTTACTTTGGTTTTTTGATCAAAATATATGAAATATTGAAAAAAATATAAAATATTTTTGTATTAATTTAATCCTAAAATATAGAGCTACCAACTAACCAACTAATAGGCTCTTTTGTTTGTTATTTGTTGTAAATTTGTCAGAATTTAAGCCCGAGTTCCAAACTGCGCACACTTGCCCCGAACGGATAAATCAACATCTCTGTTGTAGCCCCCAAGTCATCTCAGAAGGATCTTTAGGATCAAAATTGGGCTTCGGCACAGTATAATCTATTTTTTCAGGGAGAGTTAAGTTAAGTAGAGTGACCAGTGTAGTAACTTGACTACTGGTCTTGAGTCTTTGCTTACCAGTTATATCAAAGAGTGGGAGATACAGTAGGATGTCTAATGCTGCGGACGGTAGTGTACGTAGTGCTCCACTGCTGCACAGACACTCTAATCTTTGTAACTTCCCCAGGCTGTCGCGATGTATAGCTTTTTCTAAGGCAGTCCACCAGACAACTACGCCATACATCAGAATTGGTCTGATAATAGACACATAGAGCCAATGGGATATGCGGGGTTGTAGTCCACATTTGCTGCCAATGGCTTTCTTACAGGAGGGCTATGGTAGCATTCTTTACTCTTTCTTGGATATTGAGCTTCGAGCTAAGTTTTGTTTTCATCTATTATGAGACCTACGTACTTTGCTTTATCGGTTAAATACTTAAAAATGTTTTGAATTATTTTTAAATACAGGATCCTCCTGAATCATTAGGTCTATACCTAGATTACCACTTTAGAATTTTTTTGTCGAAATTGAAAATTTTATCTCCAGGATACCAAGTAATGGAAGGAGGTCTCGAGATTGATACATACATATGTACGTATGTGTATATTAGCTGAAAGTCCCTCCGAGTCAACTCTTTTTAATCTTATTTTAAAGAAAATACTGAGTGCAAAGGGTAAAATAAATAAGCAATTAAATGCAAATAATGACCAATGTACCATCATGTTGAAACGTTAACCTAGAAATACATTGTGCCCCTCCGATTTCATGAAACACGATTTAAATTAAATGACTTGCTCCTTATTGAGATGCAATAAAGGTTTACAAAGAGCGTTCCATCAGCTTTACAAAAAGGAATTTTATTTACCATATCCTTGGCAATACTCAGCCCTTGAACTCTGACATACATCTAGTCATTCCGCTTGAGTAATTCCTGTGGTATTCTCAGCGACATTGCAATGTAAATGACGCTACAAAAAAAAACCAGAACCCCCTTAAATTTCTCAATTTCCTCTTCTCGAGGTACATAGGTATCGAGCTTCGTGCATTCTCCGCTGGAAACCATTAACCAACCACACACAATTTTTTTACCTCGAAGAGGGACATTCCTTTAAGTGTGGGAATTCCGCAGAATCGACAGAAAGTGCAAAACCGTAAGTATTCGATCAGTAGGCGACATCATTGAAGTATATGCATGTTGGAACCATAGTCGGTGGAATTTTCAATAGTATATTGCAATGCCGAACAAAAATATGAGCTTCATCCGTACGAAACCGGAACTTCTGGCCAAATACGAACAGAAAAAGCAGTAAAATGGAAAAAAAATATTTACAACGCAAGGAAGCACAAGGACATACGCTGAAAGTTATCCGCAGTGTGTGTACGAGTATTTATCTTCGGAACTTTTTTTTTGTAGTTCAACGAGGTTTCAGTTTCGCTTTCAACGAGGTTTCCTATCAGGAAGCAATGAGGTCCTGATACTGGTTCAAAGGTTCATAAATCAACATAAGAGTATATTACATTTAAAAAAAGAACTGAAAGCAATCAGTTGCAATTGGAATGAAAAAGGGTATCACGTCCCGTTTTTTCTTCTACTTTTCCTTTTTTTGTCACAGGAAGTTTGACTTTGCTCGAACTCTAACATAGTGTTACGATTGCGACTCGATAGAGGATGAGAGGGACAAGTATCCGGCAGTGTGCAGAAAAGATCAGAGAGGAGTGTGGAGATGAAGCAGGAAAAGTGCAATTTGTGCCCTGACAGCCGAAAGTTGCGGATAGTTTCCGGTAAAAAAATACACATATCCGTAATTTAATTGATGCATGGTTTTGGCTTCCTTTATTTGGTAATACAGAGATTTGTAGCATTACAAACCGTTACAAGTTTAACGCTAGAATCAAGTTTTGGAACACACAGCATGGAGATAATGTACTACTGACATACATATGTAATGTATGTTACATTTAGGAAGAAGTAAGTTCAAATCTAATTATTTATCCCAGAAGTAACTGTCATCGCTTGACAAGACGCGTACGCTGACGATGTTAAGCTGAACTCCTGGGCCACAAGCTGTGGACTGGGCGTCAATCCGAATGAAACTGAACTAATGCTATTTTAACACTAGAACTGCCATCCACTACTAAACAACCAATCACTAACACTATCCTGCTCCTCCAGCACTGGGTACTAAGGTGTCATCCTGGGCCCTAAACTTAACTGGAAAATGAATATTAAACACAGAGTGCGGAAAGCATGTATTGCCTTTTATGCCTGCAGTAAAACTTTTAGTAAAAGGTGGGGACTGAAATCGGATGGTCGACTCCGAGCGGCAAGTTGAGAAGCTCCTCCTGACAAATGATACTTTTTGATTGCTTGTGAGACATTCGAAAGAAGTGGCACCGTGAAAAACTTTTGGGTGTTTGGTGGGATTGAACCCGGGTAGCATTGCGTAGTAGCCCAACGCACTTACCAGTACACCACGGTGCTCACACAATTTAACAGAATTAATATAATTTTGATTTTATTGAATTACATAGTCCCATAATTTGAATTTTAAAAGTATTAAATCAAGATCGATTATATTTGCATATTTATTAAAATTAAGGCAAGCATTTGTGACTGGTTCATTGCGACCATCATTTGTTTCATACTGAAGAATAGCAAAGAAATAATTAATCCCTGGATGCAGCTAGAGGGCTATAGTTTAAGTGACCAATTATAATATCTCTCACAAAGGAAAGATAGAAGAGATTATGAGAGTACATCCAGTGCTGTACTGTGGGAAGGGCATGGTCCAGTTTAGTTTTCGAAGCGTATACCTTTTGAACCTTTTTTGTATTCTTTCAATACGTTGCGTATTGTTTTTATACCACGGACACCAAACGACGCAGCAGTATTCCAAAATAGGCCGAACGAAAGCTATAAAATGTAATTTTGGAGTATATGGAGATTTGAATTCAATTGAATTTCTAAATAGGAACCCTCTAGAGTTGATATAATCATAGTGCATTCTAAAATTTGAGATAATAATCCAAATCTTTTTGATTATATACACGCTTTAGTCTTGTGCTGGAAATGCAATAGTCGAATAATACAAGGGCAGAAGATCGTGTAAACGTAGAAAGAGAATATTTAGCTATATTTAAATGCAGGCGGTTAGCATTGCACCGGTTGCACCGTTATCTAAATCCTTCTGCAATTCAATACAGTCCACCAATGAACTCACTGCTTTGTATATTTTAACATCATCAGCAAACATTAAACACTTTGATAAAGCAATATAAGACGGTAGGTCATTAGTGAACAATAGAAACAAGAGAGGTCCGAGGTAACTCCCTGGTGGCCACCCATACGTTGAGATGTTACTGCACTAATTTTAATGAACTGATTTCGATCTGTTAAGTTACTCATAATCCGTTCCAGCAGGTAAGAATGAAAGCCCAGGTTTTAAAGTTTTGTGATTAAAACTAAGTGATTCAGTCTGCCAAATGCCTTCGAAAAGTCCGTATGTACAGTTGCGGTCAAAAAATAGCAGTGTAAATCAAGCCTTCATTTGTAAGTTGTTCTTTTTCTGTTTAGACTGTTTTTTATGGCATTGATAGTTGCAAATAGTTATAAAATGAGAGCATCGCATATTTTTTACAACTATATATGCTCACTCTTATTATTATTGCGTGCATCCTTTATTAAAAGAAGTTAAAAGGAGGAGTAGATTTCTGCCGGTCAAAATAATAGTAGTGCCTAGCGTCATTGTAAATAAAATTTAAATTTTCCTATTTTAAAGCGTGAAAAAGTTCTGAAGAGGTTAGCATTGTGTTCTCTGATAAAATTGGTAAAAGCATGTATCCAAAATCTCTTTAGATTTTCGTAAACAATGGGAAGAGGTAGACATTGCACACCTGAAAAGCGCGCCCTTATAAAGATCTAATTTTGAACGGTAAAACTTGCTCCGAGATTCAAGACCTTGTTGACTGCTCATCAATAATGATGAGAAACGCGATAAAATACTTATCAAAGCTAGATACACGTGGGCGTAAGCCGGTTATGTATCCGAAATTAAAAAAAACGGATGGTCGGGCATTGACGGCCCAATCCTTGTACTCCAGCAACGCAGCTTAAGGTTATATTTATTTACCGCTGATACTGGTATAGAAAAAGTTAGTAGACATTCGTGAGAGAATGATTTAGCAGCCCATAGTCCGCGGAAAGTCCCTTGTTGACAAAAAAATCATGTGACCAGGAAAATTAATTGTGTCAAAGAACACCTAAAGGGGGCGGTAGAGAAATGGAGGAATATTTCGAGGTCAGACGAATCCAAAATCGTGTTGGATGGCGGAAAGGAATCTCGTCTGTATGTGGGAAGGCCTCCAAATACCGAATATACCACAATTTACAACAAAGACAATAAAACATGGAGGATCTATCATAATGGTTTGGGCATGCTTTTTGATTTATGGTGTTGATTCCTTCTACTGATTCGAAAAGATAATGGATCAACATCTTTAGGTCCAACTCATGGAGGAAATCATACTGCCTTATGCTAAGAAGGAAATGCCCCTAATCTGGGTCTTTTAATAAGACAATAACATAAAGTGTTGGGGCAAACGTACTAACATACTAGCAAACTTGTTTAGCTGTGGCTTCTTGGTAACAAGGTCAATGTTTTGGAAAAGCCCCCACAGTATTCAGATCTTAACCCGATTGAGAACATTTGGTGCGACTTTAAGAAGGATGTTGCGTGTTGTAAATCAACTAACAGCAATGACCTTTGAGCAGCTGTGCAGCAATCATAGGGGCCGATGACGGCGGAAGGGTTTGAAAACCGAGTCAACTTCATGCAACGACGTTGTGCTGCGGTTATCCCAAGCAAAGGTCATGCAACTAAATATTAATTTTAGGTAAAACACACGAACTCTTTTTATGATTGGAATTTTCCACT
The DNA here is from genome assembly GCA_949775065.1 of Brachyopa scutellaris. Taxonomy (NCBI): domain Eukaryota; kingdom Metazoa; phylum Arthropoda; class Insecta; order Diptera; family Syrphidae; genus Brachyopa; species Brachyopa scutellaris. Next base: position 103,585,923 of record OX459114.1, on the reverse strand, counting down.
AAATTTGACTTTTTGTTTTTTAAAGATATAAATATTAAATATACTACTATTTTTTTGACCGGCCGTTTTTCGTACATATTTGGATATGTTTTCAAAATTTATACTGAACGTTTACTTTTTCGTCAAAATTTATTTCTAAAAGTTTAGTTGCAATTGTATGAATTTCAGAAAAATTAATATTTGTTTATGACAAGTCGATGAATCAATTTTTTATTCGTTTTTCCTATGCTATTAGTAGCACTACTATTATTTTGACCGCAGCTGTATGTATCTACATGAAATCTCTTTTCCATGTTGGTTGAGCAAATATTTGTAAAAAGTACCAGATTTATGGCACTGAATCTTCCGCTTTTAAAGTCGTGCTGAAGAACACATAGTCAGAGAGCTAGTGAAATTTTTTCATGATTATTTCGTCAACAAAATTTTGCTGTTTTTTTTTGGTTACCGCGGTCGCAACATCACAGATATGGACTCCTGCCTAACCTGGCCTGGGCGTTTTAGGGCCAAAAGGGCCTCAAAGTTGCAAAAAATCTCGAAAAAAAAATTATTTCGTCAACTCTGAAATGTTGTATGATCAATAGCCATTGAAAAACATATTGTTTGGTGTTATTAGCAGAGCCATAGGGCGGGCGCAAGGGCGTGGCAGAGCCCTCGAAACATGTTTCGGAAATGTAAATCTTAAAGTTATTTCGTCAAGGCTCAATTTTTTGGTATATCATAGAGGACATCCTACTGAATGGAAAGGGCAGTGCGAAATTCCGAGCATTACACTTCGGCAGAGCGCCTCAAAGTGCATTGCGCGTGGGGGCCCTTTCAATGACACCGATTAAGAGTTATTCTATATCTTCGAAAGTATATGCGCGATTAAAAAGAAATAAGCTGATTCAATAAGCTTATGGAGAGAGCTTTAAGACTATATACAAAATTTAATTTTTCGAACATATTTGACTTTAATTCCTAACATTTGCAAATGACCCAAGCCCTTTTTAAGCTTATGATGTTTTCTACAGCTAAGATAACAAATAGTGAGCAGTTTTTTTTTTTTTTTGTTGGTAGATCCAGTCAATACTACACATTCATTTAATGTTATAATAAATTATATAAATTCTTCCTTATTATTTATAATCCGTTTAAAATTCTCGTTCGCTAAGGTGATGTTCCTCATCATTGAATTGTGCAGGCAAACGGTTTCAAATCACTCATCAGCTGATGAGTTTGCCAGACGTGGTTCAGCCGTTGAAGCGGCGTTAAGTCTTCTGGTACATGGTTTTGGTGCTACAAGACAAAAGAATACTTTTCATACACTTCTCCGTGGAATGTTAAAATATTCATCAAAACGTCATCGAATAAACAACAATAGATTAAAATACTTTCCTGCTAAAATTCACTCACCAAAATAATTTTCGAGTGACTTTGTTATTCTTCCAGCATGAGCACCCTAACATTTCTTTAATAACCCCTACGGCGGATCCACTGTTGAATCATTTAGAGAGCTTATGTCCACTTCGAGGTTAGTCAACTAAATGGCTATATTTATTTTTCGACAGCCGAAAATTTATGATAACGTATCCCATTGCTAAAAACCAAAAAATGGCTCAATACTGTATTTCCCCACAATGTCAAGCTTTATAATATTCTACTACTTAAAAACAAACAGACCCTTTCGTAGTATGTACAAGTAATGTCATTATTCCAGCGTACCCGTGTACCTTTAACACTGACACCATTTTAAGTAAGTACATGACTCAAATTTCTAATCAAATATTCAAAGGACATTCAAACACACAATCTTCTCTAAGATATCCATAGTCCTCCTATATACCATCGTATAAATTTTGTTAATTTTCCTAAGCAAAGTAAATATTTTCCTTTCTACTTTCCTACGAGATGGATAGATACACCTAATTCAATACACCTACGATGGTCATAGATATTTTTTTTTTCCTTTCCTTACGTTTTGCACTTTCATTAGGATTGTCTCTTTGATGGCTTTTCCTACGTTCGTTTTAGATATACTTTATCGTTTCGATTTTAAGGCATCTTAAAGATTAAAGTTAATGAATGAAAATGCTGTTCAAATTCTCCAACATTAATCAAAGGAAAAGCCAATCCCACCTTTCCAGGGTCCAATCATTTTCAGATGGTTGAGGTGTTTTTTGTTGCCGTGCGTCGTTCTTCTTCTTCTTCTTCTACTTTAGAGCTATTATAGTGATAACACAATGGATAGCGCAGACTCATCCCAAGAGGACAAGTAAAGGATACATTAAAGCAATTTGGCAACTAAGCAACTTCTCTATCTATCGCTTTAAAGTCTACTTTTACTTCAATTGATTATAACATGAGGCATAAGAGTGAGGAAGGACCCCATTAAAATGGCTGATGTTCAAGCAGTGTCATCATTGAAATTGTTTGTGGAAGGATTTTCCCATCCAAAAAAAATTTAATAGGCATAACAGGATGTAGCAGAGGCACTTTGAGAACCATTTGCTAACTTAAAGTGGTCGTAACGACGCGACCTTTTACTGGAGTGTTTAGGTTTTAGTCACTAACACGATATTCACAGTGAATATTTCGCAGTGTTATCGCAAGGTTTGAAGATTGTGTAGACCAGCGGTAAGCAACAGGCGGACCGCGGAAGGTAGAGCCTTAGACCGCCGAATATTTTTAAATATGCCTATCTACCTATTCAATTTAATATGGATACATAAATTTTTCAGAACAAGCCCTACATTTATACCTTCAACACCCATACTTACACTACAAAACAGATAATTATAATTAACTATAATAAATAATTATTTATTACCGAATTTCACGTTAATAAATGTGTGAACTCCTCTAACACCGTCCGCATCCATGCGTAATTGCGGCTAGGGTTGCTAGTTAAGCATCGATATATCGACAACATCGAAGTTTACTATTCGATGTATTGAATCAATCCGATGCACCGATTTTTAACGAAGTATCGATGATACATGGAAAGAAATACACAACGATGTATTTTCTGAATGAAAATCCCAAACTACGGCGCACTTTTAACTGTTGTGCTCTGTTTGTGTACCAAATTTTACCGTAATTGTACTCAGTCCAACAAAAATTGTCAGTACAGGGAGGCTGGGACGTTTGCCTCTCAATCCGACTTCAATGGCTTGCATAAATTTGTCTCTCATAAAAGCTAAAAATTATAAGTTTTTTTTTTGGACCTCGATAAAATTTTTCAACCGTATCTGGACCCCACTTTCAATTACTTGCCGACCACTGGTGTAGACTCTTATAAAATCTTAGTTTCAGGTTAGTTCTCTAACGTAACGTATTTACTTAAGAGCGTATACTCCAAATGACCTTCTTCGATTAACCACAGGTTTTGCTGAAAACACCCGACTTAATAGACTAGAAATGCTTCATATCTAAAAAGCGGATCCCAAAAATATAATTTGCAATCTTTTCTGCAACACCCTGCATCAGTTAGGGGTTTATTAGTCTAACACACTTTGCCAGTCAATATTTCGATACACTTCATAAGCTTTGATTTTTCAGACCAGATTTCGTTGAGATAATGGAAATAACGAAGGATGCTTCGGTGGGTAGACATTGAGTAGGCAATAAAGTGGTACTTTTGATATACAGTGATAGATTGTAGTCATTCAGTCTATGAGCCGTATAATTGGGAGATTGGGTGCATATTAAAAACATTGTCGCAGTGCCTAAATAAGTACTTTGGAATAATTGGCTAATATGGCAATAATTAATATTTTTTCTTCTTCTAACCTTTGCTTTCGTCATTACCTATAAAGCTGTTTTACTTTTTCGATTAACACTATTTTACATAATTTAAATGCAAAACATCCAACTTAATTCTATCTACGGTGCTAGTGGTAGTCACATTCTAATTTTATCTATTACCGTTTCGAGTGATCCACTTTCGGTCAATTGAATGGTTTACCAAAGAATCAAAGGGAATGTTATCACGAACTAAATTTACTCATTTAATGTCGTTTAGACGCCTCCTAGCTCCCAGGAGACATAAAGTTCTCATGTAACGCCGTCCATCAAGGCCAATCGAATGCAAATAACACAAGACTCATAGTATCCGTTTAACACAGTTAAACCTTCCCCCAACAAAGCAGGTGCTTTACGTCATGTTCTCATGGGATCGATGTTGTGACAGGCAATGTTGTTTAGTAGGCAGGTCACATGATAAGGGCGGAAAGAAAATTTTCCATTTTATGTGTTTTCCTCTAAAAGGGGTGAATTTAAATGAACCCCCGAGTCCTGACCATGTTCCGTGGTATAACTTTGAGCTTCAAATGAACGAGGACATTAAAGTTGAGCTGAATAACTCCTTCGTTGTGTCTCTAAAAAGAAACTACATGTACGTGTGCAATATAAAATTAAAAATAATAATATAAATGTCTGCCTACGCTACATGCCATTGAAAAGCTCACAATGTGCATTTTTTACGGGACATTAGTTAGGAAATATAAATAGGAGAAAAAACAACTTCAAGCCCGACTTTCAAGTTCTCAAAATCTACGTAGTTTCGAATATTTTAAGAACTACGTAAATATTGAACTCATAGTTAACATCTTGTTACGAGAAGCACTTCGGTAGCCTATCACACAAAAGTAATAGGGGAAACATATTAACAAAATAAACGCTTTAAATTAGGCGAAACAACTCTTTTTAGATCATTATACATCTACAAAGAGTGCGTCTCTTTGTTTTTTTTTTCTATCTCTATTATTCTTTGTAGGGGAGAGTGGGGAGCATTTGGACACTTTTCACTATTTTCATGATATCTTTGACTAAACTTTTTCTTCGAGTATATTTTTTGCTGGATCCGATAAAACAATATATTATCTATCATCCAACATTGAAATCCATTTATATTATAACATTTTATTACCTTTCAAAGCTATTTCAAATAGCACTATCTAGTGTCTAGATGTGCCCCACCCCGGGGGTAGTTTCGTACGCGAGAAGGGGTAGATATGGACAGAAAAGAAAAAACACACAAATATCGCTTTATTTATATAAAAAAGAAACGTTTCATTAATTAAAATTAATTTATGTATTAAATTAAAATATTTTGTTATAAGTACGAACTTCATTTAATTAATTTTTTTACAATAGATATAGAGTAAATTACTGAAAATTAATTTAACATTCAGTGAACGATGAGGTTTCGACAATTATAGCTGAAAGTTAAAAGAAAAGCAGTGCGAGATGTTCCTGGACTGCAAGTTTGATTGAGAATTGCAACGATATCACGACGATCAATCATCTTTATCGTTTTCATTTTTAATGCATTTTTTATTTTTAAATTCAAGTATTTCTTACATGCTAGACAAAAAGTGCTTAAAACTAGCTTAACTAACTTAACTATCTTACTCTAACTTACTGGCCCCACACGGCCACTCTAAGCTAAACGTAATGCTTATACTATGTCTTTCGACGTAACCTAACTTAAAGTATGGAATTTTAATTAAACTTACAATTTAAAAGCTTTATCGTTCTTCATTATGTATTCTTCTGCGGTACACTTTTTTAGTGTGTGCTTGATTCGTGAATGTAAAGTTATTTTCTTGATATGATAAAAGCTAGCAACAGATCCTTACCTCTTTGTTTTTATCAAGATATGGCATAAAGCCTTTTTACATCGGTTTCATTTATCTTATCCCGAATAGAAACTTTTTTACAATTACGAACCATCTTAAAATATAAAAAAAAATCAGTTACAATCTCAATTTCGTCAAAAGCCTGATGAAAGCGATTAATAAATATCTATTTAACAAAATAAAAAAATAAATTAAAATCAAGGACCATCGCAATAAAAACTTATTTTTACTTACTTCACACACAAGAAAGAACACTTTTACCCGCCAAAACACAAAAACATCTGCATAGAGCATTGTGAAGAAGCAAACCGAATGAAACAAACGCGAACATGTTCATTTTAAAATGTTACCAAATTGCCCGGAAGGTGCTGAGTACTAAATTTATTTCCTATATGAGTAACAGGGGGTATCCAAATGTGCCCCACGTCCGAAAGTGCCCCACTCTCCCGTACGTACATTGTACACTACAGTAAAATCTCTCCTGCAGTAAAATTTTATCCGGTTATGACAGCTGTCCGTTTATAAGAACGCATTTTGTATGAGAAATTGGAAATTGATTCCCCGAAAAGGTGTCCGTTAATGTAAGTTGTCCGCTAATGCGAGATTTCACTGTATAAACAATTACATTTAAATCCAATTTCTTGCTGTTTTTTTGTAATTTTGAATGCATATTTCGTTGATTTTTAGAGCATATTTTGAGGTTTTTAGTAGCATGGTTATGTGCATATAGCATGCTTTTTTAGTGCTTAGGAAATCCATGTTTATCCCATGGCCAATTATACGTTGCCTGTTCACGTGTGGGTAAACCATCGAATATATGCATATTGGCAAAAGACGGATTGACAAAAAATATTGTCACCAAATCGCACTATAGTTAAGTATTTAATTCAAATTGATTACTATAAATTAAAACAACAATATTGCTTAAACTTAAGAATCAACCATTATTTACCTTATTTATAACATTTAATTTGTATCCATTATTATCAATTAAGATAAATGGGACACCCTGTATATCAGCAATATCGATCAATATTTATTATATTATATTATATTGTATTTGAATAAAAATGTTTATAATATGAAAAAGATGTATTTATTGTTAATATGTATATTTTGCATACAATTATATCTTGATATCAGAATCGTGTTTTTGTACATTCTTCTAACTATTCATTAATTCATCAATCAAAGTAAGATTAAATTCATATTTTCTTAATCTGAATTATGACGAATGAAATTCAAAAATCAAACTCATCGCGCAACATACCGGAAAGGTCAGAACAACGTCTGCCGCCGCAGAGTCTGCGATTTAGCAAATTAACTGGGACAAAATAGGAAAATTCGGTTATGAATGATTTTACTGTTAAGATGATTTTAGATGAGCTGATACACTAGATAAGCTATATACAAAAAATTATAACGATATACTGCTTGTATTGATAATCAGCCAGCAAAAGCAACTGTCTACCGACTAAGCTTACTGCAATCGGAAGTAGTCTCGTAACGATGTGAATTCTATTTTCTACCAGCGTTTATTTGCAAAAAAGAGTTTAGTATGGATATTTAACATACAGGTCTGTACTTCACGTTTCACGTTTCTTATACAATGATTTCGTAAGTTAAACTGCACCGAAATGTATTGGTGTGTTATTTGCAAATTAGTTAAAAGCTTTGTGCGTTTAGTGAACTACAAAAACTTTTGTATGGGAGTGTAAGTCGTGATTTTATATATTTTGTAATCCATGTGTCTTGCACATTTAAAAAATAAACAAATTAAATAAAAATGAAAAATATTCATGTTTTCGCAGATATCCTTCTACGCATATCAATGGAGTGTATTTTATACAGGGTGGCCCAAAAACACTCACCCAATGTTGTTTTGCTATATCTTTAAAGTGAAATGACATAATATCATAACTTATTTTGAATGTTTATTTGATATAAGAATATTGAGAATGACTGCAACAGTAGCAAAGCAACTGATTATGACGGAACTAGAAATACGTACTTTAGGTAGAACTAAAACTACGTAAATATGTTTCTTTTTCATATTCAATGCATATTTCACAGTTGGAAATATATTTTATTAGCCGTAACCCGGTGCGCATTGCTACACCTATCTTTTCAAAATTTGCCCGCCCCGCGTTGCCTGCGCACGTAGTGAGTCGAGTATGATAGAAAGAAAGTAGTCAGAGAAATATGTATACAGAAAACATCAGCTGTCTGTCTGTCTGTCTATCTATCTATCTGTATGTCTATCTATCTGTCTGTCTGCGTCTGTCTACCTATCTATCTGTATATCTGTCTGTCTGCCTGTCCGTCCGTCTGTCCGTCTGTCTGTCTATCTGTCTGTCTATCTGTTTGTCTGTCAGTCTGTCTGTCTGTTTGTCTGTCTGTCTGTCTGTCTATATTAATTGACCAAAATGAATCATATTCACATTTCAGCTAAAATTACGTAATTTTGTATGACAGGTAAAAAAACCACCAGTTGTTGAGTAAAAGCACTGATACAATGTTGTATTCTATCTTAAGAAAAATGTACTCTGAAAATGTTACCAAGATCGGTTGGGTAGTTTCCGAGTCTATAAAAGACAAACAAACATGCATACATTCATTTTTATATAATAGAAAATATAAACGAGTTGTTTTATTTACACAAATAATTTTGTTCAGCTAAATTTGCAAAAATTTGTTCAGATACGTAACACAAGATAACAATCCAAACCATAGCCGATCACTGAACCCAGCCATGATTTACTTGCATTACTTTTTATAATTTTTTGCTTGCACACTTTTACTTTTTTTTTTGTTCTTCGAAACACAAATTCGACCCGTCCAAACTGGTGCAAATTGGCTCGTTGTTGTTGTACTTGTTGGTGTTAATTGTATTTGCTGTCGCACATGTAGTGTAAAAAATCGTAGATATATTAAATATGTAAATCATGAATTCAAACACCAACTTCATTCTACAACCAGTATGTGAAGTCCGTAACAAAATTCTTAGTATTTTTCGAAGGACTTGACGTTCACTAGTTCCATGAACACTTTTACAATGCACTCACAATAAAGGGGCTATGAATACCCTTATTATGTTACACACAGTGCGAGCTCATGAGGGAACTTGAACTTTAATATGCATGATGTAAGTAAATAAAGGATTATTCATAACAAAACGTGATTATTCGACGGATGAGTATATTCCATCAGTAGATACCGACATTACTTGGATATTGATAGTGCAGTTGCAGCCAATATGCATTTCAATTCCATTTTGATTGAGATTTCAATAGAAACACTGGAATTACAGAATTTAAGCAAATACTAACAGCTACCTACGTTCAACATTAATGTATGTATAATACATACACTCGTATGCAAGATTTTAATTTAAATAATTCTCTGAAATGCTTAATCATGACTTGTGTATTCTGACAACCGAAGCCTTATTTCGTCTTGTGAATATATTTGTTTTCCAATTTCCGAATCAATTTTGTTGGTGATGGCCATCACGCTCCTATGTATTCCCTTAAGGTACCATGACTTGGACATGACACGTGCGTTCGTATCATCAATATGCAATGCGCATAATAAAAATTGTATCCTAAACATCATTTTCATATCAAGGACCCAAGGTTAGCGAGAAAACGTTGTCTGTGTTTTTTATTCCTACCTGCCGTTTCTGGGATCAGCAGTGAGTATTTCAGAATTTCGCTACGACAGCACAATTATTGCTGAGAGAGCTTAATTTAAATTGAATACCTTTTAAGCCTTTGAAAGTGCCATTTTGTGTAAAAAATTAGAAAATTAAACGTTTAACAACAAAGTTCATCCCCATCAAGGATTCCCTTCTTCCTACAAGTGCACTCCAATTAAAAGTGGTGAACGTACATCAGACGTAAGAGAAAAGCTATTTTCAAATCATCATCTTGTCATCTTCATGTCTTCGCTGTCAAGTCAATTAAAAAGAAGCTCAAGTAATTTTACATCCGACAAAGTTCAACTAGGACTTCCTAAAGATGCTCACAACCACTCGCACTCATGTTTGTCATATAAACGGCAGAATTCTTCACTACATAGTTAACTAAACGGAAATCGAAAAGGAGACGTTTACGTCCTGTGTTATCTTTCAATTTGTCATCAAAAGGATGAAGCTGCACTTTCATTTGCAGGAGCAAATCATTCTCTATTCTCTTTGTGCCTTGAGAAGAAATGATTCAATTGAACAATGGGGCACTGAGAAAATACATTTCAATAATACTCTTGTTTGCGAAAAGACGTCAAATAAATTTATTTGCATGTCATGCTCACATTGTTGCCGCTCTGAGAATGTATTCCTTTTTTTGAGAATTTTCTGTGATACGTTTGAGGAATAAAGAAATGCCCAAAATCCAAACTTCTCATATGATTTTCATCTGTCCACTCATGGAAATCCCACGGAAATCATACGGGATATTGTGGTTATTCTTTTCGGAGTTAATTTTGTGTAGACTATTTTTGTTTTGATCGGTTTTGTAATTTGTTAAAATTAATAAAGTGAAAGTGCAATTCGGCACTACTCCACGAAATTCTCTTTCTTATGACACCTCATTTGTTAAGATTGGTTAAGTGTGAGAGCCGCAAATGGTACCTATACTACAGAAATAATATATATGATGATGCAAGTTTTATCAAACATTCTTTCTTTAGATGGCGCTATTGTTCGAGGTGAACAAAGTCCTACTTCTCGCAACCATTTGTGTGTGCGTGTTATATTTTTGAACGAATGGAAGGAACCTACAGTTTTTTGCCAACTCCGGACGGCGCCGGTGGGTTGATAAGCTGACAAATGATACTCTTTGATACCGTGAAAAAAAGTTTAGGTGTTTACTGGAATCGAACCCGGGCAGCATTGCGTAGTAGAACATCGCACTTACCACTACACTACGGTGCTTACACCCTTTCAATTATTCTCGTGATTGCAATCTCCTATTTCTATTGAAATATAAAGACACTCACACAAAAAATGCTATTTTCCATTAACAACTTCTGGCAACACTGGCATCAGCCGGGTGTTATTTTATTTTTGTTTCGATGGATCCTAGAGTGCTATAGATAGTAAAAGTTAAAAATTCTTGCTTAAAGGACTCATGTGTTCATAGCTGCTGGAATTACAAATAAGTATGCCCCAAAAAGCCTTCGAGTTACATACATACAAATATGTACATGTACTTACATGTGTACGAGTATTGAAAATGTATGGAAGAGTACGTAGCCTGTAGGTGTTATTTCGGCTAAAATTCAATGGAAATTTATTGATTTATTAACACGTCGTGTCATTGTTTTCTTTTTAAAATGCGACATTGTGTGAATGGTTTGGAAATTTCCAATGAGTGTTTGAATAGACAGTACTTACTGTGAAGTTAAAAAAATAAACAAACTGAATGTATGAATAATTCAATTACTTATTTATAATGTAGATAAATAAATTCAGTGTAACTCAAACACTTGAGACTTGGCCCAAATGTTTTGATGACAATTTCGTAACTTTTTTGTGTAAGTTTGGTATAATTTCATATAAATACCACATGTGAAAACTTCGGTGTCCCATAAAGAGTCGATGTACAAAAACATTATATAAAGTACATACAGTATGTCAAGAAATTGTTTTGACAAAGGAAAACAATTGTAATTTATAAAGTTTCTTGTTAAAAAAAAAGCTTCTTTATGTATCTACTAACGAACAGTATAAAAAAATAGTACATTTTGAAAACAATAACAAAAAACAACAAGAAAAACAATAAATACACAAAAATTAGTCTGCCAAGAAATTGTTTTTACATACAAATGATTTTTTTTAAGTGAAAGAAATTAACACAAATTAAGTAATTAATATTTTGTATGGCCACCTTTAGCGTTTTTTACGGCTTGTAGACTTTTTTTCATGGAATGAATTCAATTCTGTACGTCATAATCGTCTGGAATTTTATTCCATTCCTCTTGTATTGCAGTTTTCAGCTCTGCTCGGCTTTTTGGGTGCTTTTTTGGCAAATTTCTTTTTCAAATATGCCCACAAATTCTCTATAAGGTTTAAGTCTGGACTCTGGGCAGTGTTATATATTTTTTTCGATAGTGTGGGAATAGTGACCTTTTACTGCAAATTTCGGTCCCTTGTTATATACCACTTTCACTTTTTTTTGTTGAGGAATAAAAACATTAACTTCCTTTTTTAAAATCAGTTTTAATTTTTTATTATTTTTATAATATGTATTATATATTTATATTTTTGTAGTTTTTAGTATATATTGTTTGCGGTGGTGCACGTCCACCGTACGCCACCGCGTCTTAGGTACAACTCTGTTTTTTAACAATGTATTTATATTTAGTTGGCAGACAGACGTACACCACCGCGTTCTGAAATCAACTCCTAGTACATTTCTTAGTTTTTATTCTAGTTGTCTATTCTAGCTCCGAACATGTGTGCATTTATTTTTGGATGTGTCATTATCGGGAAGAGATATATGACACTTTTGGGATCGCTGGTAATGATAATAAATTACCGAAATTCGAATCCTAGCATGTGCAAGGATCTTCAAAAGAAATATCTGTACTGAAATATAGAAATTTTTTTACCAGCATGTGCAAGGATATTCAAAGAAATATCTGTACTCAAATATAGAAATTTAAGTACCCACATGTGCAAGAATCTTAAAAAAGACAAAATGCGAGTGCACTTGTGACAAACCATATGAAAATTGAAATTTAATAATGGAGTGAAGGTATGCATACTTTTGCATGCAACAGCAGGCATATTTAAAACTTTTCTGCAATTATAGAGAAGCCACATCGTCACCATATTGTGTGAGCCTTGTATTTGGGATCCTTATCTTGGTAAAATTTGAATTGTGGTTTGTTGTCAACGTTGAAGTCAAATTTATTTGCGCTATTTACCAAATGAGTCCTTAAAATATCAAGATATTGTTGCGCATCTATAGTGTTCTCTATGAAGGCCAAATCTCCAACTCCTTTACCAGAAATGCACCCCCACACCATGACTGATAACTTACCGAATTTGACAGTTGGAATAATGTTATGGTTTTCCAGTGCCCTTAACGGCTGGCCACACTCTATTGGTTCCATCGTTGTAATACAACATAATTTTAGTTTCATCACAAAATATAACGTCATCACAGTAGTTATCAGGTTTGGCATCGTGCGTCGTAGTGAAAGACAACCGCTTTTCAATATGTAGTGCCGAAAGCAGCGTTTGTTTTGCGAGCAACTCTTGAGTGGTAATTGTTTTTTTTTTTTCATGACTTGCCTTATTGTTTCGTGGCAAACCGTAACACCAAGCTATTCTTTCAGTTCACTTGCAAGCCTCCGCATCGAAATTTGTGCGTTTTCCACAACTTTCCTCAGCAAAATGCGTTCTGTTCGCTCCGATATTGTACGCGGACGGCCATTCGAAGAATTTAACTCCAGTCTGTTTTCTCTTTTTGCACGATTTAAGGTGTTGTGTCTGGTGAAAGAAAACATCTGAGACAACTCCTGGACACTTTTTCCAATGCGGTGATAAAAATAAACTAGCTGAGCCACTTCAAAAGATGTTTTATTACCAGTCATTTTGAATTTAGAATAAATTAACCACAACTGTTGTATTTGACGACTAAATGACAAATGGAATGCTATTTTGGTTGATTTGCGACAGAAATGAACACGTTCGTGCAGAAACATCAAAATCATAACGGTAAATTCATTCTGCAGCCCGAAAAAGGAATTGTAAAAACAATTTCTTGACAGTCTCATTTTTGTGTATTTGTTGTTTTTCTTGTTGATTTTTTTATTGTTTTCAAAATTCACTATTTTTTTGCTACTGTTCGTTAGTAGATACATAAATAGATTAAGCTGAATTAAAAAAATTAAGTTGCTCATCAAAGAAGCCCATTTTTTTTATAAAGAAACTATCTAATTTACCATTTTTTCATTTGTCAAAACAATTCCTTGACATATTGTATATATATTATGCTAAAAAGTACGTGTTTTCTCGAAAGGACACCTCTTTTGAGCGAACAAAAATAAGAGAACTGCAGCGCATGGGAGTTTTCATGGTTAAATGTTGGACAGAATGATATCATAATAATATTTATCAACTTAACAACACGCGTAAAAGATACCATTTATTTTTTATTTAATTTTTGTGAAAGATAAATAAAATTTCACTGAAACATAAAATAACTCAGGTAGTCTTTAATAATTGTCCAAAAAAAAAAACGAATACTCATATTTATATGCACATGCACAGAAGATGCGCCATTATAATTTTTTATATCTTCTCAGTTCTCATGGCTGTCAAAATAACCTTATCTGAACTTTTAAATTCAAAAAAGAAACATAAAAATGAAAAAATAATATCGAAACTTATTTAAGAGGCTCCATTACTACCACAACAGACGCCAACTGTCACCCAAACTAGGTCAGACATGATGTTCTGCTGATGACTTCTCTCCTTATAGATGACATCATTACATCATCCCATTTTCTATGTTCCATTTGAATTCAAGATCCGAAGGTACATGACTATGCTCTTGATATGTTTCAAGGATAAGTAAACTCATTCTCCATCCTTTATGCCTATCAACAGTTTTCGAGTTTGTAGGAGGATATGGAATATGGATCGATTTTCCCTTTGCAAGTCTTCTCGCAAAAATTATTAAAAAAAAAAAAGGAAACTTCCAAAGAAGACCTAGAAAATGAGAGAGCAAATAAAACAAGAAAGACAACATGCAACCCTAAACTGATTGATTGCAATCTTAAAGTGAATTTGGGTTAAAATATTAATATGTAGCTGCATGATATAAAAACATGTACATGTGTATTGTGTATGTGTATGTATGATGTTATTAAATCAATTTAGAATTTCAGTACTTTTGGTGTTGTTGTCCGTGTAGCAGAGCTAATTTAAAATGTCAGAACTCGTGTACCTATACGAACTCAAATGACTGTTTTTAGAGTTTTGTTGTTACAAGAGATTCACATCTCGAGCAGTGGTCTCGTCGTGCAGTAGAATGGAAAATACTCTTTTGTGAAATGTCAGAGCTTGTGGATAGCAGGAAAACAGACGCTGACAATGGAAAAAGATAACATTCGGATGTACTTGCATGTATATTGAAATGAATGCATTTATATGTTATAAGTCAACGTTTACCATTCTTCCAGAAACGCTTTGGAATTTTGTAGATACGAAGTATGTTTTCGTTTATTTGTCCATAACTGGGTCACCTGTGGCATTGGACAGATTTTACGTTGACACAAACTGTTTTTAATTTGCCTTTTGTCTACTACATAATATATGATTGTATATGTACCATGTTTATATAAACTTGTGGAATATATAAACATTAGGAGGCAAAGCAAATTCCATTTTGATCATTTATTCTGAATGGATATTTATCCTTTGTTTCAAACAGAAACCATTCTTCCAGACCTATGTTTTGTTATGCATCAAAATGTGATGTTGTGCTCCACTAAGTGAAAAGCCTTTTCAACCTTGGTCAGGAAACTGTCCTGCTAATAAATGGCAACAACAAAAAAAAAACTATTCTCTGCTCTGAGGTCAGAACCCTGGTGGCAAGTGTCCTCATGGATTTAATTTTGAGTACATATTAAACGATACAAAATCTTGAATTTTTAATTTGATTAAATGTAAAGTTTTAATTATCGGGAAACATTTTTAAGATAAGCCCCTCCTATCTTAGACTATACTGTTAAAAAGGCACGTACTCCCGAAATATGAATGTGAGTCCTCGTCGCCAAAATGTTCACAATGTGTTCACATAAACGAATCTAAGAGAGATATGTTTTTGAAATAAGTAGCCCATGATCATAATAAGAGATGTATCCGGTTAGTATCCGTTATCCGGCCTATCTGGCCCTTTTTTTATATCCGGCACATCGACGAATAGTCTCTTGGTGGCCGGATAGTCCTTGTATTTGGAAGCGAGTTAAAAAAAAAGAAGAAAAAGTGCATCCATAAATATAGTTTAAAAGTTTCATTTTTCAGAATAAACAAGCAGTTTTATAATAAAAGTAAATTAAGGCATTTAGTACTGAAAGTTTACTAAGAGCCAAATTATGGTGAATGAAAATAAATTTTTCTGCATTGAAAGGTAATAAACGATTAAGTTTCTTTTCGTAAACTATGCCTGCTTCCGTCTAATAGTCTATCGCTGTACATGCCACCACATGGAGTTGAAAGATAAATATTGCCAAATTTAGACCAAATTGGAAATTGTTGGGTATTAACTGACCAACAAGCTCAAAAATAACTATTCTGATCAGCCGAACTTTTAAAATAGAAAATATCATGTATCCGGTATCCAGCTTACTATCCGTTACATCTCTGATCATAACACTAAGCGTAGGCATGTGTCTGTCGTATACAAAGCACTAAGTACGACAATTCTGCAATGAATAGTGACAGTTTGTTGGTTAAATTTTTGCCACAAACTAACAAAACAGATCTTTCACCATCCCCTCCTTTTTTCTCTGAGCTTTAACATGCATACATCATACTAATATATAAATCTCAATGTGACGCTCTTACCTGTCAATCTTACGATTTGATAAACACAAAAACTAATGCACACAATGAAGTAAAACTTCAATTGAGAACGTAAAAATTTTATCCACCAAATTTTTCTTTGGGTAAGTGTACCAACGCTGTCAAACCAGCCATCTGATATGTCATAATCTTCATTGTTAAATGGAAAATAAAAAAAAAAAAGTTGGTTTACCCACAATGTGCTTCAATTGCGTTTGTTTACTTTTGTGCAAAATGCCCACTTTCTGAATGGATTTTCCTCTCTTTTTAAATTATTTACTATTTAACAGGTTTCAAAAACTTGCCCACTAAAAAGTTACCAAATGGACCTATTACTTTGGTCGTGAATTTTTGCTATTTAACATTGGAAAATATTTTTGCTTCCTTTAAAAAAATATAAACAGTAATTTAAAAATTTCTCCCAAAGTGCTTTTGCTACAACATTCAATATAATTTTGCAGCGAAAGTACTTTAAAGTACTTAAAAAGTAAATGTTATTAAAAGCTCTATTGGATCAATAGTTTAGAAGTTAAAGGTAAAGTGTGTGGCGCCTAAAAGATGAGTTGAGGACGTTTATCTCAAGACTCTAGAGATGAAACAACATTTTTTGGTAGGCAGAGCTATCTCACCTCCATTTCTGTTGTTGAATCAGCAATTCACGTGGTATACAAATACGAGAGTGATTGGACTGTGACATACGGACAGACACACGGATGGAGTGAGTACAGCTTTAAAATACACGAGAGTATAATGTTAATATAAATGTTTTTAGCTGCAATTGAATCTTGTACTTGAGACTTGAAATACTCGAATATGGTGTAGCTAAGGTTAGGTAAGGTTAGGTGACCTGCCATGTATTCGATAGGATTCACTTAGACCAAAGAAGGTCCATTTTATTGCCACGTGAGGCCATTCTTATCTCGGAACCATTTTGAGAACTGGAATTTCCATATTTTACTGTCACCCTTTGAGGAAATATCTTGAAGGCCTATAAAGAAGTATTCTCCCAGAAAATATTTTCTTAAGTTGCAAGTTTTACATCGACTTAGCTGTGGCCAAGTCTGTCTGGCATAGCTCCATGTTTCAAAATTACGCCATCTTTCATTAGCCTGTTGCAGTGCTAGCAGTGCTTGGGGCTCACTTTCTGTAGTGAAATTCCCCAGTTTTGTGCTTTTTCTGGCTAATTCGTCTGCTTCACAGTTACCTGGTATATCACTGTGACCAGGAACCCAGCACAGTATGAGCATGCAGCTGCTCGACATCTCGTTTAGAGATAAGCGGCAGTGCCTAACCAATTTTGATCTTATAATTGCTGATTTGAGTGCTTTTATAGCTGCTTGGGTATCGGTGTAAATGAAAATGTCACAATTGTACATTCTTTTCATCGACAGCCACTCAGCGGCTTCATGAATAACCATCACCTCCGCCTTGAAGACACTACAGTGATCTGGAAGTCTTAGGGACAAGTTCAGACTGAGCTGGCACCAAAAAATACCCGCTCCTATATTATCACCTGTCTTGGATCCATCGGTGTTTGTCATTTAAACAGATATTTCCTACCCATTTATGTTGGTTGGAAATGTTAGTCCTATATTTTATATTGAAGTCTAGGAGCGGAGTCATACTCCGTACTTCCTGTACTCAGATTATTCATTGAGAGTATTCTGACCTGCCCTAATTTAGAAGATTCCCACTGCGAGGTTTCTTTAAGTCCCTAAATGCCATAAAAGTCCAACGGCAGCGTTGAGAGTGGTTCACACGGGAGTAGAAAAGATTGAAAGATTTAGATTAAAAATATTAAAAATACGTAGAATTGATGGCCTAACAAAAAAAGTAAACAAATTCAATAAGAGTCGATATCTTCCCAATTAATCCATGTAAAAAAAAATAAAAAAAAATAATTGATTTTGTATAGTAAAATATGTACATATATTCGTATTTAATTTCTGAAGCAGAGAACGTTATTCTAAATCGCAGACAATAGATAGTAAATGTACTCGTATCACAAACTTAGATATTAACGCTTTTGCGTGTCACACCATAGGAAGTGTCAAATTTATAAAATAATTAATATTTGCAATCATTTTATTGCGTTAATTTTCATACTTGTATCTTAGTCGGCGTATTGCGTCTTATTGCTTTATCAGCAGCAGACAATAAATAGAAAAGTAAACCAAACAAAAACTCAATAAATGACGTTAGCTTTATAGCGCAAAGTATTGGCAAATATGACGTGACGACATAATTCTCGTAGCACGCTTTCGACCTTTAATCCTGCTAAATGTAATGAATATTAAATTATCCCTTTCCTTCCTTTTTTTGAATAAAAAAAAAACATATCCATGAATTTGAATTTGATTGAATCGTATCGAGGAAAAATAAAAAGTTCGCAAGGTCAACGAATATTTTATTAGTTTATTGGTTTACTCATTTGCCATCGTCTTTATCGAAATGACATCGTACTATCATGCGGGTCATGGATTGCTGCCTAGCTAACGTTCTTGTCGTAAAAGGCTTTTAAAACTTTTAATATTAATGACTTTGGTAAATTGGCTTATGTAATAATTCATCGATTGATAGATAGTACATAATGGTTGGCCATCAACAGGACTATTTCAATTAAATATATTCGTAGTTTCTTGTGGACAAGCATGCAATAAATACTAAATGTTATAATTTAGCGTCAAGTACAAAAAAAAATACAAATGCATAGTGGCGGGGTAGGTTTTAAGAAGAAAATAAAATGTGCTTAATATGATACGACTTTGAATTGCAGCAATGGCGCAAATTCATAGTCAGATAAAACCGACATTAAACGAATTTATTCATTTACATAATTTAAATTAAACTGTTTGCTATTTACAGTCACCTTATAGTCGACTTTAAACTTATAGCCGACTCGAAATTTAAAATAAGCCAAACGTCACTTTAAATAATTAGAGTCGGCTTTAAGCGACTGTTAAATTCCTCATATAATATTTTGACGTTTGGGTTTGTTCGTTCAAATTACTTTACAAAAACATTCCAAGGTCGGTACTAACTATATACAGGCAAAAATGTGTTTATGAATAACGAAAAGTTATAGCCAGCTTTTTTATTTAGTGCCGGCTGTACCAAAGTCGGCTCTAGGCACTATTTATGGGTTGACTATGGAATTGCTCCAATGTGTTTAGTTTAGGATGCTGGATGGTCACCGATCTCTAACGAATGCCACATGAGAAGGAAATCACAAGTCCAAATGAACTATTCTTGTCAAATTGTTTTTTTTTTTTTACTATTTTAGCTTTGAAACAAACTTTTGATCGTTTTTTTTAAATCCTCACCAATGGCCTAACATCTACAAGCCTTTTGATGCCTTTGCCTGAACCTATATAGCTCTGCTGATAGAGCACATTCACTTACAACGTTGAAAGCGTAGACGTCGACCATATGAACAGTGCTATGCCGTAAATAAAGGGTTCACTTAGTGACTCGTGTATGTAAATATCTGTCTCCAGAATGGATCTAAACTGTGGGAGTCAAACAACGACAAAGCATTTATTATTCTGATTACATAGATCTTTGGCTGTGAATTTTTCCCGATTCCATCTTTAACTCATAGAAACGAGTTTGTGGGTGGCCGTGATGTAGTGGTAGTCGTCGTCGCTTGTCACGCTGAAGGTTCACAGTTCAAATCCAGATGTCGCCGAAACATTTATTTCTCACGAAATTAAAATAAGTTGATCAGTTTCAGAATCTCATATCAAAACCTACTGCGAAGACATAACACTGGCAGTAGGATGGTGGTATGGCTGAAGAAATTGATCGCTCACACTAATAATGGGAAACATCTGGAAAAAAAACTTCTGTGAATCATAAGCAATGGCATAACTTTCAACAATACACAACTCTCCAGTTATCCTGGACATCACCCATAGGGTTAGTTGAAACCTAACATCTGAGTTTCCTTTCACTACGTCAATCTGTCTGTCTCTCGTGGTTGTCCTTCATGTGCTCGCGCTGTGTGTAAACATTATGATGGTATTCATATCCCCTTAAGCGTGTGTAAATTATAAAAAAAATGAATAAACTACGACCTGTAAATAGATCTACAGTGATCCCCAACTTGAGACCGCCGAGTCCATTGAATCTCCATCAGTCTGGTTGGTGATGCTTCTCTGGGGATCTCTGGGGATTTCTTTTGTTTATATATATGCAACAGGCGACAAGACAGTCCCGTCTATATCTGAAAAAGGGCTTCCTGCCTATAGGGTGGCCTAGGGCATCCTCCCATTCTGCGAGAGTATTTTTTTTTTAAATCCCAGTTGTTTTTAGATTTTTCCTAAGCTAGTTTTCAGACAGCTAAGATACTCTTGTAATTTGAACATATGTATGCGCGTAACATAGACATTACCCCATTTACTGAAATCTTGAGGACTTCCAGTGATTAGCCCAAACTAAATTTTACCAAAATACCACATTAAATCACGTTCACAACAAACCATAAGTATTCATCTTTATTCCTCGCCGCAAGCTATTTAATGTTTTCTATAAACAATGTTCGGGTTATCTTTTCCCGCTCTTGGCGTTATGATTTTCTTCCGACGCCTTAACAATAAAAATGGCCTTCGCCGAATAAACCATGTAATAAAAACTTTTTGCCCTAAGGACAAAAGAATTTTTGATTGAAAACCTTTGTCTATTAACTTTTTACAGACTTTTTTGTTTCAAAATAAGAAAAACAATATAAATGGATTATTGAATTTCAGTGATTGCTTTGTCTCCAGCCACATTAGGGATTAAAAATTCTGGGATTAATGCTGAAGTGAGCGTCTGTGAATTAACAAAAAATGTGTGGGCCTCATCCACAGAAGTGAATATTTATCCAATCCAAAGCAGTTGTGTATGTGTATGTGTAAAAGAAGAAGAAAGTTGTCGAGTACAATCGATAGAAAATATGTAATAAAATTTAATAAATATGTATACATATATGTGATAATATACAGCTGATATTTATTTCTTTATTAATATAGAAGTTGTTGATAACTTGACTCCACCGCTACCTATTGGGTCCAGATTGTCTAGTTTTGACTTTAGGCTCTATACCAACATAATCTGTGAATTTGAATAATTCTGGTAAATTCATAAAGAAGTTGTAAGTAAGTTGACTCCAGCGCCACCTAGCGGGCATTTTTTTTTTTGCAAATGACCTTCCTCAAGTCCCAGACCATCTCTATACCAAATTACATTATGATTTGTTCAGCGTTTTAGACGTGAAAAGGTAGACAGACAGACAGACGATCGGATGGACAGACAGACAGACAGACAGACAGATAGATAGAAAGACAGATGGACAAACGGACAGACGGATAGATAGACAGACACACAGATAGACAGACAGACGGACAGGAAGACAGACAGACAGCTGATGTTTTCTGTATACATATTTCCCCGGTATGGAATTATTTCCCCGTTATCGAAACACATTTATCGAAATTTATCGTAACTCATATATCGTAACTTGTTTTCAAAACAAATATGTCGCTAAAGAAGTATTCACTTCAAAAATAAATTCAAAACTACTTAGCTATAAATTCTGGCAGCAATAAACTTTTCTCGGATGCAAGAAAGATGCTAAAGTACCTTTTCTCGAAGTGATTCGACGTATTTTTGAATCGTAATTACTTTGGTGGAAACTACTTCAAGAATTAACCTAAAATCTGAATTGACCTTAGTGAAATCAAAATTGCAGATGATTAACAGAGTATCCATGCCCAGGGATCATGGATTTAGGTCTACTTATCGTTCAGATATGTTGGCAATTGGTAACAGTAAGCCAACAAACAAAAGAGGAAAGTATAGAGATTAGGCTATAAAGAAAGGAACTGCTGAAGTTCAGAAAATATACCATGAAATAAAGAAAAGGAAAACAAGAACATTCTAGACAAAGAAATTCTATCAAAAAAATATAGTGTAAAAAATAACATCTTGCAACTCTATCACTGTAAAAAAGTTTTGAAATATGGAAAACTCTAATACTTCAAGTCACTACAAGTCTATATTTTAGTTTAAAAATAAATCCGGTACTTAATCACTACGCAGCGCGATAACGCAGCAGATAAGACAGCTAGTTCACATAATAGTTTTTTAGGTTATTAATCTTAACGATATTAAGGACTTAGCACTGGACAATGTGTAACACGAATATGAAAGCGAAACATTTTTGCGCAACGACTACGAAAATAGAAATTTGTATATTTTACATACACATAATGATCACGAAAATTATCTCCTTTTTGTCCATGGTCACATCAAAAAGTGTTGAATTTATACTTTGAGTATTATATTTTTGAAAATTCTCGTAGGTCTCATTAAATCACTCAAATACAATAAATTAAATGAAACACACAGCATATTATAAGGCTCTATTTATTTCAGTAAAGACGTGTTCTACGAGTATTTATTTCTTAGTGCACCTTCCAGCTCCGACAACTTGGCTATAGTTTCATTATCATAAAATCAAAATAAAAACCCTATCAGCATTCAAGAAATAATTATTCTTAGTTATCTCAAAAGATTTCCAAGAAGATTAACCGAAAAATACCAGTTCATCATTATCAAGTGCAACATGCAAGTGGACAATTGTAAGGAAATTAAAAATTTTGAGATAACTTTCATATTCACATTTTGTTCAGTTTCCTATCATTAAATTAGAAAATGATAGACAAGATAATAGACATGACAAAAAAATAATCATTTTAGCAAGCTAGTTATTGAATAAAGTGCAGGTGGCAGCTATTTGCTCGTACTGTGCTAGTTTATGAGGAAAGAAATTCGTTCTTTCGTGGACAGGAACAGGACAACCATGTGGTGCATATATTTTTTGTTCTTATGAATATCGTCAATACAAGTACTGAGACTGAAGGACCCGAACCACATTAAAATGAAAATTTATACAAATATCCAGTTAACTTTTTAAGTACATAGTTGTCTAATTGTTTAAAAAATACACAGAACCGATTATTAAAATTCACTCATTACTTTGTAGAGCTCTAGAACGAAATCGGACAGAATCCCGAAAGCAAAATAACAAACTTCAAATAAGTAAAACATAACACTTCAAGTCTTATTGAAAAAGAACAAAATTATACATTTTTTTAATGTGATTTTCTTTAATCACGTTCCGTTTTCTTATTCGTTGGTTTTCAACGGTGATTATTTTCGATATACTATAGATACATGTTTTCACATGGATTTGCTCTTCAGCTAAAAGAGTAATCAGTGAATATATGCCAATGTATGAATGCCCAGCAAGATTTTGGTATTAAGATGTTGACCGGCTTATTTGAATTTACTGAAACTCAAATCTTATCTATCAGCTATCACACTGGATGAGATCAATATTACTGAATGGGGTTTACCATGATATACCCAAAAAAAGAATTTCGAAAAAACAAATCTCGAAAGCAAAAATCTAGAAAAAAAATATCTCGAATTGATATTAATTTTTGAGACGATGGTAACAATCTATTGTCAGATTTTGAATTTGAAAACGATAGAAATGTAGTTCAATCCAAAACTCAATGAATCTTATTTACTCACTTTCAGCCCCATTATTGGCTGTAGCTAAATAAATATTTTTGAAAATTTCGTTGCACTTTTGAACAATTTGTTCCTCAAATTTATTTATAAGATGGATTGTTTTCTTTTTTAACCTAACATAATTCATATGTATCCACTTTCATACCGAAATATATTGTAAGAGGAGCAAAACATGCGAGGGGTATATGTAATATAAAACAGTTACTATATGAAAATCGGTAATACCGATCAACTGAGCAATATCCGAAAAATACCAAATTTTAGAAAATCAGTTCAAAAGTCAAGTAGGTACCGTTGTACAAATTTTTAGGCAAAAACCTGGTATGACATTTGATAGCATTTGTCTAAACTAACTTTGAAACTAACTATGAAATTTTAACGAAATCGTTGGAGCCGTTTTCGAGAAAATTCGCTTTTTATAAAATCGGTCCCAAATAAAGTATAGGTACCTTAATTTTTGGGGCTAGAATGAAAATTCCAAATTGGCCTAGTGGTATAGTCCCACAGACTCCAGATATGAAGTTTCAAGCAAATCCGCCCAGCCGCTTAGGCTCCAAATACTTTTTATATAAGCTCAATTTCGTAAATGATTGGATGCTACTCTCAGAGTCCCATGGAGTCCCATTAAGGCTGGATGTGGATGATGTAACTGAATACTGAATTAAGAACACAGCTACATGCTACTGCTATCGTCCATAGATGAAAAATTGCATGAAGAGTACATTATCTTGGCGTCTTAACAACATAGGGAATACTATATCAAGCTAGATCTCAATTTAGGTGTAGAAAACTACTTGCATGCGAAATATTCCTCCAACATGATTTTGACCATCTTCCGTGCGAGAGGGGAAATACTGCCCTTAAATTATGTGCCTCATAGACCAGGTCTACCACTTAACTGTGAATTGTACAATCACTTGCTCGAAAGCCCTTCATTATTTATTTTAAATGTATACGTATGTATAGCATATACCTAACTAATATTTCAGTGGTTTAAATAATAATAATAATGACAATAATTCGTAAATAAACATCCATATCGTTAAATATAACTTGAAATATACTTTAGTTAAGATTATCTACTAAATTTGTGGCATTGGTAGTTTTATAATTTTTAAATTAGCCATAAAGAAAAGAAAAAAACAATTATCTATATTTTTGCGCAGCTTTCTATTAACAAAACGAGTGCACTGTCTTTTTATATAAAATAAATTGATTAACAGCTTAATCTTCAAGATAAAACCATTGTCACTTTTCTAACACTGATTGGATTCTATTCTCGTACGTATTATGTATCTGCTTTTGCTTAGAGTATCTCATGCTATCGCAATTAATTTTAATTTAGATTGCCAAAATTCAGTGAACTATAGCACTCTACCTTGGACAGAGTATATAAATGCAAGGTTCTTGGAAAAAATTATCATAGAACCGCTTGAATTCAAAATGAAGGCTGGTAAGAGAGAAGAGTTGGATATTTATTAAACTTTTAACACAAATAATTTTCTATTACAGTTTTCGCATTTGCCGTATTATTCGCTATAGTAGCACTGTCCTTGGCTGAGTACAGCCATACTGATGGTAAACCTATTTGCACCGCAACAAATATAAAAACTGAAAAGTTCCGTCACAATTTTGATCCTACTCGCTATTGGCTGTGCTCCGCTACTCGTGGCAGTGATGCTGAAGCTGTAAGGTGTCCAGATTTGACCGGATTCTTGGATTCCAAAAAAGATTGCGTAGCTTGGGATCAGTGGGTTTGGGAGGAACCCTACGATCCACCAACAAAATAAGTATTTGCAAACGTAAGACAGACAAATTTTGAAGGATAGTATTTTGATAAATATATGGCAATGCATTGAAATTATTGTAATTTTTTTATGTCCGTCTTCAGAAGGTTTTCTGTCTTAGCACTAAAAAAATTAACTTTTATCATGGATCACGGATTAAACAATCAAACTAAGTATAGGCAAATTTGCATAAGTATTAATGTACTTAAGAGTTTCTCCAAAATATAGACATATGTACATATGTATTATGTATAGATGCAGTACAGTGATACCCCATTTTACGATAGACTTATGTTCTATCGGAAGTAAGAATTAATTCGTAGCGCTTTACCAGAGATGGCGTAGGTAGTATATTCTTTACAAACTTTTTTCGTAGAACAGCTGTTATTGCTAACATCATTTTGTACTTTATCGAATATGTCGAAATTTGATCCTTTGTTTTTGAGGCGAGGGGAGTTTTACTTCATATATGAAAAAAAGTTCTGCCGGAAGTCGTTTAGTGAAAGTTGATAGTGGCCATGCTCTAACTGAGGAAAGTTGTCGGAAGTATTTTGCACGTTTTAAAAGTGGAGATTTCGACTTGGAAGACAAGGGAATACCTGGACTGCTGAAAAAGTTCGAAGGTGAAAAATTGGAGCTATGGGAATGATCCAAAAGCAAGGAAGTCCCATACAAATTGAAATTAATGGACATCGGAAGGTTTTTTTCACTTCTGAACAGCTGTTTCAGCAAAGGATTTTTGCATGGAATTGTCACTGGTGACGAAAGTTAATCCATTACAACAATCTCAAACGCAGAAAGTCATGGGTTAAGCCCGACCAACCATCAATATCAACGGCGAAGCCAAATATCCACGGATCCAAGCTCATGCTCTGTATGTGGTGGGATCAGAAGGGTGTGGTCAGCTACTCACACCGAATGAAACCATCAATGTAGGTTGCTACCGACTACAAATAATGCGCTTGAGCCCTCACGCAAGGAACGTTTTAAAGAAAGCCAGCTTGGCCTTCCATCGTCTCAGCCCACTACTGAAGATAAGAACCGGACTTAGCCAGCAGACCAAGATCCTGATGTACAAGCAACTCCTTAGACAAGTCATCAGTTACAGCTATCGCGTCTGGTTTTCCATCTCCAAGACAGCCATGAGACAATCCAAGTTTTTTTAAAGGAAGATACTAGGGATCTGCACTGGACTTATCTTCGACCGGCAGCGTCAAAAATACTACAGGAACGAACTTCTCTATTTAGAAGCAAAAATAATACCAATCGACAAGTACCTACTACTTTTGGCTAAGAAGTTAGTAGGAAACGCAACCAACTTTGCAAACCAGCTAGTAGGTACGTAGGATGACAACCCAACAGGACTACCTCAGCTGTGGTATCTCAGCGCCCTAGACACCCTGGATGAAAACATCACCCCAATTGACAACTGTATTCTATGTTAACACCTAGCTCACCACTGATAACCGCGAAGGAATACCACGAGGACATCTAAGTCAACCGACTTTTAATTATTAAGTTGACATTTACAATCTATACATGTATTTATACTTTTTTAATTTTTAATCCAATACACGTATAAGGTTAGGCCCCTATGTGCCCACAAATTTGAATTACCATTGAATCTTATAGTTGACTGATGGCCTGCCCGAGCAGAAGCTTACTTCTTATGAAGATTGAAAAAAAATGGGTTAAATCGTAGATTGCATCTAGAGATGAGGCGTTCTTTCGACTTGGTATTCGTATCCTGCCCCAAAGATGGGAAAAAGTTATGGCTAGCAATGAACAATACTTTGAATAATAAAACTTTTCAATTTCAATTTAAATAAACATTTTTTTGATAATAAAAACGTCAACTTAACATAGGCTGACCAGACGTACTCTTTTTTAGGACAAAATACTCTTTCCTTTACATGGATTTACTAATTCTCTTTTTTCCTAAATTATTGTTAAAAATACTCTTTTACTAATTTTGTCTGAAAATAAATAAAATTGTAAGATCATACAAACCTCTCTTTTTCTCTTTGTCGGTTTCCCTTTTTCCAAAAATTGTAGATGATGTAAATAAAAATAAGAACATAACATACATAAAAACAAACGTACAATATTGATAAAAAAAATTTAGCATATTCTTATTTTTATTCTGATCACCCAATACACAATTATTCAGTAGACTACACACTATGATTTTTGAAATGGCAATCTAGCTAGAATGATGTAAAAATGACAGTGTGTAGCTGGCGAGAATAATGAGAGTTGAAATTTTTCGTAGGTTTTGCCGAATGACGGAGAATGATGTTTAATGACAACTAGTTTCGTCTGTGGTAGAAATTCGACCAATTTATTTAATTTATTTTTTTACCTGGCTTGGAAAAAGGACATACTACACTTATCCTCTTCATCAATTTTGCAAAAAAAAAATCAAGCGAATATTTTGAGCCGTTTTGCCTTTGCCTATTTATATAATGATGTGTTGGCAACAAATGTTCGAAAAAATGTCATTCCTAGAATGATAGTAGGTATATAGCGTAGAATGAAATGATGAGAAATGACAGTCTAGGAATGTCTTTTCAAAAATAATAGTGTGTTTGAAGTGTATATAAAACGAATGGGCTAGATTGGTTTGTAAGGTTCCGTACCCATATGGAAAAACGGAACTATTACAAGTTTGCGCTAACTCTAAAATATCTGCCACGATAAAAACTTCAAGAACCGTTTTACCTAAGAACATGTATGACGCTATTCACCAATCGTCACTCAAAAATATTGTGAAACAAGTATACATGGTAGTGAAATGTAAACTCGAAAACATATTGTCATATATAAACCAACATATTTAGTTTTACAGAAAAAAAACTCAGCTTTTTTCTCTCTTCTGTCATCAGGAATAAAAATAAATCGGCTTGTAGATATGCTTGATGTTATGTGTATAGTATATACATATTATTATTAATAACAAAAATACAACCAAAATTTACAGATACTCTTTTAGTTTCAAAAATATATGGTCACCCTACTTAACATTCGACTTAGATCGAGTCAACTCAATCTTTCTATAAAAAAAAAACATTTTTTTTGTGCTTCTCCTTTACTTATTATTTTATGTGTAAGTGGCCATACTATGAAACTGTGTGACCTTCGGCAAATTAGTACCAAATAAACGTTGTAAATTTAAATTTAACTTTTTTTTTCAATCACCGGAAAGAGTCGTCGTACTTCGAGGCAAGGTATGCATGTTTTGACGACTTGACTGTGAAATGATTTTAAACGAAACGACTTAAAAAATATGTTTCTCAATATGTATGTCAGTTTCCTACGGTGTAATAAGATATTCCCAGTTAAATGTTTAAGAATTCTGATTGAGTCACAGTAGGGTCACTCAGTAGTTATTTAGTTTTCAGGATAAATTCCGTGTATACGTATTTTTGGACGAATCTGTTTTCTTATTTTATTTTTAATTCAACATTTTTATTTGACCTACTCCGAAAGAAATTATACCTTCTTATTCACACAAAGACTCAAGACATTGTAACGTTACATGAATTTCTAATGTCACTTCACAATCAGAAAAAAAAAAACAGAAATCCATTTGACTTTATAACTGTTACGAAGGAAAACAGCACTCCCACCATTTGACGTGTACCTAACGTTACCTTTATTACAGACAGAGTTTCCTTCTTTCGCAAAATCACATTAAACAGGATGCGGGTTCGCTCCGCTTCTATCCCCTTTTCGGAATCATTTTGTTTAAAGAAAAAACAAAATACATAAATGTGCCTTCGCACAAAAAGTGTTTGCATTTCAAAAGGAAGAAAACAGAGAAAAAAAGGAGCCTCTACGTTAGAGTACATCGGTGGTAGAGAAATATACAGCAGAAGCACCGGAAATCGACATATTTTATTTGACTGTTGAAGGGACATAAAACCGTAATGCAAGCACATAAACTAAACAGTCAACGACGTTGCACAAGTAATCCCTTTAGCTGGCTAAACACGTTGAATATGAAATTTGATTCATGACGTGGAAAGTTTTACCCGGTGGAGAGTCAAGAAACCTTTAGACCAACACAGTCTCTTTTTTGTACATACAAGTATGTACCTACTTATATTTGGTAAAATGAAATTGTATTCTCATGTGGAAATGATCAAAACGGGTGATGATTTGAGAACAATGCGTACATTTTTGGAATAGACATGCAAGTTTTGGAGTTTGAATTATTTTCGTTGGATTAAAGTGGCTACTGTCACATTTGACAGGTATTACCTGGGAACATCAGAGGTTATTGAATATTGAAAATGATGAACATGTAAGACTTTAGTTACACACAAGAAATCGGTTAAAACGAAGGGATCTTACAATTTCATTGCTATAACCGGTTCATCATTATATCCGGCGGTATGAAAAAATAAAAGTACGAAATATAAAGATTCGGAAATCGAACAGGGCATGCGATGAGATTAACTTTAAAGGGAAAAACATAATAACATTTCCGCGCATATGCTCGCATAAGAAAATGAACAAATACACAGAAATTGTATTCTGTATATCCTTTACTTTTTGCTCCAAAAATAGTAAATTATTGAATTTCAAGGAGTGGGGGTAAAATTCTCTCAGAGTAAGTCAAAATCACCAAAAAGTAAAGGAACGCGATTAACCACAAAGGCAGCTACAAACGAAATGTCATAAACATCTGTGAAGCAAAAGTAACCAGTGTGTTGTTGTATGATTCTGGATTTTACAGAAAAGTCCACCCCTGGTGATTTCCCAGAACCAATACAGTATGCAATATATTGCGAAATGCAAATTTCAACATTCAGAACGTTCAACTTTCATCTATGTTCCTTTTCTCTCCATTTTTTTACTTTTTGAATTAAAATAAAAAAAATGCAAATAATTCAAACAAGCGAAACAACTGACTTTGACAGATAGTTCAATTTCTACTGGATTAAATTTGTCCAGTAAGAAATAGTAAGATTTTTTAGTGAGAGGAAATTTTTACTCTCTCGTTGCCTCTCTCTTTTACTACTTTTTTGTGTAAAGGAACGCGATTTATCTGAAACCAGTAAGAATCAGTAAGAATCAGTAACAATTTTCAAGTAAAGGAACAGACCTATTGACATATTATATATGGACTGCTAGTGAAATGTCACTTTCATACAACGTCTGCGGACAATTTGGTTCCAACATAACTAGCGCCACGTGTTTCGTAGGGACAGCAATGTGAAACAATTTTCCGCCATCATACTTATTTTACGTAGAAACTGAGGCCATCTATTGCCGTATATACGAGCTACTGCGAAAATACGTTAAATTTTAAATTGTTGCCGCGTTGGTACCAACAGATGCCACTACCAAAATTTCAATACAAAATTTGAAAAAAGCCGCTACTTTTCTTTATTGACCCATAAACTAGATAAATATGTTAAATTTATTTGGAATTCATGTTTTGTGTTGATTAATACTTTGTGTTTTGCTTTGTAATGCAGTACAACTTCTCACAATTTATTAAAAAAATACTTAAATCACAAACCAACGGCTTTCGTGAATTCAAACACAGTCTAAGTTTCCACATTTCTCCGCTACGAAACAAGAGGGCTAGTGCTTATGTTGGAACCAACGCGAAGTTGGGTACTAGCAGTCCATATACATATAATATGTCAATGCTGTACATATACTGATAGCCAACTCAGATTCGTTCAGTTTTTGTTCACTTTCGCAAACACATGTAAAGCCACTTATTCCCAGAACAAAATCGTAGCTTGTGGAGTGAGATTTTGAGGAGAATTTCGAATTTCGCAACGAGATTTTTCACGAACGAGTTTTGGCATTTCAACAATTGACATTTGTGCAAAAGTAACTTTATTTTTTGTGTTATTTTCCTCTTCTTATCACTCATATTGGATTAAAAGTATTTTGAACAACAAATTTAAATTTTTTTCTTTTCACTAAAACAGCGGTAAAAGAGGAAATGAGAAATGACGTTTAAAGGCGCGAAAATGTGTAGTTTTCCCTTTTGCTACTCAAAATGAATACAATTGTTACCTTTTTCATTGAAAACAATGTCAAAAAATCGCATCGTAAAATAAATCGTTGCGAGAAAGAATGGTTTATCGCAGTGAAGGTGCGAGAATTTTGACATTTCACGCTACGATTATTTTCCTCGCAATGATTTTTGTTCTGGCAATAAGAGAATTAAAGAATGAAATGAAAATAAGCTGTAAACATATGTATAAGAAGACGATTTTTTAACATTGCTTTAAACAGTTTTTCGACTAAAATCTGATACATTTTTATCGTTATAAAAGATTCCATCGTTATATCCGGCATCGTTGTAAGCGATTGCGAATTACTTTAAGTTAAACGGAGTTTTGCCTGGACTTTGAAAATATGTATATCGTTATATCTGGTTCATCGCTATATAAGGTATGGTTTTATTCCCGATTTATAATGTATTTATATTAGGTTGTTCAATAAGTTCTGTGGTTTTTTCTTGGTAGTTGTGTTTGTCACTTCAGAAAATCTCTGTGTTCGGTACCGTTATGAGAATTTTTATTCCATTAGAGAGGGTTATTCTTTATACTGTTACCGGAATTCGTTTTGATCGGACTTATTTTAAGTGCTCAATAAGTGCATTTACGCATATTTTGCTTTTTTAATAATAGTGTCAAAGCGACAGAGGCGCACTTTTAACGTGTATGGAGACTAGGTTAGAGGCATTAACACTTATCAGTGTTGGTTTTTACGCATTCATTCTGGAAATACAGATCTTGCTGACGCTAGTCATTCTGGACGTCCACCGACCACAGACGACGATCAAATCTTGGCCACAGTTAGCGTAAACGGGCATTTGACGACACCAGAGATCGCTCAGCCTTTTTTTCAGCCACAAATCTTCACCGATTTGATTTATCCTAGTTCATACCATAGCTATATATGTATAGAATAACGTATTAAAAGAACCGATTGGATTAATAGTTTTTGAGTAACCTCATGCGCCAGTCGTAAAAACACTGTTTCGAGAAAAACGCGTTTAAAGTTTTGAGAAGCTAATTCTTGGGTATAAAACCTACCTACGTTCCACCATAAATCGGCTATATCTTCAAGAGTTTTTGAAATTTTCACTTGAAATTTTAAAGAAACATTATTTATAGAATAGTTATAGGTTCGAATTAAATAAAAAAACAATCGATTTTTTGAAACCGAGAATGGGGGGTTTAACATAGCCCATATAATCGTTTCGAAAGATAGACCGAGACTGAAAAGGCTTCGAATGTCAAAATATGTCACACAGCTTTCGTGACAAAACTAAAGCTGTTCTCCTTTGGTAATACAGCACCCACCGATCTCTCCAGACCTTGCCCCTTCTGACTGCCATCTGTTCCGCTCTCTCCAAAACAATTTAGACTGTAGGCGACTCAATTCCGAAGATGAGTTCAAAACGCACCTGCAAAACTTGTTTGGCTAAAAGTCTGGTGACTTCACACGTGACGATCCCATCAACGGCAACAATCTAATAAGAGGTTCAATATTGGGACAACGCATCCTTTACATGTAAATACTCATACGTAACGGCTCATTACGAATATTTATCCTGATATCTAAATATACTGCGAACTAGAATGATCGAACATCCATTAACTGCTGTTCTGCTCTCCCTATGTAGGTACTCCGCTTTCTGTTTTGAATCCGCCATAAAGGAGGTATATTTGTACATATATGTATATATATTAAATGAATGTACAGTTTATCCATCAAATACAGACAAAAGAGGATTTTCTCGAATTCTGGTATTCATTTGCTTATAATACAAATGTTTTGCCTCTGGCGTGGAAATCTTATGGAAAACCCGATTTCATAGCACTGGCATTGAAATTGAAAATTCAATAAGATAAAAACAAACATGATGTTGAAAGTCAAAGCACACAAGCCAAACCAAATTAAATTGAGAACAGAACCCGAAGGCAAAAGTCCTCTATAGAAATGACTTTTGTAACTATTTTTATGAATACTACCAAAAAGGACATCGATTTGCTAAGACCACATCCAACTCTGTGTCAGAAATAAAAGCATTACTTCTCAGTAATTAGGTCGACCTCATTTGTGTTGTTGTTGTGACTTGTGAGTATCTGTTAACGAAAAGTATCCTCTAATTGATAACTGAATCCGACCATAGCTCTAAACCACTTTCATCTGCCTGTACGCCATCCGCAATTAAAAGAAATCGATATTCTTTGAGAACTAAAGTATACGTTTGAATTTACAAGATTGAATTGCACACTTTTATGGGCATCTTCTTTGTGTGCTTACATAGATAGATTTTATTCACAAATCGATTTTCCCGTTTTTATTTACCATCTTCCATCTCACCTTCACTGGGATAAAATACGAGTGTAAAAGCTTGACACATGGATTTGAATTTTATGTATTTTCATGGCAACGACGATTCTTACATAATTTCAGAGATTTGAAAATGCATTGCAATTAATCATATTTCAAGACAGCGTCCTTTCTATTTTATAAAAACCAGTATTTTTACGAAAATAACCATAACCAATAAGTATTCCATTTGGTAACTCTGTCGATTTAGAGCACTCGCACACTACAGACTTTCTATCGGCCGATAGTTTGGTCGGGTTGGGCTGGTTAGTGCGCATACTGGACCGATTAAATAGTCGGGTTGGTAGTGAGTGCACACACTAGACAAACAATCGGCCGACTGTTCTCGAACGATTTGCTATTGCTAGTCGTTAAACACATTTTGCAGAGAATAGTCGCTTAATGGCAGTTAATAAAAAATGTTCCAGAGATGTAATCATTGCTTTACTCCAAAAAAAACGTCTATAGATCCATAGTTGAGTACGAAAAAATATCTAGAACAAGAGAAAATTCATTTAAAACTCAGATCAAACTGAGCTATCGAAAAAATCAGCCAACTCTATAGCCGTACTGATTAAGTAGTCGGCCGATAGTTTGCCGATACTTTAGTTTGAAGGTAATCGTGTAGCCTATCAAACTTATTTATCGGCCGATATCGAATCGTTGTAGTGTATGGACTCTCATATATTTTCATACCGATTTAGAGCCTGACCAAACTGTCGGCCGATAACAAGTCTGTAGTGTGCGGGGGCTCATCAGTATTCATCAGAAAATATAGTCCAGTTTAAAAAATTAAGACCAGCAGGATAATTGATCACTTTTGTTCTTATTTTTTTTTCAGATGAAGGTTTTAAACTTAACTTTAAAACAGTCTTTAAATTAATGCAGCCTAATGAATATAAGAATACAATCTATCTACAGTCTAATTATTTTTCTATGAGGGTTGTAAAAAAACATCTTTAAATGCATTAAAAATATGTCTTTACTCCACATTAGTACAGCAGACATGCATCAATACCTCCATAAGCAGTTTGTAGAACTCCT
This sequence comes from Brachyopa scutellaris, assembly GCA_949775065.1. Lineage (NCBI taxonomy): Eukaryota > Metazoa > Arthropoda > Insecta > Diptera > Syrphidae > Brachyopa > Brachyopa scutellaris. Next base: position 103,550,938 of record OX459114.1, on the reverse strand, counting down.
GGATGTCTTCAAAACTAGCGGTTGGGTGGCCGAAGACCCCCAACGGTCAGATATGATGGGAATACAGGGTGTGTTCAAATAGCACTGTGTGACATTTTTCAGGTCATCGTCTCAGGCCTAGGATTTACGATTTTGAGGCCCTGGATGCAGTTTTTTTGGGTCGGTTTGTTTTGCACTTTTTTTCTCCTAATCAATACCTATAACTCTGTTGAAGACAGAAAAAAAATCCCTGCGGTTAACCAAGATATAGCCATGAAAAGAAAATCAAAAAGTTTGAGCCAAAATATTCATGAGGCTTTAAAATACGTTGGGCAGCCAATCTGGCAAAACAAATGATGCACAGTTTCTAGTTTTGATAAGTGCTTTCAGGATCAATCAAATCTCAGGGCCGAGATTAGTGGTTGCATTGTGTAGTTAAAGAAGAACGCCAAATGTTTTCCAATATCCAAACTTTTCACTCACATCCTGATATTATGCCCTTTCTCCAAAAACTCAGTTCACCACTCAAGTACTCACTTTGTACTCTTTAAATACGGTGGAATCTCTCATGTGCGGACACCCTGTTTAGCGAACAACTAACATTAACGGGCCAATTTAGGGAACCAATTTATAATTTCTCATATAAAATGCATTCTCATAGACGGACATTTCTCATAAGCGGATATTAAGCTCCGGTCTTCAAGAATTTATCACAATTAAAATTCGAAATTAAAATACATACATAGCTCCAAATATATTAATGTAGAGATAAACCTACAGGCTACAGGCATTTACTTCAAATAGCTTCAACTATTTAAACCATAAAGCTTCACAATCTAATATAATCTACTTATAGGAATGTATTAAACATACATACAAATATGTGGATATGCATGACACACTCGTATACCTAACTTACTCCACCAAATAGACTAAGCTAATTATGTGGATGATTTAATATACTCGTATATACTATGTACTTTGCCCTTTTGTTGTTCATCAACATTTTGTCACTACAAAAGGGTATGACGACGAGTGATATATTAACGTTGAGTTTTGTATGGTATTTCTGTAGTGTCAAAATACATAGGACTTTCGGAAGACAATGAATTTTTTAAGCCACACAAATTTTCAAAATGCTGTTTGAAAAGTTCTCGGCCTAACCAAGATTAAGTGGTAATATGTAAATATATTTATATTCATTCAATTACTTAATATTTAAGTAAGTTTTGTGTCAAGTTTCATTTCAGTTGGTCGCATAACTATTTTCTAGGATTTTTTGTTTGAACGCATATGCTTCTATCTAAAAAAAAATGGGCAAAACTGAAATCAGTGCCGTGACTAAATATTTTGTGAAAAAGAATATGACGCCGAGTCAAATAAAGGAAGACTTTGATAACACATTGGGGGAATCTGCGCCTTCGTATTCCACGGTAGAAAACTGGGCAGCTTTGTTAGAACATAGCAGAGACAGAAAATAGCATCTAAGATGAGCCAAGGAACGGTATGCCATCGACATCCACCACTTCAGAAAAGATTTCGATTAAATCCATAAAATAGTTTAAGAAGACCGAAAATTAAAAGTGCGGGAAATAAGTGATGCTATAGGGATCTCAACTGAGTGCGTATTCCATATTTTAACTGACGAATTAGGATTGAAAAAAACTTCAACCGCGTTTGTTAACCGAAGAACAAAAATTGAATCGGGTTTAAATTTCTAGACAGAATCTGGCATCATTTCAAAGAAATACTAGTGATTTCTTGAGAAGATTTATAACCCTGATGAAACCTGGATTCACCACTATATTCCTGAAACAAAAGAACAATCGAAACAATGGAAACATAGCGGTTCTCCTCCGCTGAAAAAAACAATTGAGGCATGTGCATCGTTCAGAAAAGTGATAGCGTCAGTGTTCTGGGATTGTAACGCAATTATTTTAACCCGCAAAGGGCAAACGGTTACAGATCAATACTATGCTAATCTGTTAAATAAACTAGCTGGAAAAAATTCTTGATAAAGACGGGGTTTGGCCAAAAAAAAATTATGTATAATTATCAACTTATGTATAATTTTCCAAACGTTTAAAAAAAGTTTTTTTAATAAAAAATGTGCTCTTATAAGAGTCTTTTAGGATAATATTATGCAATGTGCCATAAGTTAATAAATATATGCATATTTAAACTTTTGAAATCCTTTATAGTAAAAGATCCTTCGTTGAACATAGAAGTTGAAAAGAAGTAATAACTTTTTTTCTTGGACTTAAACATTTATTTAAATTGAGCAAAAATAAAAATGAGGATATTATCAATAACCGAAAAATATGCTGCATCGCTTAGAATTACAGTTTAAAAAAAAAGATATTTATTTTGTTCTGCATTATTAACGGCATTTTTTTCTTAAGTAAAATGCAAACAAAATAAAGGGGCCAATAAGGGTCGCACCATGCGAATTGTAAATAAATGATTATTGCATTGAAATGATTTTGATTTCTTTTATGAATAATGCTTATTGATCGATAACAACTACATACATATGTGTGGAAGAAGATATAGCATTTTCACATTAAATTCGTTTTTTTGCAAATTAAATTCGTTATTTTTCAAATTAAATTCGTAATTTTGCACTTGGAATTGGTTTCGTTTTTTGCAAACGAAATTTGTAGTTTTTCAATTTGAATTCGTTTTTTGCAAATTGAATTCGTTTTTTTTTATTTTAAAATTAAGATTTCATACCAAATCACTTAGATTAGAATGTTGTTATGCGTTATACACACATAAACAAATGTTATTAAATTACTCTCACCTTCTTGCTTAGATTGAGCCAGTTCTTAGCCCTTAAATTTATCAAAAATTAAAGTTTCCAAAGTGCACCCCTGCAGGTCTGAATTGCAACTTCATAGGGTGTTGGTTTACTGAGTCACCTTGCCTCTCACTGAAAAACATCTCACATTACAGACTTTAGTGGAGCTCCTTCTCATTTGCTGCAGCTGGTATTTTTAACACCATAGCCATCACGTACTCAGGGCAGTCATGTCTTGTTATCTGGCGATAGGCCTGCTCTATTACACTTGGCAAATGATGCTCTGATAACGGAACTGAGTATGTGTATACTTGATGTAAAAAATGATTTGGTAGTAAATTCCAGTGTTCCGAAGAGAAAACGAATCAATTTGCAAAAAAACGAATTCAATTCGCAAAAAAACGAATTCAAAGTGCAAAATTACGAATTTAAAGTGAAAATGCTATAATATCAGCCAAATGTTCACCTGCGTACGATGATTAGTTGATGTGCTTGGGCACTCGGCGACACATACACGTACATACTGCAGCAATGTTTTCGGCTGAACGGCAAGTATGAACACGTACTGATGATTTCGCTTCTGCTACTGACCCAGTTTTTTTTTGGAATTTGTGCAGCACGTAATACGCGATATCCATTTTCTTAGCGGATATTTGCACAATAGGCTTCGATAATTTTAATACATTTTACCACCTAACCTACTAACCTATATACATAGTATTCGCCACTCTCAGGGTGAAATACCCATTGGCCCACCCTTTATACGAGTACTTATAGTGTGTTTTGTTGAGAGAGGTCAATCAGCTGTTTAACATTTGAGTTTTTCTTTTTCTTATAATATTGAATGTTGAAACTCTTCATAAAAACAAACATTCATATGTTTTTAGTTGGACTTTTGTTTGTCACAGCTCTTAAAACTGTATGCAGTTAAGATGCTAAGTTCGTGTCCTTTCCTTACATATCTTTCTATTTATCAGCTTACATTTGTATATATCTGTCCAAATTGTTCATTCATTATAAATACTTGCGCTGGCAAGACCACACTACGATACAGATCTAACACTCCTCTCAACAAAATTATTTTAAGTAGTTTTCTGTGACAAGAATTTGTTTTAACAAATGGTGGCATGTTGGTAATTTAAATGTAGTAACACCTTTGTATCGTAATGCCATTTTGGTACATATATCCAAATGACGCATACATACATACATATGCATCCGACCTACGCTTACAACTTTCTTAATTCGCTTATTACAATCAAATCTCTATGACTACGTTTTGTGTTTTTAATTCTGCAACTGTAATTATAAGTATACTAAGTACCGCTAACGTGGTAATAATGTATTACGCGTTAAAGTTAGTTGTTTACCGAAGCGGTGTTTTTTTTTTTTTTTTTTTGTTTGATGTTGTTACCAACATTTTCAGACGTGTGAATATGCTAAGCAAATAAAACACGCAAAGTCGAAATTAATGAAGAAATTATGATCCTGCGGCTGTTTAAAAGAGAAAAAAATAAACCAACAACAAATTCATTTTTTTTTTGTTTTCATGGTGGATGTGAATAAATTTACAAAGGAATCCAAGATATTCTGTTCAGCTGATGATTTGCGCTATCGCGAAATTCCAAGGAATTTCCTCTCGGGTGTGTGCACAGCAAAAAGAGTAGAAAAATCAGTGATACAGGAGACGTCAAGAAATGTACAATGACGCCATTGTAGCGTAAATTGAGCGAAAAGACACTGGGCAACAAGTTACGAGTAAATCGGATCAAAAGGCAGAAAGTACTATAGCGTCTCCCGAAAAACAAAGTTACTATGAGGGTTAAAAGTGACGTGTCGATGACGCGGCACTTTTCTACGATGGATATAAGTGAGTTGACAAAAATAGATTGAACGCCAGTAGATGGAATGAAGTCCACAAACAAATGAGGCGGAAATGCAGTTACTTAATAAAACGAAAGGCATCGTAAAGGAAACTTACTTTGACTTGTAGGAACTTTTTCCCATGTAAACAAAACAGAAAACAGGCTCCCACCCATATACATAGTGGTGGACATATAAATAGCTCAAATTACATTTTCCGTTAAATATAATCGAAAAAAAACAAGCAAAAGAAGATATGCACGCGTTAAGCCAGAAATACGCTATGGTTAACTTTTCCTGCTATCGAGATGGCAATCAAACACATCATCGATCATAGTGTGGAAAATCGTGTTTTTTCCGAGCCATATAAATAGCACACAATCTTCGTGCGCTGTTTTACTAATATTTTCTTGATATTGAATTACAGTAGAATCTCGGAAAGATGAACTATTCCAAAGGATGAACTACCGAGAAAGATGAACGGATTTTTTTCGCCATTGCAGTATTCTTAAAGATGACCGGGTTGATTTTTGTATACTCGAAAAGATGAACCATACATTTGTTTATCTTCTTCACTCGTGTTTAAGTTATTCGTGGTAGATTTATATAACCGTTATTCTGTGAAAAACTGTTTATGCTTGATTTTGCATTTTTGCATTTAATTTCGTTTGTTTGCATACCAATGTGAAGTGGATTTACAAATGTAGAGTAAAGATGCCACCAGTTAAAGGCCAAGTAAAGTTTTTGAATTTAAAAGAAAAGCGCATAGCTTATGCCTCCAAATGCAACGCCCCTTATCCAACCAATGGATCAAAATGTAATTCGGCTCAGAAGTATATTTTAGGGGTAGAGACGTGGCGAAATTTTGAAGAAGTTTACATTACGCGATGCTGTTACATATATGTATCTCCAAGGGGCTTGCGATAAAATAACAGCGTGAGTCATCAAAAAGTGTTGGTGTTAGCTTTTTGAGCCTATTGGTAATGACGAAGAAGAAGATCTTCCGCTTGCTATGTTACAGCAGAAGATGAGATCCGAGGTAATAACGGAGACTACAGTTACAGCATTGAAATTGCTTTAAGATGTTTTTCCCGATAATCAGTACACATCCTTATCCTTACATAGTTTAAAGCAAAGTCCCGATCGGTGTCATATTACGTTTGGGATTAAAGATCTCAAGAAACACTGAATAGATCTTAACGATTCTTTTGGTATAAGATTACTTTTTTCTCGGAAAAGGTTTATCAATTAGCTTTGAATTAGATAAATTTTAGTTTTAGAGTTTAAGGGACTTCAAATGAGAAACCGAAAATTCAATTTAAAACAAACGGCTATTTCTTCGGAGCAGCTTCTCTTATGCTCTTGACATTCAGTTTCAGATAAACTATATTCAATACGCAGATTTAAAGACCAAAATCATATCTGTGCAACTACTAGAAGTATGTATGCTCAAGTATCAAGTATGCTTTAACAAATATGTTCATTATTTTTATTTTATTTTTTAATAAAATCAGCACATTTTTGGGCTGGTAAAATTGTTATTTTAAAGTGTGATAGATACTATTAGTAGAAAAGTTATTTGTTTTATTACTTGTTTTACAATTATCTTTATATTGTGAAAATTATTGAAAGTGTACTTTTGATATGTCCCCCACTGTACATCAATTTTTGTAATATTTTAGCTTCCTACTTGAAATAATCAATTAACTTAATAGAATAAATAATTATAAGATCCATTTACGAACGGTTCGCCTTTTATTTTATTATTCCAACCGTCGGACATTTTCACGCACATCTCTTATAGCAGATCGCTTCACTCTACCGTTAACTAACAATAAAAACTCATGAATACACATAAAATGACAACCGCAAATCTGGAGAATAACTTATGCCAATTTCTATCTGATTGAATACTAAATTCCCTTTTCCATTTGACTGCCAGCCTTCCTGGCGACGTAATACTTGGACACAACAAAGCACTTTGGATTGGTTCAGCCATATAATATTCCATAATTTATTTTGCCACACCAATAACGTAACAGATATGTATGTATGTATTGCCTAATATCACAGGAATAGGAGTTTCTTTCTGAAAGGGAATCCGAAATAATCAAGTAAATCAAACATAAAACGAATATGGCAACTTTTACAGGTGGCATGTGTATACAAAAACAAAATGCTATCCAATGAACAATCACTAAATTATTTTTACTGAAAGGGACACCAACTTACTTTATTTGCTCCCATATTGGTTCGCCAAAGTGTTTCAGGACTAACAGCTCCAGAGCATAATTAACGAATCCGTACTAAAAAGAGAGAACAGAGAGCATGGATGAATATAAATAGGATTATTTTCCAACTCTAATCATCTTTATAATTTATACATTAGATACCCACGCACACACACTCGCACGCACAAAGGTTAAACATCAAACAAAATTTAAGGTTCAAATTAAAATTTAAAAAGGTGCGCCTCAAAGATTCTGTGATACACACGACACCTAATCTAGCTAACGACACTTAACTGTTACACACTCAAAAACCAAAAACTCCCAATCACACACGGAAGCACCTCATAACTTTAGAAAGTTCAGAGGCACATAGATGTTCGCCTGAGGTTACCCAGATAAAAACGAAAAACCCTCAGAGTCCTGGCAAAAGTTTTCATCGATTTATTGGCAAAGTTCAGGCTCCCTTATTGGTAGTACAATTTACTCCTACCCCAATCCAATCTTACTCGATCATTGTTGATGGATTCGAGTGCTTTTATCTTGACACAACAATATGACATTGAGTATGGTGGTAGGTTTAGACTTTAGAGTCATCCATCATTTTTGCCTCAATTAATCCGACGTCGGCAGTTGGCGGCTAAAAAGAACTGAATTTAAGGCAAGGGAGCAGGATTTATCGAGAAATGGGGTTTCACAGTCGCGTCTGGTGTGTTTACGTTTCGTATATTCGGTTGATGCTTTTTAATATTTACCTTATGAAAATTAGAGAAGTTCCAATATTGATCTAAATTAATATCATTTGGAAGACATGCAGGTTACTGTGGTTAACACCACACAAAGTACTAATATTAATTATAACAAAACATCCAATGTTGTCATACCATTTAACCCATCGAAGTACAAATCATATGATGAATGCAGCATAATACGAGTGATGTCACAGGAAATTAAATTGAGGAGAGGAAGAGGAAGACGGTAAGATTAACCTAGGTAAACAGATACATATACACATATGTACGTGTTTAATTTCTTTTAAAATAGAAAACGCAAAACTGAATTTACATCTCGATTAGCTGAGCCGTTTGGGCTTTACGTCTCGGGAAAGAAAAAAACCCAATATATGCCTTGCATCTCGATTTACAGATTACGAACGGCCGGCACCCCTTATTTAACACATTCAATTTGTACCGAACACTTAATAAGAGATACTAAGAACCCAATATATGCCTTGCATCTCGATTTCGTTTAGGCACCTAAAAAGATGCTTATAAAAAAATCGCTAACATATGTATGTATGTAGGCATAATATTAATAACTGATATGTAGTCTGATCGTCAATTGCTTCTTTTGTAACAAACAGTGCCGTAGCTAGAGGTTGGACTGGCGGGCGGCAACCCTCAGGGGGGCGCACACAGAGCCACAAGCACACGAAATTAAAACATTATGATAGGCTAACCCACATAAAAAAAACTTGAACTTGATTACGATAGGCACCCCCACAGATTACGAACGGCCGGCGCCCCTTATTTAACACATTCAATTTGTACCGAACACTCAATAAGAGATACTAAAAACCTAACATACAAACCAAAATTCTGTCGTTTTTCCACTCTCAGGCACACTGCACCGTGGCGTGGGTGTCTTCTCAAATTCTCAAATTTTAAGGAGTGGGGGTAAACATCTTTCAGAGAGAGGTAAAAGTGAAAGTGAAAGGCAAAAAGTGGAAAAAAAATAGATTTCTTGGGTTAAAATTTGCAGCATGTGAAAATGTCTTACTCTCTTGTTAGGTCTCACTTTTCTGACAAACTACGAAAACGGGAACAGGATTTGACTGATAATGGTAGAATTTCATAGTTTTAACGGTTTTGGACAGGTATGAGAACAGATTTCATCATCACTTACCTTGTGGATTTTTTGAATGATTTCAGAAGAAATCAAATAAGGCTCTGTATTGATTCAGCAAAAAATATAATAAAAGAGCTGTCGATAAAATCGTAATTTTCTGAAAAGCGTAAACGAAAGGTAACAGGACTTTCGTTACACGAAACCTCCACTGAAGACGCTTCTGGCTTCTGTATTTAAATATAACTACATAGTTATGTTTAAAGATATTATTGACCGTTCGGCCTCCGAAAAAGCCTAAAAAGTAAGCTTTACGAGATTTTTTAATGCCCAAATGAACGAACTCGTATTGTATTGTTTCCCTTCCTGCATTGTAGTAAGTAGGAACTAATTGTATGTTTAAATGTATACATAATTAAAATTACATTTTCAAATTTATTGTGTTATTTCCTCCCGTAAAAAGAAAGTCTTCGGGCGCGCAAAATTCAAATCTTGCCAGTGGCGCTCATGAGTCATGACTCTAGCTACGACACTGGTAATAAACAATCTACAGCAACCCATGGATTTGAAGCAAATAATTGATTTTCCAACAACAAGCACGTATACCTGTTGACCATTTTTTACGAGTTTCAACAGATCCAACAGTACCTGATCTTCAAATGTAAATTTACATCAGACGATCTCCTGGTCTTGGACACTCATGTATGAAGTATTTATCTGTTTCGCCTTGTTCCAGACATACGAGTTTCTCACAAAGGCTTGAACTTTTGATTTCCGATGGATTTCAGCATGCAGCGTATTGATTCATAGTTCGTTAAAATAAAATAAATATTTGGCTTCAGCAGTCCTAGGTAGAACCAAGCCTAGCTTCCCGCAACCATTTGTGTGTGCGCGTTATATTTTTGCACGAATGGAAGGGACCTACAGTTTTCTGCCCTTTCCGAACGGCGAGTTGGGAAGCTTTGCATGACAAATGATACTCTTGAATGCTTGTCAGGCATTCGGAAGAGGTGGGCACTGTGACAAACTTTTAAGGTGTTTGCGGCGGGATTCTAACCCAAGACCGCTGGCTACTGAGTCCGACGCACTAACCACTTGCGCTACGGTTCGTTAAAAAGGTTTAATATAGAAAGATTTAGAGAACGCGAAGCTGATGCCGAATATGTTCAACCAGATTTCTTGCTCCCAGCAAACTGTAACTTAGATTGCACCCCTATTGGTATGCCAACCATTTTACAGCCACTTCTCAATGCCGATTTACAAAAGATATCATTATACCATCTGTCCAGCAGAACAAAGGGATAACTTAATATTTACATTTAAACTGACACTTAAACTTACACTTATACTAAAAGTATACGCGCATAGATGGAGATCTCATAAATAATAAGAAGATGGATATGGATGTTTAATTTCGTGTAAAGAGGGTACTTGAAAGATATTTTTATAGTAATACAATAAGAAAAATAACCGAAGAAGTAGCGAACTCTTTCAATGAAAGGTGCTTTTATTTGCAAAATGCGGTCACTAACTGTTATAACTGAAGGTATACACTATATACCATTTCTCGACAAATATTTGTATACATTCGAAAGCGCTCCATTTCGTCCAGGTCAACCTAACCCTCTTGTGTCCATGACCGCCTCCAGGTGGGGTATATGATGTGACCATTTATTTTTTGGCGAAAAGTCGCGGGTTTTCTTAAGCTAAAAGCGGGTGTGTTTTAGCGGGCTTGGCGGGCCTATCCAAAATAGATTCTAACGCGAAAAATTTTGTTTAAAATAGTAGAAAACAAATAATTTTACATAGCCTATAACGTACAATATAATTTAATAATATATTCTTTAAAAATGAGGTTCGAGATCGGAATCAATTGCAATTGGATTGGCAGTCATATTCGATGCAACACGAGATGTGATCGTAAAAATCAACAATAAATTGAAGTCGACTGCCCATTTATTATCAACGAATACAATCGAAACATGGGCGGTGTTGCTATTCTTGGTCGCTATCATATTCGTATGAAAACCGGAAAATGGACTAACCGCATCTTTTTCTACCTGTTGGATGTGGCCATGGTAAATGCATTTATTCTTAATCATCGTTTGAAAAAAGGGGTTGAAATTGAACTGCTTAAGTTTTGCTCGGAAATTGCGAAATCATTATGTATGATTTCGTAAGGAATAAAAAAGCCAAAAGGTCACCCAACGACATTGCCAGCTGCACCGCCTTCGAAACCAAAGAAGTCTTCTTACCAACTGCAGATGTTCGGTACGATAACGTTGGCCAACGATGTGCATTTCATGACTGCAGCGGCAAAAATACTTGTCCCTAGATGTAAGTCGGAAACACAAGCATGAAACGCACTAAATGCAACTTCGATCTTTGCAATTCAACCACTAAGTCCTATTTCCCTACGTTTCACCAACATTAAAAATAATCAATACATATTCAGCCTTATTTTGAGATTCGTTTTTATTCGAAAATCGAAATTGAGAAAAAGTTGAATGGTGGGTATTTTAACGTTCGAAGGAATAGACAGTTTATTTAGCGAAACGAAAGTCCATTCATCATTTTAATTTTAAAATTCTATTCCTTCGAAATAACTGTCATTTTTCATACGTTTGCAATTTTGGACTAAAGTTTATTTCATGACTTCTTTCGTTAATGAACTTTATTCCTACGAATGTGAAAATACAAAAAAAAAATTCGAACGAATAGACACAATCGAACTAATTGACTATTCATTCGAATCTCAAAATAAGGCTGATTATGTATGATATACTCGTATATAAATCTATATAATATATGTATCTATAAACAATCATAAATATTATTCTTATATTGTTCAGTGCATTCCTTTAGTTTTTTTTTTTATTAATTTCCCTCTTATTTTCCTCCAATAAAATGTTTTCATACACTACACCTGTGCATGTTTCTGACGACCAAGCCCGCCCGTGAGCACCGTGGTGTAGTGGTAAGTGTGTTCAACTACTACACAATGCTGCCCGGGTCTAATCCCAGCCCGGGTCCAACATCTTAAAAAGCTTTTTCACTTTGCCCACTCATTCAAATGTCTGACAAGCAATCAAAGAGCATCATTTGTCAATAAGCTTCTCAACTCGCCGTTCGGAGTCGGCAAAAAAACTGTAGGTCCCTTCGATTTGTGCAAAAATATAACACGCACACATATATGGTTGCCAGAAGCAGACCCTGCACTGTAGCTCCACCTAAAGTAAAGACCCAAGGCCGCCTCAAGGCAGTATATATACTTTTATCGTACGAGGTGTAATTTTCACCAAATTGAAAAATGGACTTCAGATTAATTTTTCTCGTGTGAATATTAGTCTATACTGATTTATTGACTTAAATCAAAAACAAAGGCAGTCGAGGGCTTATTAGGTAGTATTATTAGTCTATTACAACTATGAATTTACACATGAGTATAGACATACTCTGTAAAATATACAATATTTGTTTTTAAACCATTCAGTTAATATGTAAACAACATCATTAGATAGCCTACACTTATCACGTTATTAAAGTAGCTTCACTTTTGCTATGAAACTACGACAATAAATCCTATTGTCATTGCCAACAGTTGTCAACAAATTGACCAATTAATTAAAATCGCAAGTTTACACACGATGGAAACGGTACGTGTACAAGTGCCCGCCCAATTAATTGTCCAATTAAACATCGATTTAGACGGAGAAAGTGCTTTACTGTTTGACTTCACCGAGTGCCTTTGTGGGGTTTCACAAAAATTTGTTTTGAACAATTTCTGGGTTTCTGTCTTTCGAAGTTTTGTTTATTTGTTTTTAATTTTTTTGATATATATTTTTATCGTTTTCTCAAAGCGAAACCATAAATTTCTTGACGATATTGTTTACCGTAAAATTTTTGTTTGCCCGAAACAATTCGTGTTCGTTTAAAATAAGAACTTCTTGCATTTCAAAAAATGAAACTCCCACCTTTAATTTTCGAATTAATCGATGTATGTACTGGGGCGTATACGCATCATTTTGTTATTTTTATTTAAGCATTATATTTTGTTCCTGTTCCGGCTGTTTGCTAAGTAATGGGTATTTATTAGACATCGCAAACTATCAAATGTGAATTTAAGTACATACACATGTCGTAAGGGATTTACTTTCCTAAAGAACAAAGGAGGCGCTCCTGTTCCATGCCGAGCTTCGGTTTGTTCATTGAACTATAAAGAATATATAAATCTTGGGAAATGATTTGAGGCTTTTTGTTACAAAGTTTTGCACTGAACGCTAAAGTTTTACTTTAGACAGAGGTATGTTTTCATTTTTGTTGATGTAGATGAATCACCAGGGTTAGTTTTTTTTTTTTTCTTTTACTTTTTTCGGAGTTAGAGGTATTCATTCATATGGTAACGATCAATCATAAAACTGAGTTTATGACCGTGCTTCCGGGGATTGCGATTTTTGAAAGTTTGTGGGGATTGTGTTGGTAGCATTTGTTCAAAGGATCAAAGGCAGTGTGTTCTGAAATTGAGATTTGCGTAGATGATTTATGGATGCACATAAAAGTAAGTAGAAGCGGTCAAATAAGATAGATGCGTAGAAATAAGAAATAGTTAGATTTACGAGTATACTGATACTTGAGTAAACTATATTGCAAAAATGTTCTCCTGATTATAATTTAAGTTATTAAAGAATAGTATAAACTGTTTATCTAATGACTATATAAGACTGAAAGAAGAAGGTTAACCGAATATGTTGAGCATCAAATATGCGAATAAGTAGCTTAACGTATTTAAGATATAAGATGTAGAACTTACAAGTCAAGCATACATATCCTTCCAAACACTCAAGAAAAGTTTAATTTCAAAATGAACTTTACAGATAAGTAGCTAAAGGGTGATTTTTTAGCTGGTTTGGTTTTGGCAACACTGGTTTTGACAGCTGACGTGTGTTTAGTACCTTGTGTCACTGTCAAACAGCTTCAGTTTGGTTTGCAATTTAACCATGGATCGTCTTACAAATGAACAACGCTTGCAAATTATTGAATTTTACTATCAAAATTCGTGCTCGGTTCGAAATGTTCATCGCGCGCTGCTTCCATTTTATGATCGGCATTCTCGACCTTCTGAGCAGTCTATTCGGAAGATTGTGACCAAATTTCGCACCAAATTTACTTTGTTGGACATTAAACCACCAACACGTTTACGTACTGTGCGTAGTGAAGAAAATATTGCGGCCGTATCAGCTAGTGTGACAGAAGACCGCGAAATACTGTCACTGTCAATGGTGAACGCTACCGAGCGATGATAACAAACTTTTTTTTGCCCGAAATGGAAGTTCTTGACTTGCATGATATGTGGTTTCAACAAGACGGTGCCACATGCCACACAGCACGCGAAACAATGGCGCAATTGCGAGGCGAGTTTGGTGAACAGTTAATTTCACGTTTCGGGCCGGTCAATTGGCCGCCTAGATCGTGCGATTTGACACCATTAGATTATTTTTTGTGGGGGTATGTCAAGGCTAATGTCTATAGGGACAAGCCCGCTTCGATTGACGCACTGGAAGCCAACATCCATGCATTCATTCGTGAGATACCGGCCGATATGTGTGAAAGAGTGGGCTACCTGAGACGCAGCCGCGGTCAACATTTGCATGAAATTATCTTTAAACATTAAATTGCAAGGTTCAAACTATCGATTCAAATAAATATTTCATTCATTTTTTCGAATTTTTTGTGTTTTTTTTTTAAAAAAAGTTCTCAACCTCTTAAAAAATCACCCTTTACTATTAATTTATGCATGTGTACATAACGTGGGCTGAAAAGTGCCGAGATTTTTTATTGGGTGGCGTCACTAGAAAATGATCATGACTCATTGCGAGAGGCTCATCTGTCACTAGTTTATGTATGAAGTTTCATGACATTTTATCCATTCCTTTGCAAGCTACAGTCATTTGAGTGATGCTACTTTCGCCGTAGTAAAAATAATCTAAAAACAGGAATATCATAACATTGTTCTTTGATGTTTCCCATCAATCAATTAATTCCGAACCAACAACGCAAACGGCACCGAATATCTTACGAATGATTTTTCTCTGAAAGCGACCAAGGATATGTTCATCCGCTTTCGATAAGGTCCATGCTTCAGCTCCATATAGCAGGACTGGGATAATAAGGGTCTTATTTAGACTCCATTCTTTCGTAGCTTAGAGTAGTGACATTCTGTCAAATTCGTCGTTGTTGAGTGTCCCTTTTCATTGATAGCATATGTATACTTTGCTTTGCCCTCATTTACCGCCAAACCCATTTTAGTCGCTTCAATTTCTATACTCGCAAATGCTCCAATGACAATACGCTCGGTTCTACCAATGATGTCAATATCGTCGGCGTATGCAAGTAGTTAACGGGCTTTTGAAAGATCGTTCCTTGTGTGTTGGCTTGTGAGTTTCGAACAATTCTTTCAAGTATGATATTGAAGAAGTCGCATGACAGCACCTCACCTGAATCCTTTTTTGACATCGAAGGTCTTGGTGAGGTCATTACCGAGCTTGATGGAGCAGCGAGCTTTCTCCATCGTCATCCTGCACAGACGGATGAGACATGGCTCTATACAGTTCATGCCTCCATTTGCTGTCATAGGCGGCCTTGAAATCGATGAACAGGTGGTGGGTATCGATTTGGACTTCTTGGGTTTTTTCCAGGATCTGCCTAAGTGTGAAAATTTGGTTTTTCCTGGTCTGAAACCGCACTAATAGGGGCCAATCAGGTTGTTGAAAAATTCATCAGATCCTCGATAAAGCTACTATTCTTTTAAAAGGTACATTTTCCAATTGTGAAGCTTGAGGCATTCCTTCTCAACTTCAAATTGAACACAGTTTGCCTTTTTTAGCAAAGTTTTTGTGTATGTATTGAATTCCGCACAGTGTAGGATTCTGAAGTATGTTTCTTAATTTGGTTTTATTTAAAATTACAGCAGAGGAAGCACGATCAGCTCCTGCTCCACTGTGCGGAGGAAAGAAAATAAATCTAACAAATTTCATTAGTTCTCATAAGCTAGTTCAGTTGATAACACATGGAGCCAAAAACACAAAAAAGATTCACATTGTCACATTATTAATTATACTTTTTTACGCTGTTCAATAATACAATTACAGAAATGTTATCTTCCAATTTTTCAATAATGGTTTAGCAGATCACTATTATTAGTACTAGATCAACTAAATATTTAGCATCCACAAGGGAGCAGACCAACTATTATGCTCCCATTTTTATCTCAGTAAAACTATCGTTGCGATTGTATATTTTTGTTTTGTCTTTTGCTCCAATTTTACTCAGAAAAAATACTAAATTATTATTTTGATATCGTTTTGTTAATAAATGACTGCTAGCAAGCAATTAATTTCAGCATGGGAGAGTGTTAAAAGCTAGGTAGACCAACTGTTTTGCGTTTAAGTCGTACTTCATTTAAATACAGTGAAACCTTCTAATTGGGACACTCCGTAATCGGGACGACCTCCCAATCGGGACAACCCATTTGCCAATCCTAAAAGTTTTCATACAATATACCCTCTGTAATCGGGACACCTCTCAATGGGGACACTCAATTTAACTTTCCTAGAACCTCCATAATTGAGCCAAATATCCGAATTGGGACATTTTATTAAAAAAGTCAGGAAATATGACTTCTCTAATCGGTACAATTCGAGTTGAACCTCTCAATTGGGACACTAGACTCGAAAAAAAGGCAATTGTGACTTCTCTAATCGGGACAGTAAAATTCCATTTACTAAATGTTCGTAGCTGAATCTCATTCTACAAATTCTCAAACCATTATATTTTTACAGAAGGGTGGCTATATCGGAGACAAAAAACAACAGAGCAACGTTTTATTTATTTTCCTTGAATATTAGATATTGGTACCGTGCAGTTGCAGATGTTTTTGTGTCGATTCAATACATTTTATAAACTTTTTCGTATGCATACGCGTTGAATTTCTTTCAGGTTTGCACAGGATTATCAATGATTGTTTGGGGTTTATTAGGCCTGATTGTCTTTCCAGGATGAGTAAACAGTATAAAGAAGCCGATTCAAAGCAAAAAGTGGAGATCGTTAAATTGTACGAGGAACACAAACTAAGCCTGAGGACACTCGCAGAATTGAAAATAGCAGTTTTTTCATAAGTAGTTGTGTTTTTCTATATTTTTTATACCAACTTCTATAATTGGGACACCTCCTAATCGGGACAGGAAATAGTGTCCCAATTAGAGAGGTTTTACTGTATATGTATTTGGTTAATTGCATATTCTTCTGTTTTTTTTAAGTACGTCTTATTTGACAATCGAAACACTAACTCTCTCGAAATATTGACGGATATACATATACAGTGGACTCTCCCTAAGTCGAACTGACTCTAAGTTGAATTTCTCTCTAACTCGCCATATTTTATCATTCCCTTCAATTTTCCATACAAAAACCATCTAAGTCGAAACTCTCTCTAAATCGAACACATTCTTTCTATTATTGCCACATTTTTTCACATTTTTTAAATTATTGCGAAGTAAGCTGTGTCATCAAAAGTTTTGTTTATTGTTTGTAAGTGCATTACCCTTTTTTTATTAAACAAACGTTTTAAAACAAAAATAAATATTTCTCTCTATTACTCGAATTCTTCCAAAACTCTCTCTAACTCGAACAAATCTTTGTATCCCGTGAAAATTCGACTTACCGAGTGTCGACTGTATTGTTGAATAATCCCCCTAGTTCAAATTATGTTTAAATCTCTGGAAACTGAGTATGTTGGCTCTGCTAAAAGAGAGTGAAGTAACAAGACATAGATTCAACTTCCAATTCGAAATTGTAAAATTGGCCATCTTTCTGATAGCGCGTGGTCAAGACCCACCCAACAAAAAATAAATAATAATACATTTATATAAAATGCCGTATTTTAAATCACGTGAGCACCGTGTGTAGTGGTAGTGGACTACTACGCAATGCTGCCCGGGTTCAATCCCAGCCTGGGTCCAACACTGAAAAGTTTTTTCACGGTGTCACCTCTTTCGAATGTCTGACAAGCATTGAAAGAATATCATTTGTCATGAATAATTTCTCAACTAGCCATTCGGAGTCGGTAAAAATCTGTAGGTCCCTTCCATTCGTGCCAAAAATATAACATGCACACGCAAATGGTTGTGAGAAGTGGGCCCTAGTTCACCCCGAACTGTAGTGCCACGTAAAGAAAGAAGAAGAAAGATTTTAAAGCACATTTTCCAACATTATTAAATCCAATAAAAAATTATACAAAATAGTATTCACAAAGGTAGCCAAATTAAGGATCAACTTTATTAAAATTTTAATCATCCTGAGGCCCATTAGCGGCATAAATTACAATACATATTACATGTTTTTTTGCATCATAATGTAAGTAACGGACTGGGGGGATGGGTCTTCTTCAAGAAATATCTCTACTCAGATCAAAATAAGGATAACACTTGAAAACAGACGCTGCTCTGAATTCATCAGGATAGTCGCTATTAAAAATAAAGTACTAATTATCTCCACCCTTTCAAGTTATGAAACATGACCGCATGCTTTCGAAAACATGGAAAACAAACGGGACATGTAAAAAAGATCTGGATACAAAAAACTCTAAAACTAATAAAACTCTTAAAAGCGAAAGGATGTTCACTGTGGGCATCTAGTTTATAATAAACCCGCAGGACAAAAATAAACAAAAAGGAAACATAAAATATTACAATTCACGAGTATACATATGTATGTTTGTTTTTACCATTTTAAAGAATCCTTTTTGTTGCCCCTTCTTCCTGATACACTTGTTGATTTTAATAAATTTCCCTGATATCCTTGTACCGCTATCATAAGCATGTGAACTTTACACTTTTACACTTCCTTCACACAAATACACTAACGAATTTCCTTGCACAAAATCACTCCTGCACTTGTATGTATAGAAAATATTATTTATTTTTTCCTGCAAAAAAAAAAGACACCAAATATTAAAACTTTCAAAAATGAATAAGAATACGTTTTTTTATATAGCACGCATCCCTCCCGACAGGAATTATTTTGAGCCTGCCCGACGACGAAGCCGACGGACGCGACGACGAGAATGAGAATGACGACGACAAAAAGGAAGACGTTCGCAAAACAGCTATTAAAAATTGATATCCATATATCTTGTTGGTTCTTCTTTAGGGATTTACTCTCCGTCCAAAGTGAGTTTTTGTGACTCTATTGCAAAGTACGAGTAACACAGTTTTGATACATATTAAAAAGTCAACTTTATCGTTGGTATTTTTAAATTACTGCAGAGAAATATCGTTGATTACAATCTCCGTGCAATAAATTTGCATATGCACGCAAAGTTTATTTTTTAGATCCTCTAAGGCTATAAATCATCAAACACGATAAGAAAGCGTAAATTTCCTTGCGACTTTAATGCATCAAAGTCCTTTTTTTTAAAGACAAGCACTTAAAAAAAAATAACAAAAACAAACAAGCAGGACAGCGCTTTGAGGACTAATGAGGTCTTTTTAGATGTCACTTTAGTTTTATTGTTTCGTTTTTGCACTTTAGATGGATTATCTGGCTATTTCCTAGTCACAATGTCGGAGTAGTGCGAGCTCCAGCCTACGGGTGAAAGGCCACAGGAGTGGTGAGCTAATGCAGTCATTAGATATTATTTAAATTGATGGCACAATAACCTGGTAAAGTCGTATCCACACTTTCACACAAATTCACGACTAGAGGCCGCACGTACCAGTTCTGAGATTTACGTTCGTAGGCCAGCTATCAGAAACTGAAATCCATGTTCATTGTGATTATTCAAATTCTCACTTCTCTGCAGCAGGAACAGCTGAATACGATGTATGGGGTTGGGTATTCCCGTGCTCGAGTGAATATGTATGCGCGTATTGTGTATCCTTTTTTGTATTTTCTTTTTTTGTTTTCTTTTTTTGTGGAGTTTCCAAACGCGAATTAACTAACGACCGATTACCGTGACTTTATTCGAAAGAGAGCCGTATTCGACTGAGAAGTTGAATGCTACAGAACGCAATTTTATATTGTTCCTTTATTAACGACTGCAAGGAATGAAGAAAATGTAACTTGCGCACAACAGAAGCTTTTAGCTAAGTAATATATCCAGGAACCCATAGATGGCGTTCTTTTGAAAAAGGAAAACCGTTAAATATGTTTGAAAATTTGTAAGTCGACTTCTGAAAATAATTTGAGATGCTGCTTCCGCGAAACTATGGGACCATTTTTGAACTCTATCCTTGTAGTCAGTATTTCTATCTTCTGTCACCAAATGAGCAAAGACTTGAAAAAAAATTAAAATGATATATGATTGGTTCTAGGCAATATACATATATGCGTGATCATTTATGCATGTATATCTTCCTTACTCCTTCACTTATTTCTACATATTAGTAGTGTATGTTATTTCAGGAGAAGAGGTTTTCGTGCCAACAGGAGTTGCAAGACTGCACTTTTACTGGTTGTAGATGACATACGTAAGGCTATGGACGCTAACTGTGCTACATTTTGAACTTTGTTGGATTTCTCCAAAGCGTTCGATACGGTCGATAATTCAATTCTCTGTAAAAAGCTTGGGAACGATTTCCGATTTTCCCCTTTTGCAGTCAAACTCTTGCACTCCTATTTAATAGATCGTCAGCAATGTGTGGCTGTGGGTAACCGAATGTCCTCTTTTCTTTCAGTTCCCTCAGGAGTGCCACAGGGCTCCATTCTAGGACCGTTATTGTTTTCGCTGTATGTGAATGAACTTCCCCGACTTGTCAACTATTGCCAAGTTCACATGTTTGCAGATGACGTTCAACTATATTTGAGCTGTCCGTTGGACTGCATAACGAATGGAGTTGAAGAGATTAATAAAGATCTACAATTTATTCAGCAGTGGGCATTAAAGCATAACTTGTCTCTTAATCCGGGGAAGTCCAAAACACTATGCATCTACAAACGCAAATTAGAAACTACGTGCTTTCCACCGATTAAATTAGGCCAATCAACTATTGATTACGTCCAATCTGCCAGGAACTTGGGGATAATCTTCAATGATACCCTAACATGGACTGATCATGCAACCACAACCATCGGCAAAATATACAGTGGTCTCCGTTTACTATGGGCAAGTCAAAGGTATGTGCCTACTAAAATTAAGATGGTGCTGATCAAGGCGCTTCTTTTACCCATTCTTTTGTATGACTGCGAAGTTTTCTGTGTTGCCGACTACAATACAAGGCGCAGGCTAAATGTTACATACCATAATTTTGCAAGATACATTTTCAATAAAAGGTATTTTGACCGTATATCTGCCTGCTCCAAACAAATAATGGGTCTGACTTTTGATAACCTCATTATATTTAGGTCATTAATACAATTACATAGTATCATGCAGTCACATGAGCCTAAGTATCTGCACAATATTTTAGTTTTTGCCAGTTCGCAAAGAACTGCCGTCCTAATGCGCCCCCGATTCAGCTGCCTGCAATCTGAACGTACATTTTTTGTCCATGCTACTCTTTTATGGAACTCTTTACCTGTAGCACTTAGGAGAATCAAAAACACAAACACATACAAAAAACACCTCTTTAAATACTTGGCCAGTGATATATGAATTGATTTATAAAATATTACATGAACTAAATCATAAAATTTTATTGAAATTATGTTATAGTAATTTTCTTTGTTTCTTATTATTATTATTATTTTTTTCTTTTTTATTATATTATAACATTATATTTTGTATTATAACATTTCTAAGCACTCTTGAATTTCTCAGATTTTTTAAATTTCTTAAAGCCTTCACAAATAAAAAGATTGTAATCTTAATGTGAAATATTATTTTTGAAATACATAAATAAAAATAAATAAAAAAAAAAGAGTTTAACAACATTGCAAGTTAAACCATTTAATATACACTACGCTAAATAAAGATAAAACCAAGCTAAAATTCAATGCTTTTTTGTTTGTATAAATGAAATCGAAATATTTATTATAATTATTAATTATATAAATAAGGTCTTTTATTTTCATAACATTCAAATTCAGTTAGTACTTATATTATTTGTAATAGATCAAAAAGAAAATTCCTAACGCAATAATGATAGGGCCAATTTAGATTTTTATGACATAAATCCTTAACATTCTTTTTTAAATAAAATGTAATATGTCTTATTTCCGCCATTTTTCGCAAGGACTGAGATTTTTATCCATTCTATTTGAATAGCCTCTTTCAGCTGCCTGAATCGTACTGCCTAGCACTGCGAAAAACTTTCTCCGATAGTATAGCCCACATGTTTTTTATTGTATTGAGGTATGAACTACCTGTTGGTTAGTCCAACAATGGGATTCCCCTGACGCTATGGTGACCCTGGAGGAGTGAATAAACGTATTGTCTTGCTGAAAAATCGACTCATCTCCTCCGAGTTCCTAACCAAATTGTATAAGGACGTCATCTTAAAGGTCCACATACTTCTTTGAATCCATTTTCGCTGATATGATGCAAGTAGGATATCTTCCATGCTAAGCCAAAGTGTTTCAACGCGTTTGGTTACTTTTGTGCAATTTTTCCACTCTTTGAAAGGATTCTCCCCCACTTTTCAAATTACATATTTACGATTTAACAAGTTTGTCCAATTTGACCACAAAAAAGATACCAAACAAACCTTATTAGTTGCAGTACAAGTTTGCAAGTGTACTTATTTTTTTTTTTTTTTTCTTATTTCAATTTCAAAGGGGGTCGCTAAGTTGTTTTATTTGCTCAAAAGGGTCGCTATTCTGCAAAGTTGGAAAAATACTGTTCTAGCGAATCGATTCCACCATTTTGTACCGTGGGATATTAACTTTTCTGCGAGCTAACATCTGCAAACTTCTTCGAACAAATATCAACTCATAAGTCCTTATAGTTATTTTACGCAATCCCATTACAACCGTACTCAAAGTAATCGATACACTCTGCCACGTTTTAGTGATTTCTTATACACAGCCCACTAACGGAGATTTATTTGCGGTGAGCTTGAGCTTAATTAAGTGATTGCTGAATGTAAACTTTCTTAATAAACACATATCCCTACATATGTGGGCATATTTATTGAGATGTAATTACTTGATCATAGATATATTGCACATGTAGTTATAACAAATTATCGCTTAGGGGATGTGAACATATTGATGTAGGTAGGTATACATGTATCTGAGGGAAGGCAATTGTATCTTTCAAAGAAAACTACTATTACTGATGAAATCATTCTCACTGAAGTAATCTTTCGTTGGATAATTTATTTCTTCTTCGCGTGTGCGTGAATGTCTTTTAAACCTAAATAAATCTTACAGTGCTCTCCTAGTGCTATAACCATAGCGAATAGCTTTTCTTGCATACTCTCCTGGGACTCCAGGATTCATAAGAAATGCTATAAAAAAAATCCTCCAAGTATAAACATAAAAAACTGCTGGATTGAAATACTTGAAAAAGATTTTTATGACTCGCCGTCTGTACCTACTATATTAAGTGCTTGTCTTAATATTGTGGAAACGCTCGCTATTACTCTACTTAGAAGTTACCACTGAAGCCATCTCGAACCAATGAATACCAACAGACACCAAAATTAAGCGTGAAAAGATATAAAAAAAAAGCCACAACAACGTATTTCTGCTCATTGCTACTCGTACGATACCGCGTAATGAACATTCATTCGGTCATAAAGATACGTAGATACATTGAAAATAAATCGTGGCATAAAATTCATGGAATTTGTTTTGTATTTCGAGAAAGCCAGCATACAAAATTCTAGTGATTACCACAGCTATGAAAAATTATTCATTTGTTGGTTTAACTACCGGACAAAGCAAAACGGTGGTCTCTGCTAACCAGAAATTCATTCAAATTTTTTAAGTTTAATTGAAACTTGGCGT
Source organism: Brachyopa scutellaris (assembly GCA_949775065.1). NCBI lineage: Eukaryota > Metazoa > Arthropoda > Insecta > Diptera > Syrphidae > Brachyopa > Brachyopa scutellaris. The sequence continues at coordinate 103,527,277 of OX459114.1, read as the reverse complement.
GGTATACAAAAATAACATAAAGATACAAAATACGAGTACATCAGGATTGCTGTTTTTAGAAAATTAGAGGGACTGTGATTGGGATGGATGGTGTCCTTAACATTAAATTCAGGAATGTGTTCTTTCGAAGTAAAAGAAAACCAATTTGTGAGTTATTTATTCTCGTAATTAATGGTATCAGCTTCTAGTATATTTTATTATATTTTTGTCAGTGATTGATAAATACGATTTTGAATCCCGAGAAAATTAATATGTATGAAGAAAAATAAGCATTTCTGGGCATCATTCCATTGACTTCTTCAAGCCTTCAGCAGATTAGCTGCTAGATATTAAATGTTAATCTTGGAACATTCCAAGTTGGTTGAGGTCCTTTTCCACTTATGCGCGTCAGTTCAGGTGACCCTCTTAATATTGGAGTCGAATACTCTACGAACCTGAGCGTTGATGTTCATACTCTCTACATCTCCTAGCGATCTTAAACACCTGATGTGCAGTTTTTTGACCAGATCGATGTCACTGTACATCTCGTACAGTTCGTGGTTGAATCTTTTCCTCCAAAGCCCGTCAATGCAAATGGGACCGAATATCTTACGGAGGATTTTTCTCTCGAGGCGACCAATGATATCTTCATCCGCTTTCGAAAAAGTCCATGCTTGAGCTCCATATAGCAAGACTTGGATGATAAGGGTCATATATAGAGTCTCCTTAGTCAATCGGGAAAGGGCCTTCTTAGCCCAAAAAAACAGCGATTGGCAAGAGTAATCCCTCGATTGATTTCCGATGAGATATGGCTATAGCAGACCCGAGGTAGACAAAGTCCTTTACTAGGTCAAAGTTGTCGATGCTAAGTGTACCTCTTCGTTGACAGCATATACTTTGTTTTGCCGTCGTTTACCGCTTAACCCATTTCAGCCGCATCCATTTCTATACTCGCAAATGCACCGGTGACAGCTCGCTGTGTTCTACCAATGATGTCAATATCGTCAGCGTATGCAAGTAGTTGAACCGACTTTTTACTCGACTAAGCAAAACGAAGGGTTATGATTTTAACAGGCTGGGTTTGTATGTTTGTATGTAAGGATGTCACCTCGTACAGCCCAAACTATGGCACCGATTTCATCAAATGTGGTTTCGTTGGATTCGTCTTGATCCGGCTATGTTATGTCACAGAAAAATTCAATATGGCGGGCGCACTAAGCAAAATGGCGGATTACCTGTCTTTTACTTTTTTATTTTTCTTTACAACCGCCTTGATACTGGTATCAAATGAAAGGGCTTGGCAAGTGGAATACACTACGATATGACGTTATTATACATTCAATATGGCGGACGCCTCCCAAGATGGCGGATTTCCGTTATATTTACTGCATCCTTATTATGGGTATCAAATGAAAGGGTGTGACAAGTAGAACACGACATTGCTTAAATACGTACATCCTACATATTTTCTGAAATAACTACAACTAAAAAGTTGTAAATACAAAATTAAGTTTAAAGATTTAACCCCTCCGGACTTTTTTGTGGGATTATTTGAAAAGCAACGTGTACGTCAGCAAGCCTCAGACCATTGACGAGCTCAAGGCAAATATTCGTGCCGAAATCATCGCTATACCGCCCGAGATGCTCGAAAAAGTGATGGAAAACGCAGTAAAAAGGACACATTTTGCTTTGATCAATAGAGGCGGCCACTTGATAGATGTTGTATTCAAAAACTAGTCCAAATAAATTGTAAAGGACCAAATTCAATATTCAGATACCGACATAAAAGATGGCGCACCCTGTAGATGTGCGTCATTTTCATACAGACGATGAACTGTTAGCAAAGCCTATTTCACTACCAAAGTTGTTACCATGAAACCGTGAGAATAACTACTCCACATATTTGGCATCCTCAGCTGTAACGGAACAGATGTAATTATCTCTATTTAACTGTCTATAAGATACTGTTTTAAAAAAAAAAACTTTTAAAACAGATGGGGTTTCCAAACACCCAAACCGCCACTTCCTAAACCCAAACAACAAAAACAGAAATAAAAAAAATCCAGTCCAAATTAAACAGATAAATAAAAGTCTTATTAACTAAAAATGCAAAACAAGCAAACAACTAAATAAAAAAATGCGTTATATAAGGATTTACAAACTCTGCAAACCACTGCTGTGGTCTCGTCCTTAAAGGCTCATTTTCCCTTCATTTTATTGTCATTCCCTGTTTGTTTTTTTATTTTGCGGTCACATTTAATCTGGTTGCAAAATTAAAAAAGTCTATCAAGTATTTTTATTTCCGCTGCGGCACTATTAAAACCATTAAAACATGGCAACAGTAATTCTCGCAAAAGCGGATAAGCCTTTTGGGTGGCTTTAATAATTTAGTTTACTTCCTTTAAGTTATGTCTTCGGTCGAAGCGAGACTCTAATTGTGCGCATAGAATTAAGAATTTTTACTTTTAAATGAATATCCTTGGCAGCGGTAATTCCAACTAGCGCCCACGATGGCTTTTCAGAATTACTTAACTGGATTATACATACAAATGTATGTAGTTGGTTTTGGTTGAGTTTATAGTGAAATATTTATATTCTACTCAACCAAACGCATTCAATATAATCTAAAACACTACCAAATTTAAGCGAGTACGCACATACATACATATGTACATTGTACATATGTTAAATTCCATTTAATCATAAAGTGAACTGTGGTCAAACTGTTTGTAGCAGACAAATTCAATTTTCGCTTCGATTAATCGGTAGGATTGCAACCAACCAATGTACTTGATGTCCCGATTTCAACACATGAAATCACTGGTCTGAAGATCGATTACAACCCATTTTACATGTGAAGTACTTAAATTACAATTTCACAGTGTATGTGTGTCTGTATGGTTGTATGTTGCTCGTTAAGGACATAAATTGAGGCTGTTAACGAAATTTTAATTAGCATTTGCTGGTAGGAATTTTATTTAGTTATTTTTGGGTATCTCTGTGGTTTTGTGATTCTAATTTTCGGTTCGCGTATTAATTAAGAAATTTGAGAACCAGAAATTAGGGTGTCAAATAAAGTAATATTAAGTAATATAAAATGTAGTTTTAAGCAGGCATGGGTTGGTTATTTTTATTTGCAAATATTTTAACACGCTGTGAGGTAATACAATACAAAGTTTTATGATGGATGGTGAGGGTGCGTTGTGTTTGGTAATCGAATCGGAAAGGTGTAGCTAGTTGAAGCTCCTTTTAACCCGACTATGCAAAAGAAAGGGTTATGAATCTCACAGGCTGGGTTTGTTTGTTTGTATATAAGGATGTCACCTCGTACAGCCTAAACTATGGAACCAATTGCAATGCATGAGGTGTCGGCGGATTCATCTAAATCGGCAGAGTGTCCTACATAGGCGGGAGCGTCACGATTGACCGCAAACCAAAATCTCTAATAACGAAATCTCGCATTTTTTAAACAAATCCCGAATAACAAAATTTCGCATTTTCAAAATCTCGCTTACTATGAAAATCCCGCGTATTTAGAGCAGTCTTGTGTAATGTACATATGTACATAGTATTTAATATAATACAATAATTTGAGTTTGGAGTATGTACCTACATAGCTAATATAGATTTAGAATCTCGCGAAATAAAATATTTATTAATTCGCGCGAGTTAATAAATATTTTATTTCAATGCGAGCTTCTAGTGTTCGAGATTTTGATTTGCGAGATTTTGATATTGCGAGATTCCGATAATGCAAGATTTTGTTATGCGAGATTTTGAAAACGAGATTTTAAAATGCGATCAATCGTACCCAACCCTACCTATGTGGCGTCGTATTTTTACAAACTGCTTAATATGAGTAGCAAATAAAAGGGTTTGGCGAGTAGAACACGACATTTCTTACCAACAACATATACTCTACATTTTTTCTGAAACTAAATAAATAAATGTAAATAAAAAAATAAGTTCAAAAACTAAAACCCGACTACGGGAAAAACGAACTAAAAAGTACGAAACAAGATGAAACGAAGTGATGATATTCAGAGTATAACCGTGGTACGCATTCATAGGGCGAAGCGGCTATTCTTAGCTCTAAAACAGGCAAATTTTATCATAAGTGACATTGCGAGAATATTCAACAAAGTGAAAAAAGGAAGCTTTCTGAACGTGAAAAAAGGAAAATTGTTTGGAGAGCAATTAAAAGAAATCCAAACCTTTTTCAAGCTTAAATGAGCAGGACTCCTCGTCTTCCAAGTCGCCACAAGTCAGAAAGACCGGATTTTACCAAAAACAATGTGGCTACAGATTAGACATCTGTAAAAAAAAATACATTCTTTTAAAGTTATTTGATCATTATTTAGTACTCCTAATTGTCATATCCGAATGAGATAGTAGGACCCGTCGGATTTTGGTCTGATTAGCGAGATTTGCGTAAGGAATCGTTAATGCTTCTTAACCCTTTATAGCATCATGTGACAGTAATGTTCGAAACCGTTTCAATGTTCAAAAAAACGAAAAAATGTACTTAAGTCCATTAAAACTCAATGTTTAAGTATTATCATACACCGTTCTATTAATTTGTTAGTAAGTTTCAGCTGAAAGAGATCGCGTTAGGTGCTCATCTTTGGGTTGTAGTTCACTTGCCCCGAAACTTGTGAAAGAACACATTTGCGAATATTGTTAAGCAATTAAACAAATACTCACAAGTGATATCTTGTGCGTATTTTTTCGTAAAACTATAAGTTGGTTTATTGCATTATGTTTCAATAAGTAAAATAATTGCTGCAAAATATATATAACACAATGTGAATGAAAGTGTCAAAAAAAAATGTTCTAACAATTTTTTCAAAAATAAATAAATTTTGTAATTCTAAAAAATACGTGTTTCATGAAATTCGAAAAGCTTTCGATAAAACTAGTACTTTGATGACTTACGATGTTGAGTTATAAAGGGTTAAGGAGAAATTTTGATAGTGATTCGGTAATGACGTGGGTTGTGTTTTTTTATTATTTCTAACCGGGTGCTTTTATATTTACTTCATATAAAAGCAAAAGTGCATACATATGCAATCCATGTCAAATAATTCAACATGTTTGTTTGATTTGCAGATATACATGCAGTGGTGCGGGCAAAAAAAGCCTATCTGTTTCAGGCAAACGATTTCAATGTTACTTTGATTATTCCAATTTGTTTGATTTTACAAAGATTGGCGGTATAACGCAGTACTGGACAAACCAACGCTAGACCACCGAAGTGCGATTTGATTGATTGTTTCTTGTTATAAAGTTAGGTTAGGTTAACTGATTACTTAGACCAAAGTAGGTCCATTGTGTTCCCGAATTTTTGAAACCATTTAGAAAGTTGGATACATTTCCATATTCCACTGATATCCGTTGAGGAAATATCTTGTAGGTCTGTAAAAAATATTTTCTCAGAGTTTTTTTTTCTAAAGGCAGCTGCACAGGAGCATGCCGCTGTGACAGAAGTCAATGGCGAGGATTCTTGCATTCAACATCAATGTATTTTTTGTGCGACATTTCATATCTATTTGTATTTGCATTTTTATTCTTTGCAGTAAATGAGTACATATCATACCTTGTATATCACATTTCTTGCTATTTTCTCTTATTAAAGATCTGACCACTTTTAGTAAATGATTCATTAATGTCGTAGGTTGGCCCGCGACCATTTGTACAAAGATAACGTTGGCCAGTAATATGGAAATGCGTGCCCATCACTGCTGTAAAGAATAACTGATTTGCTTAGTTGCATTTTTAACTTTAAATTGCTGCTTTCGTCGGACATTTGTCCTTCCAGGCAAATTTTATTAAGTTTTGATTATTTTGAGTTTTAAAAATCCACTTACATACGGGTATGCTATATATAGTGGCCTTCCTTATTCCCTATAACAAAAAAACCTACCCCGGAGGACATTTTTCAAAAAAAAAAATTCCTAGACAAACCTCTGGCATTTAATTAAGTATGAAACTTAATTTTCCATATCGTTAAATTTCAACAGTGAACTCTCTTTTCCGTACATTAATGAAATATCATGAAGCAAACTATGAAGCATAGAACCCACAATTGCTAATTTAATAAGAATTCTCTACTCTCCTGTCTGTCTGTCAAATTATACGAACGTATACTTGTAATCCTGCAAACCAAACGCAGGAAACTACATATTTCGAATACGTTTTCGAAATTAGCACAAGATGATCATCATTTTACCAAGTAATTAATGAACCTCAATCCAGCAGCGGTCAGCATCGTCTCGTCGTCGTCGGTTGGACAGTAGGAAATATCCTTCGGCAAATCTGCAATTAGTATTTCGGGAAGTGTCTGGAGCACGTGTACCCCATCCGTACAAACCGGAAATACCTTATTAAGTTAACGCTCAGTTTGGGTTGCTTAGGAGAAGCATCAACAGACCATGTGCAAATTGGAACTGAGTTAGATTTTTCTATCTAAGTGTGCATGTAAGCACATGTGTATCTTTTGTTAATGTGATTTTCATATCATGGGGTATTTTAATTTAAAAGCATCTCCATCGCCTGATGATCCAGTGGGGAAAATTGCAAAATGATTGTTACTCCTTTTTTTATTGTCATCAGCAACAGTAATTCACTGTGAATATGTGTTAACGAAGTCATGGCTGGTTGCTGCACAGGCTTGTGTGTGCTTTTCATCCTTGTAAACAGGATGAAGTTAAAACGAAATCCTCACGTACAAACTCGATGAAAATAGGGATACATCGGGATGTGTACGGAACAATGTTACGCTTCGATCAAAATCGATTTTGAAGAGGATACTGTGTATACGAAACCCAAAGGATATTAGATGGTGCATGAGAATGACAACATTTTTTTTAAAAATTCGGATCAAATAGGAAACTTTTATGCGTGTTTGATAGGGTAATATTATTCCTTTTTTTATTATGAGATTCTGGAACATGTACATTTTTTTTTTATTTTTAACATCCTTCTGTGTGTATAATAAATACTTGTTCACCTTTTGCTTGTACAGAGAGATATAAAATTAATACTCCAGGAGCTTGGATGTAACATACGAGTCCTCTTGACATTTTGCAGAGCGCTGTAAAATCTGAACAAATAAATATATCCTACAAAGGTCAAAGGATAAAGGAAATGATTTCGCAGAATAATTTTTGTCGCAAGTATGGAAATGGAGTTTTTCGTGTTCCGTACCCAAAAATGGAACACTAATGGAATCAGTTCGGTGTCTGTATTTCACATTACATATTTTATATTTATTTCATGAGAGATTCCACAAAGTAAGATACAATGGCGCAAATTCATAGTCAGATAAAGCCAACATTAAAAGAATTTATTCACCTGCATAACCTATTTGCTATTCATAGTCACCTTATAGTCGACTTTAAACTTATAGCTGACTCGAAATTTAAAATGAGCCAAACGTCACTTTAAATAATTAGAGTCGGCCTTAGAGCCACCGCACACTACAGACTTTCTATCTAGTCTAAGAGCCCGCAGTAATTTTTGGTTGTGAAAGGTAACCAAATGAGAAAGAAAAGAGATCTCAAATCTAACCATCTGGCAGCTTATGGTGGCAGCTAAGAAGAGTAACAGTGCATCAAAGATGCACTTTTATCCAATATAGTTAGTTGGTCGGGTTGGACTGGTAAGTGCGCACACAGGGCCGATTAAATAGTCGGGTTGGTAGGAGTGCGCACACTAGACAACAGTCGGCCGATAAACAGAGAACAGTCGCATAATGGCAGTTAATAAAAAAATGTCCAGAGATGTAATCATTGCTTTTATACAGCGGAGGAGAAGGACCAAGATAAAAAACCAAGAGTATTCACATCAGAGTACTCTTTCAAGTCTTTTTTTATATAGCGCGGGTCTTTTTTCCACTTCCTATATCCAATTTACCAAATTTACGTTTCGACAAGAAGCGATGGAGAACTGGGCAGTTCCATAGTTAAATATGTAGAAATATCTAGAACCTAGAGTAAACAAATTGAAAACTCAAACAAAATCGGTAGTGTGCCAGCGTTGAGGAGCGCCATACTGTTTGAAGGCAATCGTGTAGCATATCAAACTTATTTATCGCCCGATACCGAATCGTTGTAGTATGCGCACTTTCATATATTTTCTCACTGATTAAGAGCCCGACCAAACTATCGGCCGATAGAAAGTCAGAAGTGTATAAAATTTGGACGTTTGGGTTTATTCATTCAAATCACTTTACAAAAACACTTCAAAGTCGATACTAACTAACACACAGAAGGCAAAAATATGTTTATGAATAACGAAAAGTTATAGCCGGTTTTTATATTTAATGCCGGCTTTAACTAAATTCGGCTAAAGGCACTATTCATGGGTTGACTATGAATTTGCGCCAATCTTTTAAGTTATTGCTAAGCTAAAGTTGAAAATAGTGATGAAAGCTACAAACTTATGATAACATAAGATACTACAATATTATAATTTGTTAATTAGAACATAATATCATATTACAAACATACATATTTTATCAGCAATTCACACCTGCACGAATGTTAACGCGAAAAGTGTTTTCTCATCCCCTTTAAATTGTGCTGCATTTTTTTGCTCTTCTTATTTGTCGCGGAAGATTATTCAACATACGCGTAGAGTTGACAAAAAATTGACGTTCAGATGTTAATGACGAGTGACGAGGGTCAATTAACTGCCCGGATCTATTAAAGGACGATAAGGTTCTAATTCTATCATATTGATATAATATTCTATTATATAATATATGTATGATCAAATGACATTTTATACGAACGAAATGACAAGCCGAAAATATAGCGGGTTATACAGTTAAAGCCAACACTAAGCCTCCGTTTACTAGCTTAGTTATATTTCAAATAGATTTCACAACCGTAGGTTAATATAGGCATACTCAGGGTTTTCGCGATAATAATTCTGGTAGAAAAAGGCGTGATAAATTGCGTGGTCCACAATGATGCGGACTTTCCAACAACTATATTTATTTGATGTTTCCAAGTTAAATTCCGATTAAGGGTTACCCCAAGGTAACGAGCCGTACCAACATACTCGATCGGAGCGTTCCTCAAGCTCATAGTAGGGAAATAAGATAAGTCCAACGGTTTTCTGGATATCGCTAGACATTTAGATTTAGATGGGTTTGACAAGAGACCGTTTTTCATAAACCAAAGTGATACTGCAGCAAGATCGTCATTTACATAGTCATTACAATGTGTGCTCGATGAGACCCAATGGGCAGCTTATGTATAGCTGTACATCATCGGCATGCAAGTGTATAGAACAATGCCTTACCATCGAAAGCAGTTAAGCTATATAAAGTAAAAACAATAGTGCCCAAACACAGATCCCTGAAGGGAACCGCTCACAGTGGGTAAAACGTCTGAAATTGCATTGTTTGATTCAACAGCTTGGAGTCTATTGGCCAAATAGGATGATATCGACCTTAAGGTACATGGTGAAAAGTAAAACAACTTCAAAAGCAAAAGTAAATAAGGTAGGGTAGTCGACGGCCTTAGAAAAATCAAGCAGCACCAAAAATGTTACCTCATCATTATCTATACCATGTCGTATATCCTCAGTTACATTTATCAACGCAGTTATGCAGCTGTTTTTTTTTTTTCAAAAGCCTGATTGCATGGCTGTTAAAAATTTTGCTGGTCCCAATATACTGACTTATTTGCAGTTGCAGATCTGTCTGTCTATCTGTCTGTCCGTTGTCACAGGCCTATAGACTATTGAAATTTGGAACAGCTGTAGCAATTAGTAACCCAAACACAGACCTGAATTTAAAAAGTTAAATTTCGACTTTGGAGGGCTAGTTTTAAGGCGATAAATGTGATGTTAGAAAAAATGTTTGATGTCATCTTGTGGGATGTCAAATGAAAGCTCGTTTAAGCACGAATTCAAAAATATATGAAATATTGTTTTGTGTTACTTTATTCTTAACACTTCAAAAAAAAAACGTTAAAAAATTGCTATCCCCCTACCTTATCTCTTAAAATCTTAAAATATCGCTCTGAATAGTCTGAATAAAATCACAAACATTAAAAATAAAGTGTAGATTGAACCAAAATTATCAAGACTGCGCTACGTTTGACAGTTTTTTTTTATTAATTAATTTTATTTTTTTTTATTTCAACTACCCAACTGTTTACTTATCCAGAAATGAAATGTAAGCTTCCGCTTAAGTGCGTATTTAATAAATATGTAAGTCATGTGCCACAATGAAATCCATAAATTCCAGAAACATCCCTGCCTCCTACTGGCATGGCAACAATTAATCCCCATTCAAATGTATGAATAATGTCATTGTCGACTCGTCACAAACTGTCAACAACAATTATCCCCGTATTCCCAATCACTGTTAAGCGTTCGAGCCATCAACGGAATATCACTGAATTCGTATCACGTTGTCGAGACATAATTTCCACCCGTAACACTCATCTCTCTATCTCGCTCTTTATTGTTTCCAAATCGAATTCCCTGTCCAAATAACCATAACCACCGCACCGATACTCAGCATGGATGTTTATTCAAGCGTAGGGACATAGCCTATTCAGAGAAAAGGATATTTATTCTTTTTCGCGCCGTGTTATATGATAATAGCTGAATACACCCCTTCCACCACTCAACCAAAGGATATACTCGCACACAAATGGCTTAAGCGAAACAAAAAACCTATCATAAATCTACATACATACAATACATGTACTCGTAAGTAAACAAAACCCGTTCCACTGAACTCTGCTGGTGTAACTTTTGAAGCTTTCATCACACACTCGCGATGCGATGAGTTCGCCGCAGGTCCTACGAGTATTTTTCACATTATTCTTCGCATCCCTGTGGGAGGGAAGCACATCTCATCCTTTAATTTGTATTTTCTTCTTTTTACAATTCATTTAACGCCATAACTTGAATGCCCTGCTTTATTCCAGGACAAATGGGAATGTATCCCTTTTGCGCCCATTGTAGTTGTCACTTTATGTCAAAGCACTCAATATTCGGCAAGTGGCAGGAACTAAACGCTCAGCCACAATCATTTGGGACTTTTGTGGGTTGTGACGTTGTTGGAACTGCTCACCATGCAGCGATAAATGAAATTGTTCGAAGCAAGTTTTTTCACTCCAGGGGATTCTACGGTGATGGCCAAAGCCAAAACGACCACAAATCTAATTGTCGTGTCGTTGTCGGGTGTCGTACCTACGTACATCCTCTGAACCATATCCTATCGATGCATAGATTTGCGTGAAACGTTTTATGTAGCAAAACACTCACTAATGGCGCCAGGATAACGATGGTTTTTCTTTTGTACCAAATTCATATTCCCGATGCTAAACTGTGTTGCGGTTTTCGCAAAGCCACTGATAAAATGGAGTGCAGTTGCGAATATCTGTGATTTTTATACATAATCGTTTGTGTGTCTATTAAGTTCATGTTAAGGGAGAATTTTCGAATTTACCAATGCGCATGAGTATGAAAAGCTGCCTCGAAGGTTAAAAATGAGGCTATCCGCTAAAAGAGGGACCGATATAACTTATTTGAATTTACAACTGTTGATTATGTAAACTTTAAATACGGTATATTTAGCTACTTAGGAGTTTCGCATATAGTTACTTTACCAAGCCAAAGAAGAGGCGGTTTTCCAGTAGTGATTAATTGTAGGATATGATGTTTTATCTTAAATCCTTAATAACTTTGAATTTTTTTAACAGTGACGTTTTATCCTAGAAAGTGTACTGATGCTGCTGTTTGTTGACAAATATGTTTTTTTGCTCATTTACTTTAACGCCAACTCGTTTTATACGTTATTTTGTTTCTATGAGCGATGATATCGATTTCTTTTGCATATCCCAGTAGCTTTACGAATTTGTTGAATATAGTGCCTTCCATGTTAACACCTGCCTGCGCTCTATCGATTCCGGAGCAAGATTAACGAAGGCATTGTGCATCTGCTTACGGAAATTAGGTACACGTTTGGAATAGTTCAGAAGTACTGTTTCCAAACTGCACATTGCATCAAGTGTTTCCCAGCATAAGGCGACAATCTTAGCTGGATGAGTTTTTGTGGGATGCCGAATTTGGCAATCGTCCTGTAGAGCTGAAGACGATGAATGCTATGATATGCCATATGCGCCTTTAAAGTCGATGAGGAGAGGGTTCGACTCGAATTTCGTAAGGATACCATAACTTTTGGTCATGTTTTCTATTACACAGTGCCCGGTTAAAACACCGACGAGTACATGGATTTGGCTCTTTTCTGGACGACTGCGAGCTACAGGCTGCGGGTTATGGCTAAGGTGACCATACACGCGCTTTGGGCGGGACAGTCCCGCTTTCGAGCTATGTGTCCCGCTGTCCCCAAAAAAATGCAAATGGGGTTGTACCAAGAAAACAAATGCCAATATTTTACAGACCTTTTAAAATAAACTGCTAAGAGAAATTGTCCATGCACCGTGGTATGCTAGAAACAACGATATCCACAGGGATCTCGGAATTCCGACAATCGAAGCTGAAACTAGAAGCTTCGCGCGAAAACATAGAAACCGACTAATCGGACATACTTATTTTGGATGAGAGCAATTTATTGCGCCGACTACAAAGAACAAAACCTTTCGACTTGGCGAGATAAGGATTAACCGCGTCTAAATTGCGGAACATGCAGGATCTTTCATTGGAAAGTAACCTGCCAAACGTTTATATTTCGTGATAGAAAAATTGCTTGATAAGTAGTATAGCTTAGTTGCAGTATCTAACAAATTTATATCGAAGGGTGGTGTTTTTGGTCAGTAAGAATCTGACACTACTATGAGCACGCGCTTGCTATTCTCATAGTGTCTATGGAAGATTTTCACCTACCCTGGGAAAAAAAAAAAAAAAAAAAAAAATGCAAATGTTCCGTTTTGAAAAAATACAATCTGTTGCATTGCATTCAGTCACTAAGTCAGGAACATCTCTTTTCCATTCTTTACAATTCGAACCAGAAATTCCACACATTGCTAGATAAAAAGTGTACCTTCCGCTGAAAAAATTTCGCTCAGCCACCCATCAACCATTTAAATCCTTCAAAACTCGAAATAGGCGGCGTTAGAATATATGAACTCAAAAACAATTTTAGCCTAACTTAAAATTCATGCTTTCTTCACCGCGCCTTAATATAATGGCAAAACTACAATAAACTGGTGCTGTCAATGGGGAAAACGTTAAAACTATGTGGCTGATTTTTATAAGAAGTAAACAATAATTGAACCAAGTGGTGTCAGTTCAACACAGAAGTAGACATTTTGAATATGAAGCCTCTTGGGAGAAAGCTTAAAAAGTGATGAACTTACTAATTGAGGAGGGATTTTCAATCAATTTGGTACTAATTATATTTTTGTACAGTATTGTTTGTTTCCCACTTACACTCGAACAAATGTACCTTTTATGCTTAAATAAACTTAAAATAACTACAATTATTACAATGCTCCTTCCTAAATGACCTAAATGGTTCTCATTATTTTTTTTTATGGATTTTAAACTAACTTACGTCTATAGTATATTTCTTTTATGTATTTAATATGTAGGTATGTTTTTTTATACATATTTTTAACAGTTTTCTTAGTTTTTTTTTGTGGGTTTTTTTTTTGTTTCTTAAAATTACTTCAATAACAATAATAAATAATAACGAAGTTTCTGAGAGAGTTCAATCGCTCAACCAATTATTGGCAGAGCTACATAGATAAGCCGGCTTCGAATCTTCGATTGAGGAATTTTCATTCGCCAAATAACACTCGAAATGCTCGAACGCGTCATCGAAAATTGGAACTTCAGAATGGTTCTTTTGGATGATAACAAAGATTACCCGATAACATTGAATTCTTTAAGTAGATATCTCGAAATTAATACCAGCTCAAAAATTAACAGAGAACACCTAGAACATAGTTGCTGAAAGTCGTCAGCTTGAAGTATTTAACACTTTAATGCTAAAGATCTCTCTTTTATATCTGTCGTCAGGCAGTTACGCGTTACGCACCAGTCGAAAGTGTGTTTTCTGATATGAATAAGATATGGACTAGTGAAAAAACTTAGTTGGGAGACTCAGTACTGAAAGCCATTCTGATAACAAAGGATAAGATAAACAAAACATGTCAATAGTTCCATTCATATTTAAACACCAAACCTGATATTTTAAAGCAGATTTGCTCATCTGAAAAATATAGAAAACCAGCCCACCAACTGCTTAAGATTAGTTCTATATTTATTAGATAAAAAATGAAATAGAGAAAAATTACAAAAAAAAGTACAGTCAAAATCGGCTATAACGACCTTCAAGGGACCGACGAATTTGGTCGTTATAAGCGATAGGTCGCTATAACCGATATCAAAGTTAGTTAAACTATATGGAGCGTGAAACACAATACTCCTTCGCAAGGTCTTTATTTTAATCTCCAGCGAAAATTAAACCTTTTTTCTCTTCAATTGTAAAGATTTTTCGAATAAAATAAAACTTCTATGACCACTCGTCTCGTTACACTGAAACAGGCACTAAGTGATTTTCCTACCTACTGTTGAACAAACTCAAAAACAAAAATAAACGCAAAACAAAAAAAAAACTACATCAACAAACGGTAAGCTGTAAGATATTCGAAATTCTTTGTACACAGATATGTATGTACGTCGCATCCAGATGAACAGTTTACCGTTCTAAAAAAAAAAGTAGTCGCACCAATAGTTGCGTTGATTTTAGTCGTTATAACCAATATTTTGTTTCAAAAAAGAGGGGAAAAGGGTCGCTGTAGCGATATGTCGTTGTAAGTGATGTCGTTGTAAACGATTTGTTTTTCAATGGGGGATTATAATGGAGCTCAACCGGGACCAAAGAATTTGGTCGCTATAACCGATATGTCGTTATAACCGATGTCGTTGTAAGCGATTTTCACTGTATGTGTTTTCGTTATTAAAATATACAGGCGTCCCGCTCTGAGGGGAAAAATTATGGTCACGTTAGTTATGATGGCACAATCGCTAGTGTTGCACCATCGGTCCTTGTCTAAATTAGTGGTGATGCGGTCTATTTGATTTTAAGCTATGTAGAATGCCGGTAAGACCTGTCTGTCAGCTAGTGTTATATCGGAGCCGTTCTTGGCCAGTCCATCTGCTGTTTCGTTCCCTTCAATTCCCACATGTTTAGGTACCCAGCAGAGTAGTGTGTAGCATAGTAGTTAGTGCGTTGGACTACTACACATGCTGCCCCGGGTTCAATCCCAGCAAATACCCAAAAGTTTTTCACGGTATCACCTCTTTCGAATGTCTGACAATGACAAGTATTCAAAGAGTAGCATTTGTCATGATGATAAAACTGTAGGTCTCTTCCATTCATACATACAACTTTTTTCGACCTACAATCGATTGTGATATGTATGGGTACATAATGTATTTATTGTAAAATAAATCAAACTTTTCACGAGTTCACAAGTATGTAAATATGTATAAATGCCAATATTGGAATTAAGGGTTCAATGGAAGTGCAAAGTTCGCAACTTTTCTCACGTACCAACACCCGGTTAAAATACAAGTGTACAAAGTTTAAGTACTACTCGTACCAACAGGCTTGGATTTGGTGTGTATATCGTGCCAATCTTAATGGATTCATAATTGTCAATATGTAATTGTAGCCTACACTATCATCATAAAAAATTGAACATTCTTCTATATGCATTACACACCGTATATTAGCATTGAAATTAGATGCGTGTTTAGTACGGTTCGTGGACCCCCATACAGACTGGCGTTTAAACCCAACCTTACTCAAACCGAACCCCCTTCTAAGCGCCAAATTCAAGTCATGTTGTTTACGCAAATAAATACCATAGTATAGGTTTGTAAACAACCTGAAGTTGGGTGTATTTTCTATTTCACCAGGTTTGACTTCTTCCCCCTCGCTAACATCGTCGCTATAGGTAACTGCCGTAACTGGCCGAGGGCACAACAAAGCTGCTTCCACTTTAGTCAGTTCTATCGACAATCGTGAGCGATTCACATCACAAAATCGGACAGCGGATTCGGACGAGTGGCGACAATAAAACGCGACTATCATTTCCAAACTCTATACAAAGTTTCGTGCCATTTTCCCTTTGTATTACCAGTATACAGCAAACTAGGCACAATGAACTGCCGCCGCCGCATCTGTTGTTCTCTTAATTAAGTTTTCACAAATTCACAAATACCTCGTCCCATGCGATAGTTTCCTTGCGTGAACATCTAGTCAGATCAGAGTGACATGTTACCAGTGTAAAGTGTTATGCGGCGAACATTTCAAATTTCTGCAAAGACACTGCGTTGAAAGTGTCTGACAGGAAACTTTAAAGACCCATCTCCTTTCGTAGTCGCGGAAAAGTAAATAACATTTGCGTGCAACAATGACAGGGAGTCATGCAATATTCCTCCAAATTGTTTTCGTGCTTTCCGCGAGTGTTCTTGCCTCCGACATTGGATTACCTATGATACAAATAAATCACGGTGAGTGTGTAGTGTAAGCCTTTGTGGCATTTGATAACAAAACAAAAAAAAACTAAGTGCCCTTGTGCGGAAGAATGATTTCATTCCGAAATAATGACAAAAATACCGCCCAATAACAAATTAAAATAAATATACTATGACAGTTCACAAGTTTTCCAAAAACTGACGTCCACCTGACCTCTGTTGACATGCGTCAGTGACCACGCTCGGTTGTCGTTTGTCATTTCTTTGTTTTGCACAGGTACTCGTATATTTTAGTTTGTAGAGTAGAGAATAATTTCCGGTCAGTGCACATAGGAATTTGATTAGGACAGTTGTCAAATTGTTGCAACTTATTTGTCATATCTTTTACCGGATAGAAAGTGTTTTCATTTGATATTCATTTCCCCCACAAGGTCAAAGATAGAAGTCACATTACGAACCGGGAAATGTTTGTCCTTCCACCGAACGTAAAAGAAATTTTCCAAACGAGTTGTCTCCAAAGAGTTGGAATAATACACCTAAACACTAAGTACTACCCACTGGAAGTGCGGCCATACTTAGATTGGGGTGAAAAGTCGCCAAACACAGTCGGCAATTTTTATGATGAAGGTTAAGGCGCTTATTTGAGTATTAGTTCGGTTGACAATTGGGGGCAGTTGTCAACATATTTCTGATGGAATTAATGAAAGTAGGGAGTATCGGCCTAGGGGTGGTGGTTGTGGCGGTCGTTATGTATTGACATTGGACGAGAATCGCTTTTTGTCACTATAGAAAATTCATACGAGTATGTACATCGAATCATAGGTCTATCACAGTGTAGTGGAACTTCGACAGTCATTCAATGGAAATTGAAGTTTTAAGCTTCCAAATGTTAAAAAGAAGAAAACTGATATTTACTTTTTCTTGGATCAGAACAAGATCCAATCTGGAAGCTCTTCATATATTTTCAAGACAGTATTTCTTATAGGAACATAAATAAAATGGAAAATAAAAAAAAATTATTTCGTGACAAATTGTTTTAGACGCGATGCAGCTTCTGTCAGGTTTATTCGTGATATTTTCAATTTGGTTTATCTTATGAATACATATATGTTTGTATACATATGTATGTATGCTCCTCAAACATCTCTTCAAACGGCATAAAACTAATTATGTTACAAATTAGCAAATGACTAGATGAACTTTGCAATGAAATTAATTTTTGCTTATCTCGAG
This sequence comes from Brachyopa scutellaris, assembly GCA_949775065.1. Taxonomy (NCBI): domain Eukaryota; kingdom Metazoa; phylum Arthropoda; class Insecta; order Diptera; family Syrphidae; genus Brachyopa; species Brachyopa scutellaris. Next base: position 103,509,586 of record OX459114.1, on the reverse strand, counting down.
TTGAATTCAAAAATTAAATTTTTTCAATAACTTTCGATTATTTTACTCTTGTTAGACTATTTTACTCTTGATAGACTAATTATTTATAAAAAAGATATATGTATGTGCATAAAAATAGCTACGTTTACAATGTTAAAACCATTTATTAGTGCTTTTGGTTTGGCTGAAGGCCGTCTACCAGATTAACATTTGAAAATTTATAAAGTAAATATTTATACCTATTAAATAAAGTTAAGATTTTTTTTAAATTTTCCTCGATTATGCAGCTTCTGTATCTTAGAGCATTCGATGTATAGTTATATAATTTATCCCAGCCTCTGTCTCCATTGAGTATGTTTATCACTTCATCCAACTCCAGTTTATGCACTCCAAATATACATTAACGGAGTTGCTTAAGAATGGGGCATCGCATACTGCTAGAAAGTGATATACAAATGTATGTCCACGCGCTCTTTCCGGTTGCATAAATTACACAGGATGGAAAGTTCTGGGCGGTGCGGGATATAACTAAGGAGTAAGAGTTCCCCTCTTATTATAAAGATTCGGTTGATTAGCCTGCTAGAAAATATGTTGTATCTCGTAAATAGTAGTCCAGTCTACTATAGTAAAGTCTGTATTGTGATGCCTGAGCTTCACTTACGAAATTGTCATATAATCTTTGACCTGATTTTTCCAGTAGGGTGTTAAACTTTTTCTTTATAGATCCTAACTGTTCGATGATGGTGACCGATAGATTGACCTTACATTTAGACGCTTACTTTTTCCACTCTTCCCACGCAAATTCCCTTGGTCAATGTTTATTTAAAGTAATCTATAAGATTGCAAATCTGTAGATGATCCTTAGTCGTGCAACAAATAATAGTTGCGAAAAGCGATACTGAAAGCATACACATAGTGAACGTAGTGTTATGTGTGTTCTGTAATAAAAAAAAAATGTTATCTATCAAACTGATGAATTAAAGGTTTAACGACAAATCATAAATAGACATTAAACGATATTTACTATGATTCTATGAATAAATTATGTCAAGACATTTCATTCTACAAGATGTCGTCGAGCAATTTTCGCTTTGAAAGCAGTGGAATACTTTACGGAAATATCAAATAATGAAAATCTACCTGCCAAACGGCCAAATGTCAAAAATAAATCTGGTTTTCAGTTCGCCGAGCAGACAAAACTAGAATGCGGACATGTTTTTAGTTATGTTTGCAAATTAGGGATTTCCGCGAGACATTTTTATGTCAAGTTCTTAGTTTTGTCTTAGAAAATGTCTCGTGGAGACGGGGTATTAAAAACAAGTGAATTCGGGGCTATAAAGTACATTTGTTTCACCTTTTCTAGTACGTCTACAATGTCCTTATTTTAGTAGATAATGAAAAATGCTATTTGACTTTGATGAGAGATCGCGCTCAACTTGAAAAAGTGTGAGTAATCGAATCAGTAGATACTCCTGGAAAACATAAAAAATAAAAATAAATATTTGGCTTCAGCAGTCCTAGGTAGAACCAAGCCTAGCTTCCCGCAACTATTTGTGTGTGCGCGTTATATTTTTGCACGAATGGAAGGGACCTACAGTTTTCTGCCGTCTCCGAACGGCGAGTTGGGAAGCTTTTACATGACAGATGATACTCTTGAAAACATGCTAAAAAGAAACTCCAGCAGCAATAAAGGTCATGTTCACGATTGCATAATTTTGTGTAAATTCAGAAATGTCTAAGTTTTATTCAACGATTGGGCTACACTGCTTTATTGCAATGTACTTTTGCGCTTAATAATTTATTTTAAAAATTTACAAACTATTTTTTATTGAAGACTTCGGCGCAGCAAAGCCATTTGAAATCATTTTTAGAGTATAAAAGGCAAACAAATAATACAAAAGAGAGGGATAATAGATAGTTTATTTCGAGAATAATTATTTTTAATAACTAATAGATTTTTTTTTAAATGTCACTAAGTCTATGATGGGGTTTTGTGGCTCGTTTGATGTGCAGATGTGATTCAGGGTTGTGTGGATTTAGTAACTCAATAAGTTGTTCGTTGTTTGGAGCACCCCCGTCATCTATAGTAATTATCTTCTATAACTAAAACATGCCAGACTGATAATTCCAACGTAACGTTACAAGAATCACATTTCTCAGGAGCTTCTTTGGCGTTAGTAGTGCCTGCTGGTGAAGAAAATTTCCGCCAGCCGCATGCGTAGTAGCTGAATGCAATTTTCACTGTTTATGTTTGCTTTATAAGGAGTACGTAGGTATTTGATGTGTATTTTCCCAGGGGGAAGCAATCTGTTTTTCTAAGACTTCTGAATAGTTTTTTTTTAATAATCCGAACAAAAATTGGGTTTTCTACTGTGGAAAGGTAAGTGTCTCATTTGCTTCGGTGTCCGAATCTTGATAGCCCTTGATACCAATGTATCTAGACACCCAAGCCAAAACCATATCTTTGGAGGAGTTTAGTACGCTTCTAATGTTTTTCAAGGACGGATATTCATGCAACTCACTTTTTAAGCCATTTAATATCTACACCGAGATGGTCTGTGAATATCAGTTTTTTTCCAGCTAGCACTAAAGTTAAAAGATAAATAATTTAAGAGTGAATTAACACAGTACAACCAAATTCAGCCAGTTGTAGTTTTAGAGGCAGATAATTGGCAATGGCAATACATGCCTACATTAACGTCAACTTATTTACTTGTTTACCGTGCACAATATTGATCGGAAGCTTGAACGCCCAGCTTTTTTATCCACAAATTTTTCCAAAATAATGCAATAACTATTTAACATTCAAACTCCTCCAAAGAACTATAACATTTTTATATTGACACTTCGTCGAGTCAATGAAGTCTTATCGAACAACTCCCATCAGAAGGACCCAATTCCGTCTATAATTGCTTTGACCTTTTATTAATGGGATGTAATTTTCTTCAAAGAAATTCCCATTACTGTTACCTTCGCATCAACGAAATTAATCCCAACCTCCAAGCGTACCCCCACAATAACACATAATTCGTAATTGTAGCGAGCAACTAGCGTAGCACATGTCCCATAGTAATAAAACCATTGTACATAAATATTAAAAGCCTCGGGATATTTGTGCACTTGTGGAACAATTGAACATGTGTCACAAATCCTCCTCCTACATATGTCCTTTTCATGTACACAACACATCCATATAAACAAGGCGAAGTACTACGTGGTGATTAATTTTATCAGATCGTATTTAATACGGTCTATAAAAGTAGAAGTAAAATCCACTTCCATGCTTTCAATTGATCAAACAGTATACAGACAAACAAACCACAAGGAGTAGCAACAAAAAAGGGATACTAGTTCCTGAAAACGATGGCAACATTTGATTTGTCAATAAAAAAAAAAACAAAAACAAAAAACACTAGGTACACCCTCAGGCATGACTGCAACGAAATTTACAATACATTTTTGAATGAACTTATCAATCATTTCAGATGACGATGACGAATATCCTGATCTTCAAGAACAGGTCCATTTGGAGGATTTCTTTTGGACAGGTTCTGGTGATGGACCACCTGACTTCGTGAACAAAATACACACAGGCATCAGTAAGGGAAAGGATGTCATTGTAAAGACAAACACAGTGGTGGCGACAGTCTATGTCGAAGGACATAATGTAAGAATGCATCCTTGGTCAGAATAGACAATCAAATAACGAGTGGTATTAATTTTTCTTTTTATTTCTTTGAAAACAAATTTATTACCAGGAAGTCGACATACCCATCTGCCTGGATTGTTTCCCGGATAATGGTGTTGGTCTTCCATTAAATTTGTCATCGACCGATAGACGCTATTGGCTGTTAACAGTAATATCAGGATTCTATTCGGCTAAGGACAAACCTATGTTGGAGCAGAAACTAGCGAAGCTATATCGATTGGCATTCACCAGGTAAATATACGAGTACAAGTGTTTTTTAATTGATTTTGGGCTTCAGGAAGGTTCCAAAATCATAAAAGACCTAAAATAATTATGTACAAGGCTTGATTCTGGAACAACACCAAATGGGCGCGTAGATGCGTTACCTGCGCTTATGGGCAAAATGTGGTTATTCCTAATTCAAAGGACCATCTCTTCCTTTTCGAAAACTATTTACTTAAAGAAAACTCCTCCTTTTCAGACAGCAATCGAAACACTTGGGTATTGGAAACGGATTCTCAGCCAATGGTGCCAGCATATCCGCTCAGAACACACACCCGGATGAACAAGTCGACATCATCGAAGGAGGTAAATTCAAGTATCTTAAATTCTTAACCTCTTCATAATAAACTTCACCCAAAAAAAACATGCTAACTAATTTACATATCTTCCTTTGGGGTGTTTCTTTAAAGACATCTTTTCCGACAACTCTGAGGACTTGGATGATGACTATCACGAATTAAAACGACGGCGAAAGAAACGAAGAAAACGTGAATCGCCAAGCAAAAATCATCCCGAAATGGATAAATCGTCGCAGCAGGACGACCATGATCCCGATACCATGACCGATGTAACCATTGAGCAACCTCAACTTCCCTACGAGCTATTAAATCCACAGAACAAAAACGGAACAAAAGAAGACCTTATTTTCCAGCATCACTATCCCCACGAGTCGAGAGCGGTGGTTGAGGGTGGCGGAGAAGGGGCAAATATGCCGCCAGGATTTAATCCGCAGGCAATTTTCACCGACGACCAAGTCCGAATTGTCATTCATAATGTCACGCAAATTACCGAGGAAGACATTCAAAGTGGCGGCCTGCCAAGTGTCATCAGGGCAGGCGGCAGCGGAGACATCAACGAGAGAATGTTAGAGTCCTTTTTTACAATTTACATATTAACTAGCATGTTGTATTTGGGTTTGACTTAGCCTCATCCTTTCGCATTTTTGCTCTCTCCCTCTCGTTTCAGTGATGAGCGTCCTCTTGCCAATCAGACGGAAATAATTTACTCGGTGTTTGTAAGCGGCCGACCGGTCTTGGCCGTGACCGCAGCTAATGACATGAAGTTAGTCACCGAGCTGGAGGTTACCTCGGTGATGGGCAAAGAAATTTTCATGAAAGCGGAACGTAAGTGTTGAGTCGTTGGTTAAATAAGAACAACAAAAAAGTTGATTCAACTCGATTGCAAGGAAGGGTTCTGTTGTCCTGGGATCGTGAAGTTTTATGATTACACTCGGTAATCGATTTCTTTTAGTTTTGGGTTTGATAGAAATTATGTTTGATCGATAAGCATAGACGGGTCGAAATTATTGAAGCATGATAGTGTAATAATAGCATTTGGGTAGAACCTGGTTAGGGTGGGTGTTTGGTGGGGTTTTCCCTCAACAAAGAGGAACTATTTACTTGAACGAATAAGAATCACAGTTTGGTATATTTCGGCTGTTTAGAATAACGAAAGAAACAATTGCAATTATTATTATGTGGATAAGCAAAGGAACATAGGGCGTGTGGCTATGAATTGAGGTTCTGTGGAAGAATTTGGCTCCTTTTGCTTCATTCATTGTCAAATCTCTGATTTTACAGATGCAAATATGTTATCTCTTATAACACCTCAAGATCTACTGAGTAATTACAAGCAGTCCTTATGCAGTAAAAAATGTCAGAAAACTAAGGCGTTAGTTGGTTCGTCCTGCATGACATACGGCGCAAAAGTTCGGGGTAATCCAGGGTCTGCTTCTCGCAACCAGTTATGTGTGCGTGTTATATTTCTTTGCATGAATGGAATGACCTACATTTTTTATGTGTCAATGCTTGTCAAACTTGTGGCATCATGAAAAAACTGTTTAATGCTCGCTGGGATTGAACCCAGATAGCATGCGTAGTAGGCCAACGCACTTATCACTACGCCATGATGGCACCCATTCACCCATGATATACATATACAGTAGATGACGGATATAAGAAAATTCAAAAATCCAGAGAATTTCTTTCTTTTGTTTTCTTATATGAAAATAATAGATATAAAAAATAAACTTTCTTATATAAAAAGAATAGTTAGAAGAAAGAAATTTTCTTATATATATTCATGCGCGCTTCTTTGTTTTTATTTACTTACTTACTTAGTTGGCGCTACAGCTCGAGGTGAACCTGGGCCTACTTCTCGCAACCATTTGTGTGTGCGTGTTATATTTTTGCACGAATGGAAGGGACCTACAGTTTTTTGCCGACTCCGAACGGCGAGTTGAGAAGCTCAATCGTGACAAATGATACTCTTTGATGTTTGTCAAACATTCGAAAGAGGTGGGCACTGTGAAAAACTTTTAGGTGTTTGCGGCGGGATTCGAACCCAAGACCGCTGGCTCAGTAGTTCGACGCACTAACCACTTGCGCTACGGTGCCCATTTTGTTTTTATTTGGACTCGTCAATTTGTCATTTCTTACAATATCATTGGTGCTCAATAATAATTTCATAAGGATGTACACACAAGTTTGAGTTTTCAACCAACGTATTTAAACGTCACATCAATTGGGTGTTAACACGAGATAATTTCTTATAGACGTCTATTTTTATATGCATTAAAAAAAAAATATTCTGGAATTAGTTTCTTATATCCGTGTTTTTCTTATAAATGTTTTTCTTACATGAATTATATATGAGGTTTTCTTATATCCGTCATCTACTGTACAAGGTCTTTTAATAAGCGCAACCAATTTTTCGTAAAACTATGGACCGATGATGCCACCAGACTAAGGTCCCTAAGCAACAGCAAAAATAACTCACATTTAGCTGAGGGTTGCGGCGAAGGATATCAGCAGAACCCTTTTCGTCAAAATTTCGCGATAATTTATTGAATTGATGACACTAATATCAATCAGAAATTCTTCGTAGATCACGTTACGTTTGTTTGACTCTGTAATTTTTCATAATACAATGGCAGCAATTTGAAAATGTCGAGCAATTATTGAGATATAACCTTAAAAGAATATTTCATCTGCTGGAAACAGGCTTAACACCACTCTTCAGCAAAATGCTGAAACTCCAAATGTATTATGTTCTTAAGATTCTTAGCATGCCAGATTACCGACTCCCAAAAATAGGCGCGATTTAAGCAGTAAACAGCAAAACTGGATGGTTCGAAAAGTGGTTGGAACTAGCTGGTGACTGTGGGTTCGAAATTATTCACCATGATTCAAGGTGTCTAAGGAAACAGCTGTATCCACTCATTGAAGGAGTTGAAGCGCAGGCTAGTTCAAGATATTTGAAGGAAGTTTCAGGGTCGTTACATATTTAGAACGATATAGTACAGCCGTTTAAACTACAATTCGTTCCAGTAGAGTTACTTTCGGGATGAATACAGCATCGATGAGATAGCGATAATCTTTAGGCTTCGAAACGAACTTTTAAGACTAAATTATGTACCACACAGAAACGATTTTTCCCCTACTATGTTGTCTATGCAATTTGGCATAGCTATATCCTATCGAAGACTCAAGTCATACGTTTCCTCAATTAAATGAATGTTCCTTACCTGTTCCGGTATTGCAAAATCGCACTACAATATCGCGAAAGAATAATGACGGAACATTTTTAATTAACCTTATTTAAACTGATTTTGCTATAAAGTTTTTTTTTGCTATTAGTAATAAAAATAGCACCATAGCGCAAGTGGTTAGTGCGTCGGACAACTGAGCCAGCGGTCTTGGGTTCGAATCCCGCCGCAAACACGTAAAAAGTTTTTCACAGCGCCCGTCTCTTCCGAATGCCTGCCATTCAAGAGTATCATTTGTCATGTAAGGCTTCCCAACTCGCCGTTCGGAGACGGCAGAAAACTGTAGGTCCCTTCCATTCGTCCAAAAATATAACGCGCACACACAAATTGTTGTGGAAAGTTAGGCTTGGTTCTACCTAGGACTGCTGAAGCTAAATATGTATTTATTTATTTTTTGTTTTAAATAGCTACATAGGTATGCGAATATATTGTCAATCAGCCAGACGGCAATGCCACGCAGACTGATTTTGTGTTAACTGTTTTCTCAAGTAAATAAATAAAATCAAATCTAATCTAACTTAATCTAATCTAATCAATGGCAGCTCTCAGAGAACACAGACGTCAAAGCATGACAGCACTGCATCGACTTTTTTGTTCCCAAATCCACGAATTTGGTAGATTTTGAAAAAAATCTATTAAACCACTTGCAATTCACCGACATGTCCTTTCTTATTTATTACGTTTTGCTAAAACTTTTTCTGAAGTTCAGGTTTTGCCATTCCTCCTACTATACAAGTATCTCTTAGCCACTTAGTTTTCTGCAAATAGAAGACTATGTAACTAACTGACAATCATTTTCAGCTTACCTAAAAGAACCCCAAGCAACGCCTTTAGCACCAGCTACAAGGAGTAGCAATTCCGGATTCTTTGCTTCTCTTGGAGAAAATCCATTCTTTATAGTTATTGGATCCGTAGTTATACTGTTCTTAATACTACTTCTCATCACGCTATTACTTATGGGAAGACCTAGAAAGAGCACCCAATCGGAAGCCAAGCGGTAAGTAATTTGCGGTAACCTGCTTTTTAAATTACTCCAAAATGACAATCTTCATAGGGCGACAAGTCGAAATGAGCTTCTTGCAGAGGGCAGGTCTCCTGTGCATGAACAACATGCCACAAATACTGCCATCGGTACGGCAACGATATCACGTGGAAAAATCACCGAAGGCATTCACAACTTCGCCTATGAAAATGAAACAACTCGGACAACAATCACCACACAACATCCAGCAGCGAGATCTCGACGAGGATCCACGACTTCCAGTGACAACACGTCTGATTCTTCAGTTTACTGTCCAATAAATCCTCCAGCACCCGATGTCCAGAGAATGTTGGATGAAAAAGCCGCAACTCTCTTTGACAAACGAAAACGTCGACAACACCATTATGATCAGTCCGAGGCACAGGAAGCCATTTATACCTCGGTCGTGTCCGAAAGGAATAAGGACAAGAAGCACACGTCCAAATCGAAGCACAAAAGCAAACGACGATACTTATCCGAAAATCGAGTCGGATCCATCGAGGAAGCACCGAATCACTCATCTACCGAAACAAGCGCCTCCAACGAGAGCATCGTGGAGGCGTTGCGACCTAGCTACGAAAATCTTGAACGCACTGAAGCCTACAATCCTCATAACAACTATCACAAAAATAAGCTCCTTCAGAATCGAACCTTCACAGATAAAGTGTACGACTCCGTTCCGGATGAACTGCCCCCTGAGGCGATTAACCGCGAACTAATTCGAGCATTACAACCAAGCGAAAAATCCTCTGAAACTGGCAGCATCGGTTCGTTCCTTTCGATGGCGTCGGTAAAGAGTTTCCCAAAGCATTCCCTGCCAGAACCACTGAATAGAGTTTTGGAACCAGTATTTGTTACATACTACGACAACGTAGACGAGGCTATGCCAAAACCACCGCGCAAGACCCGTCCCCAATCGCCGCTCACCGAAGCAGTTGCCTCGATAGAGAGGTTCCCCCAACCCAAGGCACCGAGATCCATGCGAATAGCATCACAAAGCGACAATCCCGACCCCGGAGTGGTGGGTCCCATCGTATGGGAGATTCACAAGAAACGCATGGCTTCAGAAAACGGTAGTCCACACTGATATAAGAAAACACCTCACATATATAACCCACCATAACCACCAATACCAATCCTACTTGTACATATCTCTCCTACACACACATACTATCAACTGTACACTTGTTTTCATCTTGTTTGGCAGACGATCAAGACTATGACCCGACCCGACTAAGTCCAATTCGAGATCCGGCCGAAACGAGGAATCATTTCCAGGGCCTGCTTGAGGGTGCAATACAAATGTATTCTAGTCAAGACGATCTTCCGACACCATTACCGACGATGAATTTCACAAATCAGCGAAAGCGAACAAATAGGGAGTTCCGAGGCAAGTCAGCTGGGTAAGTTGCTTAGCGTTCCCATATAGATGTCGCTCTTTATTGCATTTTTCCCAACCAGTTCAATGGATCAGCCAAAGTCTAGTAAGGGTCCGAGGCCATCCACCGCACAACCGGATAAAACTCCTTCCAGCAATCACTCAACCCAACCGCCATCACCGAATATGGGCGCTTGGGGTAGTGGTGGTGTTCACCAGCCATTGGTACGACCGTTAAGTGCAGGCCCATTCCATCGACCCGATCCTCCGCCAAGCATTGATGTAACCAGGGTTCTAGCATCGCAATCGGCCAATCGAGAAGAACTTTCGGCCGCTCCGCTAATAGAGGCTATTCAAAATGAACTGCGGAAGTTCAAGCGGGACGCTTAGGCGTACTTTCTATTTAAAAGGACATATTCCATTGCATTTATTATTAAAACAGCCATTCTCACACAAATTATAACAAATCGGGAGTCGTTTGCTTGATTGAGGTTTCGTTCAACTGGTAGTCGAACATTGTAATCATTTTTATTAGGGCTTCGTGGTTATATTATGTAAGTGTAACAGTAGCATTATAGAAGAAAATTAGAATAAACGTCGAAAAAAGCGGAATTGTATTTCATAATTCTCTTTGGGAACATAAAACCGTTGTCATGCAGGTAAGCAACAAATGGAATATAATTGATTTCAGGGTTCTGACAGAGATACAAACAAATCCACTTCGTTTCGTTTATACGAAAGAGATGAGTTAATTTACCACTGTTGAAAGGTATAAAGTGTTATAAAAGTAAAGTTCAAAACCATTGGAAAGTTTTCTTTTTTATTGGTTCGAGCATCGGCTAAAATGAAAGTCGGTAATACAGGTTATAGCTGTGACTAGCTCCTGCTACGAAATGGTGTTTTTTTTCCTTTTTTTCTGATTCTTTGTCGGCTAAATGTGTAAAGCTGCCAAGTCAATTTTGAGAACTTTTACAGATTCGTTGGTTAAATGCCTAAAGCTGCTAAATCAAATTTAAGAAATTTTAAAGGAGAGTGAATAAATCATAATAAAATCTGAATTAAGAAAGTCCAAGTTCAATCATAGCAATTTCTGAAGTTTTTTCATTAAAAAAGTGGCATTACCTAAAGTCGCAGTTAGTAAAATTTCTCAAAATGAACTTAGCAGCTTTACACATTAAGCCGACGCGACGTCCTGTGTTTTTCAAAATAAGGAATGAATGTATATGTTCCAAAAGCTACTAATGTTAACTGTTGGGATTAACTAAAAAAATAGGTGCGTCCTCCTAAAACGTCCATAATATTTGTTTTTTTTTTTAAATATTTTTAAAATCCAGTTAATCGTTATTCCTTGCTCTAATAACCTGACTGTCCTCCATTCTTATCCAAAACTTTTTGGATTGGGCATGGGAATCTACCAATTTTCAGCATGTAAGCAAAGGTATGAAATGCCACTCTTTTTGCACTGCTTCAATACACAATGCACAAATACTGGCCACCTAATTTTCTCTGGAGTTCATCCCATCTTGGGATTGAGACCTGTAGATTGACTGGGCCATGGGATGACAGACACATTTCGATCTCGAAACCAATCTTTCACAAGGCCTTCCGTATGTTTCAGATCGTTGTCCTGTTGATAGTGCGTAGGGACGTTTCGATACAAGTAAATATGAGTATATAATCGATACTTTTGTTTCGATCCAAGTACTTTTTGTACTCGATACTTTGGTTTGGGTAGTTACTTGGTATCGGAGCAAGATTCCAAGTAACAAGTATTTCAAATTCCAAGTATAAATATTTTCATTTAAAAGAGGACAGGAACACTTAAATTCCGTTATGTTACAAATTGTATCATTTTTAAGTTTTTATAAACTTCTCTTTCCAACATACATACTAAAACCATATAAAAAACAAGGCAACAAAGAAAAAAGAAAAGGACACCGAATGTCTTTATAGCGTCAGTGCAAACGTTTGCCTACTCTTTTTTCATCTGTCATTTCATTGCCACAAAAGCTTCTAATTCTATGTATCCACCACCACCAACCTTTCCATAATCCATAAGTTGGGTACAAGATAAGTACTAACAATTGATTCGATACGAGTACATACTCGATACTTTTATTCAAGTAATACTTTGATTCGATACGAGTAATGAGTAAAAGTATCGATACCATGGCGGTATCGAAACGTCCCTAATAGTGCAATCAGAGAGGCATGTTTTCCTCGGCAAATGCGAGTATAACATTTTCCACAATATCCTTATATCCATATTTTGTCTTGGTATTAGCCGTGTTAGATCATTGGTTTATAAGCATTACAACAACACTACGTGATCAAGCTTTTTATCAAGATGATCTGAAAATTAGTTCGGCTATATCTCAGTAGGATACACTTCCGCTTGTGAACTTTTTTTATTTGTATCCATGACAGACACCTGTGGTAAAAACCTGCCAAAATGTCTGTATCCGGCTAAAGGTTGTGTAATTAAACGGCAACTTCGCGCTAAATACCTGTGTCTGAGCTAAAAAGGTGTGCAATGTAATCCAGTTTGTTTTATTTTCATTGCGTGATCCATATAGATCATCGGGAATAATAAAACACGGCTATTATTATTTATATGAAATACTAGTTGAACCCATGCTCGCCTTGCTTCGCATTCTAAGGGTTTTCTTATGCATACAAATATGCGCAGTGGGAGCGTAGAAACATCAAAGTATTTGTCTAAGTCCACAAAATTGTTTAGTAAATTTTGTTGATTAACAGCGTTTTATCAAAAACGTTTCAATGTGTAACTTTCAGCCCCTAACTGCAGATTTCATAGTTCTCAAAAACCGCACCGCCCCGTAGCCCGTCAACACTTCCGCCTCTACCAGATGTCATTGCAAAATTGTTACTCTAGGTCGGGTGCCATTACATTATTTAGGCGGGCTCAAGTATCTTAGAAGAATAGTAGGTACACCCACTTTTAGTTTTAATTTATGTGATGGCAGCAAAAGCGAGAGTTTTAAAAATTCGACCAGATATCTGGTTGTTACTTCTTGGTCCACAACCCGGGTGATTGAAATACATTCTGCACTTTGACCATCAGCAGGTGAAAATATCTCGCTGTTAATTGCTGGAGCTTAATCATTCCGAGGCAACGAAATAGCTCGCTCACAAAGCTAAGAATTCTTACGGTTTTTTAGTTGTGATATATCACTTTAAACCACAAATTTTAAATAACAAATCAGAGAAATGTTGTGCGTTCGGATGTGCCTCGTGGCACTACTGATAACGTTTGCCTAAAGTCTCGGCAAAATAGCACTGTAAACCAAACATCCCAGATGACTTCCACATAGCAAATACATATGTGCATACATATATGAACCAAAATTAACTCTTAAAACAACAGAAGTTCACTTTGGGTAGAATATTTGTTTTTGATCGTGTTTTTTTTAATTTATTAATAATATTTATAAACTGAAAATGCAATTCACTGCTCTAGAAAATTCTCTTTCTTTTGACACCTCATTTATTAAGATTGGTTGAGTGTGAGAGCCGCAAATGGTGATAATGATTGTAGCACATTGAAGTACAAAGCATATGATCATGTTAGAGCGCGCACATATACTCACACACACACTACTGCAACGATACCCACTGCTGGCGGTGGTCTCCGCTGAAGGAAAATTGTGGGCGATGTTTTGAATAATTGTTTTGAACATTGCTCAGCTTCAGGATAACGCAGGAGGATGTTTTATATCTCAAATGAATCAGCGACAGATTTACTAATTTCACCAGTTTTTTTGATTTTCAATCCGATAAGCCATTATTGAGTTAGGGCTGTATAATGATAATATTCCTCTCCGATATACAGTTATTTTGACTACTATGTAAGACCCAGTAGGCTGAGCAAAAAATTACATAGCTTGTGATCATCCCGGGTACTTAAGAAGCATTTCAAAAAAAGTTTCATCGAAATCTGTCCAGCGGTTTTCACACCATTAGGTAACCAACAAAAAAACCTCTACAGTCTTATAATATTTATAGATTTATAGATTATAGATAGGTCTGATGTTATGCCATGAGAGTGGTAGTTCTTTCCTTTCGGCCTTCCTTATTTTGATTTTATGCCAGTTATACACTCCGTAAATTTTTTATGACTTCTGGCAAACTATTCGCGGTACCTTAGATTCGAAATCTGGAGTCTTCTTCCGATTGTGCGTGCACTTATTCCACCAATGTTCGCACTTGTTTTTTTTTTTTTTTTTTTTGTTTTAAGTTCTGACCCGCAAGTCACTGCGACTCAAAAGAGATCAATTGTACCACAGAGTCAGTTTAACACCAGGAGAGGCTCAATTCTTTTGATGAAGTTGAGCATCTCACTGCTGAAGACTGTACGAAGTTCCGTGGGAGTTAGGATTTCCCTGTGGAAATGTTTTCTCCAATCCCAGTTCTGTCCACTTTTCATATATTTTTGCCCCAATTAGCCAAGATTTCATTATTTTAGGTGTCAACATCGGTTTTTTGCGGGGCACTTGCTTGCACTTGATTTCACAAACTCTGCTCTTATTTGAACAGCTCTTTGTAAACGGTTCCTCAATGACATCCGGTGGAAAACTCGAACATCCGAAAAGTACATGTATGCCTGGTTCTTTGTAGCTTCACATAAAAGTCTGTCTGTGCAGTTAGTTGGTGATTGTAAAAACTGCGTTAAGATGTCCGTTCCTTGCAATCTAATTCCATTTTAATCTAAAGACTGAGAGAATCCATTGATTTTCCTGACGGAACTTTGTAGGTACAGTGAACTCCCGATAATTCAAATTACAGCGGTCCAAAGAAAAACTTTGAATTATAGAGGCTTTTGAATTATAAAGGTTTCAGAGAAAAAAAATATATGTGCCTAGTTTTTATTATTTAATTACACATCAATGAATACACAGGGAAAATGCATCTTTTTTTAACATTTTTCACATTTGTCACATGAGCATTTCAACGAACAGTTGAGGAAAAACCAATAGAATTGACTTTGAATTTTAGAGGTAGAAAACCATCACGTTCGAATTAGAGAGCTTTTCAAGTTATTTTGCACAACAGTACACCGGTTTACAGAAGTTTCCTCATGGGACTCTCATGGTTCTTCTATTTATAGAGGTTTTCGAATTATAGAAGCTCAAATTATCGAGATTTCACTGTATATTGTTTTCTATCAAGGTTCGAGTATTGAGAATAGCGTTGATACGAATTTGGGGAATTTGGGAATCCGATACTCTTGCACACCAAAAGATAGAAAAGTAGAAAAAGAGGTCACTACCAGGGTTACCTTTGGGGTCAAATTGAACCTTTTTTGATGGCACGGACCCCAGGACCCGCCTTTTTTAAAATCATCGAAATTTGACACTTTTTGAAAGAAATAACCCTTTTTGGAACCTTTCTTTAAATTCATTCACTTCTTTTAAACAGACACATTCAAATAGTTGGTGCGTTTCGTTTGTCATACTTCTACTATTGTTAATATAAAAAAAAAACCTGCCAATCTATGCCATCCGCATTCTGCATTAAATGTTTCGGAAGATGAAGAGTTAAAAGAGTGGGTCCTGAATTAAATTCAGAAGTTTAGGGCTTACAATCATAACAATTAGGTTCCCCAAATCATAACTTTTCGTTCAAAAACTTTTCTTTTTTGTTTGTTTTTGTTTTTGTTACTTTATTTTTAAATGAATTGCTTTTTTTAAATACCCCTTTTTGAACCCTTTCCGGAAATTTTCAGAGGTAACCCTGGTCACTACCATGATCACAGTCACATTGGTACATTGAAACTCATTTTGGCAGTATGGATCGACTCTAGATATCATGGTCTTCAAATAACACAACACTGTGTAACGATAATAATAAAAATTGAAATAAAAATCATTTTCTTAACAAAAATTTATTCATATCATCTTGTGCATTTATTTTGCATCATTCGTAAATTAACAATTTAAGGAAAGATATTTTTAACTAATTATTATTTGGCGAATATACACATTATATTATAAGTAATTTTCTTTTATTTGTATACAGTAGGAATATTTTTTTCGATATTTTATTATTTAACATTCTTACACAGTACAATGTAAAATGAATGAATGAAAAATAACACTGAATTTGTTTAGACACGTGAAACCAATTTAAATGCGATTTTGTAATAAAAAAAAGCGTCTGTGTTTTCTATAAAGAAAGATTTTGGCCATAAGAACATGTGTTTTGTGGGAAAAATCTCAACCAGCCCAATATAGAAACAGTTTAATTTTCATTACAAAGTGCATTACATTTTTTTTTGTATTGGATTTTCTATATAATATATATTTTTTTTGCCATTTTTTTAATTTTTTTAATTGATCTCTTTCCTTTTATATATGCAATAATAAAATATATATAATTTATTAGTTTTATATTTTTAAATATAATAAATTATTAATTTTTTGTTTTGTTTTTTTGTTATTTCTTTTTTTTTTTAATTTAATTTTCTGGTATCATTTCGACATCATTTTCCGTTAGTAGTTCGAGGTCTTCATCAAAGTTGTGTTCGAATTGGGGAGTGAACATGTTCGTTAGATCTGAAAAGATACAAAAAAAAAATGGAATAATTAAACGAGTTAAAAAACGAGAACAGGGCAATGCTGACAATGGATGTTAGACAGGCAGGTAGATACGTAGGTACAGTCTTAGTAACATTCACGGAGAGTGTAAAAAAGAGCTGCTCTTCAGACTATAACTGACTGACTGTCAAACTATTCAACACAGAAGCATGAACAATTCTTTTTAAGCAAATAAACGTTTCTCCCTATCTTATGTACCTTTACAAATGATCACCTTTATGCTCATCATCGTTGGAACTTCTCTTTTGGATCCGTCCAAGTCGTGGTCCAAACCATAGTCCCGAATTGGCACTGGATGCCGTTCGTTTATCCAACGATTGTTGCAAGGCAGCCATTCGTGCCCATTTTCTTAGTTGACTATCGGATCGTCCCACCCTTGGGAAAGCAATTAAGTTGGCTCTTTTCATTTCTGAGAGTTTTGGATATTCTACAAATAAAATTCAAAATTGTATATAAATGACGAAGAAAGAGAATCACACATACCGTCATACTCCTCATAGGAAACAGGAAACAGACTGTCATATCCGCTACCACTTTGGGATGCCAAATTCGGATCACTTCGTCCAACACGAGGGAAGGCAAAAAGCCCAGCAGTACCTCCACCACCTCGGCGAGTTTTACTTTGTTCAGGCTCTGAAATACAAAAAAAAAACCGAATTAGACATGCAAATAGCTATATTTACATACATATATCTATATGTACAACAAGTATGTGGGTACCCTATACTTCATATGCCAACATAGACAATTGGAATGTATTTCCGTGCTTTCCAACTCAAATGGTTAAATAATTTAAAATTCAAGAAAACTCCAAGAAAACACAAAAACAACAAGTTGAATGAATGATGATGATTCTTTAAAAAAAAATCAAAAACAATAACATCTTCGCTCACGCATACAAAACGGACGAAAATGAGATTTATTCGGAAATCTATTGCGGCAAAGATACCTCTGTATGTATGTACATAGGAGTAGGTAGGTAAGTACCCATTGACTGTTGGAAGAGGGAAGTACGCGTATTACACACGTGAGATAATGAAAATAAATCCACCCTAAAGGTCGATAATCATATTTCGGTAGAATACAAATAAAACTCCGATAAATGATAGGCTTTAAAAATTCCGTTTAAAAATCCCAGTTCCTACCAAAGGGCTGGATAATCTACGTACATTGACATATCCTGCTCCAAGCCAATTGATTTTTTTTTTTTTGTTTTTGTTATTTATATCGATACCCGTTGATATAGGTAACAGAAACCGGGCCAAACGCTGCCAATACAGCTAATACAACTGTAAAATAGATACCAAAAAGCGACAACGTAACTGTAATAAAAGACGTGAATAGATAGATCGTATTTACATCAGATCTAGAAACGTTTTGCATACAATAGTGGCGATTCCTAGGAATGTGACTGTAAATAAACTATCTGGCTCAGTTGTCTACATAAGCAACAATTGCCAGAGGGGTTGGGTACGATATCCCGCTTTCTATAATCCCGTTTTTTAAAACCCAGACCTTAAAATCCCGCATTTTATAATTCCGCTTTTTTATAATCCTCCTTCTTATAATTGAATTGAATTGAATTGAATTGAATTGAATCAATTGCATGTTAAACTAATTTCGCGCGAAAGCGAGATTATAAAACAAATAGAAATAACAGAGGTAATAATATGCACTAACCTTTTATAAATAACTCGTATTATTTGCAACAAACAATAAATACATATAATATAATAACAAAAATATGTATAACAATTCAAAGAATATGCAAATAAATTAATAATATTCATTTAAATATAAAATAAAACTCAGAAGTTGTACCCAGTGGCGTACGCAGAGGGGGGGGGGGCTCAAGGGGCTAGCGCCCCCCCCCCAGTCCCAGCCCACCCCAATGGCTCAGTGGGTTGGGTACAAATTTATATGTCGTGGCATATGAACACTATTTTCCATTTTCACCTCTGACTATTTTTTTTCCATAACCTCAGCTAGCCTTTCCTTATTGCGAACATTTTTCTCTACAGTTATGTATTATGTCATGTTTGTCTGCTATGTCCACTTTTCCACGTTGAAACAAATCGCGGCGAGCAATGTATTTTGTTGGTAAAATTCGAAGTCGAAATGGGAAAAGGAAAAATCTCCCCGGTCAGCGTTTGTGGCGATTTTTTTGACATTTCTCTTTACACTTTTCGTATATTTTTCATATTATTGCTTCATTTTTATTTTCTGCTTTCTACCGTTTGATTGTGCATAGAAATTCAAAGTTAGGCAGTTTTACGGAATGTCAAATCAAAGCAGACATAAAATGTTTCGTACCTACTCGCAATTTCAACGTGTAAAAGGTACAGGCAATTTCAAAAGAAAATTCGAAAAAATCGCCTACTTCGAATCTCTGCATGTAAAGCCCCTTATTCCTAGGACAAAAATCGTTGCGAGAAAAATAATCGTAGAGTAAAACGTCAAAATTCTCGCACCTTCACTGCGAGAAACCATTCTTTCTCGCAACGAAAAAATGAATGGCCCGGGCCATTCTTTCTCGCAACGATTTTTTTACATTGTTTTCAATGATAAGAGAAAACAATTGTATTAATTTTGAGTAGCATAAAGAGAAACTACATATTTTCGCTTCTTTAAACGTCATTTCCTCCTTTAAAAAAATTTAAATTTGTTGTTCAAGATACTTTTAATTCAATATGAGTGATAAGAGGAGGAAAATAACAGACAAAATAAAGTTCTCAAATGACGAAGAAAAATGTCAAAACTCGTACGTCAAAAATCTCGTTGCGAGATTTGAAATTCTAAGAATTTACCCTCAAAATCTCGCACCACAAGCTACGATTTTTGTTTCGCAACGATTATTTTTCTCGCAACGATTTTCGTTCTAGGAATAAGGCGCTTAAAAGGCGACTATGCTGAGTTCTGAAACGTTAGAATTTTTTGCTTAGTCGCTCAGTGAACGATTTGGAGCTCAATTTTTGAGTATTTGTCAACTACAGACATTTTTACCAAGTCACATAACCAATGCTAGTACATACAGACGACATTAAAAGGGCTGTGGAATCAGTTCAGTATCCTGATATTTCAAAGAGTGAGCTTCTACTTGAGTCAGAGGTAGAAAATCTGTTCATTTGACCTATGTTAGGTTACCAAAAAATTGTTTCGTTTCTCATTTCAGATATGGAAACAAATGTGGAGGGATGACCCTGCTAAAAACGTCCCAGATACAGCTTTAACTTCGCTGAGGGTTTGCAATGCAGACTTGTTTCCAAACCTACGAAAGACTCTTGAAGTATTTTGTGTTCTACCAGTGACATCTGCAGAACCAGAACGCTCTTTTTCTACTTTGAGACGTGGCTGAGGGCCACAACAGCTGAGACAAGACTGAACAGATTGGCAGCGCTGAACATTCATAGAGAAATTCATATTAACCCTGAAGATGTGGTGGAACGATTTGCAAATCGAGGAAAGCGGAGGATGGACTTAATTTTTTAAACAAAACAAACTTGACATTTTGAAAAGTATTTTTAATAAATACTACATACTACTTCATGAACCAAGGCCTGTTTTTTTTTTCATTTTCAGTAAGACAGCTCAATGCTTTTTTTGAGTTCTTGTTGGGTTTTTACTAACTGGGCGCCGTGCCGGCTGTGGCTCAGTGGCTAGTGCATCAGACTACTGAGGGCGCTGCTGTCTGTGTTCGATTCCTGAAAACACTTAAACGTTTCTCCACGGTGCCCACCGCTTCCGAATGTCTGGCAAGCATTCAAGAGAATCATTTATCGTGAGAAGCTACTCGCCGTTTGGAGATGACAAAAAACTGTAGGTCCCTTCCATTCGTGCAGAAATATAACACGAACGCACATATGGCTGACTGTTAGAAGGTAGACTTGGTTCCTATATGGGACTGCTGACGCCGAATATTTACTTTTTTTATTTCAGTTTTTTCACTAACTGAAATTTTCTTTCCTGTACCTAACGTTGCAAAATAAGGCTTATTAATTTTAGGTTAAAAAAACAAAACAATCAAAACGTCTTATATTTTGTCTGTTAAAAGAAATATGGCACAGGTAAAACCCAAAACAGCTCATTAAAATCAAGGCTAAGCCTAAGATTTGGGCATATTTTTCATAATTTTTCGTTTATTTTTTCGTTTAAAGGAACTTTTCTTATTTCTTTCCTAGAAAATGGAACAAGCAATATTAAATTTTGAAAGATGAATTTGTTGAAATACAAAATTGGGATGCTGAGAAACGGGATTTGATGTTGATGCTTTTTAGAAAGAAGCCTATACCTCATGAAACCTCATGATTTAAGAACTAAATCAAGTCTTTGAATAATGCTGTTTATCTCTTTATTCGATGCTGGCAAAGAATACACTGATTTAGGCAACTTCAATAAGAATGCGGATAAAAATAATAAATAGCGGATGATTACATATTTACAAGTAAGTAATAGCACGATATGGGCTTCGTAAATATGATAGGTTAAGTATTTTTTATTTGTCTCATCTGCTTCAGATATTCTTGTTACACACAGGTATGTTCAATTAATTCACACTCGCTTACCTCAGAGCGTAAATTTTTCATTAATGCCGTTCATTTATGGAATTCCATACCGCGGAACATAAGAATAATTCAAGGTAACATAGAACCACAGCAAGGCATTCAACAAGAAATACCTTTAACTTTAATTCTTTAGAGCTCCCGTACACTACAGACTTTCCATCGGCCGATAGTTTGGTCGGGTTGGGCTGGTTAGTGCGCACACTAGACAACAGTCAGCCTACTGTTCTCGTATATGGCAACAAAACAAGAAGATGTCTGGATTAAAATTGCAGACGAATTCTATAGTCGCACAAATTTTCCAAGCATCATTGGATAGATGGAAAGCATATACGGGTGGGGTGATACAGCCACAAAATTCCAGATCATCATATTCCAACTACTAAAGCAGATTATACATTTGTATACATATGAAGATGTTGGTTCTTATGGTACACCTGGCGATTCTGAAATATTCAAAACATCTGAAATTGGTAATCGCCTTCCGAGAACCGATTGAATATTTCCTGCGGAAGGCAATCGCACAATTATGATAGCGGAAATGTTATTCCATTCTCTGTCGTAAGCGATGAAGCGTTTGGACTTGGAAATCACATATTCCGCCTTTATGAAAAAATAAATTTAAACTAATTTATCTAGAACTACAGAATTTAAGACTCAGGGCTATCGACAAAATCGGCCGACTTTATAATCGGTAGTGTGCGCGCGATTAAGTAGTTGGCCGATATGATAGTTTGCCGATACTTTAATTTGAAAGTAATCGTGTAGCACATAAAATGTATTTATCGGCCGATACCGAGTCGTTGTAGTGTGCGCACTTTTATACATTTGCATACTAATCAAGATATGAGCCCGAGAAAACTATCGGCCGATAGAATGTCTGTAGTGTGCGGGAGCTTTTTGTCACTATGATATTTTAACATTTTTGTATGTTTTTTTTTTTTTCGTTTAAATATTGTATTTGGTATGCCACTTATTTTGATCACCCACTCTCGATGTTTCTTAGTTAGTGATAGGTAATATCACTGTGTTATAAGATATTGTATCTTTATGTGCATAGACATAACAAAACAAAATAATTAAAAAAATAAAAAGAAGTTCCTCCAAAAATATAATTCTTAATCACACCGTGACAAATATATGCTGTCCAAAATAAAAGTTACCCAAAAATAAAAAATCAGTTATTTAGCAAAGTGTTTTCTTTTTTTATTGTATGCTTAGTGGCTTAAAAAATAATTATAATAGGTTTTTTTTCAATGATACCCCCTTTAGTCTGGACTACAAGATTCAAACGCTTTTCAAAACTATTGCAGGCGGCGCACGACATCTGTAGGCATATCATCCCATATTTTTAGAACGGCTTGCTTGAATTCAGTAATATATCTATACTTGTAATCCTTAAGCTTCATTAGCATGTACAACCATACAAAATAATCCAATGGATTAAGGTCAGCTGATGATGGCGGCCATTCATCGTTTGGTATAAAATCAGTCAAATTACGTTGACACCAAGCCTGTACCAAGTTTGAGGTATGTGATGGTGCTCCATCTTGCTGAAAGCAGTTGTAATTATCTTCGAAGACTTCTTTAGCATGTTTTAGCACATTTGCTTGAAGAACAGTTCGCAGATAATATTCAGAGTTGATTTTCACTCGTTTTTCAATAAAAATCAGTGGAAATTTGCCTCTTTTACAAACGGCACCCCAAACCATCATCGACGACTTGTTTTGAAGACCTTCGGTCAGGAGGAGTATCACTTAGTTAAGCTCCCCATTCCATGATGTTCCTTCGTTTTGGAGTTCACACTTATTATCTTTTTTTTTACTTGAAAACTATATGAATACTTACTATAAACAAGCCCTCTGATTTCATATATTCTTCCGAAAAAAAAACAAATAGAATGCGCTATATTGCTAAGAATGCCTTTGGGACCAGAATATATTTGTCACGGTGTAAATGAATTAACTGAAGTCCAATATTTTATTGACGTAACACTGACAAATCTCGTACACTCACACAACGGGATGAGTGCATTTTTTACCTCCCTACAACGAATACTTCTTCGGTTCAACTAATTGGACTGCAAAGCTGTCGTTTAGCTGAAAGATCTTGAATCAGAACGTGATGCGATTTAATGTTATGTTTGTTCACAGAAGTCTCTTAAAGGTCAACTTCCCCAATATTATCGTATTGGAAAAGTGTACATACAGATTCAGCAACAGGTTAGCATACAAACACATTGATATGCTTTTCTGTTAAAGAGAATCATGGATGAATTTGTTGGCAAATATTTCTAACTTTGCTTAGAAAAGTCGGATGAAATTTAAAACACACCAACAAAATATCATAATTCAGTGTTGAAGAATAAAGTCTCCTGGATATCGGGCAACCTCCTTAATCCAAAACAATCCATCCCCGCAAGAAAGAACAGTTTTCGCAGAGACTCCCCTCGCCGAAAGAATAAAGACACTTTAGCCATCAATAAAGGTAGAAAAGCCATCTACCGGGCGATGTAAGCATGAAGATTATGCAAATTTTTATTGTCATTTGATTTCATCATTCACTTGAGCCCAACAAATCGACGGCGGTTAATTGTGACGAAACGATAATGGACCAGGATAGTCATTTTAAATTGTTTTAAATTAGCTTGTATTAAAGGCAAGTTGTAATGGACGTGGGTTGCTAATTGGAATAACAATAAACTTTATCTCAAAACAGATGTTGTTCGGCGAATAAATTTAACGAAACAAAACAAACGTTATGTTGAAAAAACTTTCCTCTAAGTTGATAATAAAACGATATTATACATGCATATAAATGTATTAGTCAGTCGAATGAACAGATCATTGTGAATATTCAAATATTTATGTAAATGTTTAACCTGCCACATGTCTTTTCGCGAATTCGTTGAGTTAAAGTATAAATCAACCAACAGATGTTGGTTCACGAACAAAACGTCTTGGAACTCATAAAAACAGTCCTATGACGATTCGATGATTTTGGAGGAAACCTCAAATGGGTGAGGAAGAAAGAAAACGGAGGAAGTTTCTTCTTAAAGGAATGGGCATCTCCTTTCTAAGCGGAATACTCATGAGTCATAATATAACTTTAAATGGAAGTATTATGTGCGTAGGACTGCTTCTGACATTAACGAGCGTCCCTCTAAACCCATCAGGAAAAATGGCATCGTAGTAGTATTGTAATACGAAATCAAGGTCTTGAGGTTTGAAATGTCAAAGACAAGTGGGTCGTGAGCTTGATATTTACCTCATCATTATCCAAAAAAATCTACAGCAAAATTAGGTGGATGTTGTTCAGTAGTTATTGTTTCCGAAATTGCATCTTACAGAAGCATGAATCAAGAGCTGACCGACTCATGTTGCATCGCAAGCTAAGCTAAACAGTCTACTTGTAGTTGCCTTAGCATAACAGATAATTCGTCTCGATTTTCATTACCGCGAAGCTGCAAATGCAATGCTGCAGTTCTTTCTTAATATAGATCCATTTCTTGTGGCACGTTTTTACCCTAAATAAACGTCCAACCTTCGCTTGAATCCAGATAATTTACAACGAGCTCAAACACACGCAAATATTATTGACGTTCTATACACCCCACGATGAGTGGTAGGAACTAAGTACGAACATAAGTAAAATGTAGTTGTGGAGTGGCAAAGCCTTGAACGTCGACCACTCTATTTGTTTTAGTGACGTGACGTATCAAAAATGTGGTCAGGTAAAGGTAACTATTTAATATTCAACTCAATTGCGCATTGCACGAAGTTATTCTATTTATTAGCTTCATGAATTAAAACAATTTTTTTGTTTTTCTTAATTTTATCAAGCTTTTTGCATGCTTCCTAATTACCACAAACCACCAACTACTGTGAAAGCTTTTTTAGTCCTTAAAACTTTTTCTTACTGTTTTATTGGCCCGATGTTTAACTAAAAAAGAGAGTCACAAGATTTTGGGTAATTGAAGTTTCATCATTACCACCACGTACGTGTTGCGTTGGTGGTCTTAGCGTGAGCTGTATAAGTCTGTTTCGTTTTTGGTCAGCTGGCTGTAGTCAAGTACTACACAAGGACGAGTATCCTCCGGAATCTGGCATGACGCTCAAGTATTTTCTATTGGTACATTCAATTGGAGCGGGGCTGGTTGGTATTTGAATGCTTAGAGATAGAGTAACTGAAGTCTATTAAGATCTGCTATCAATCATCAAAATACTCTGGGTCTAGAATAAGGTGTCCGTGTGTGATTCGATGAAAACTGACATGACTCCCATTCGGATGAAAATATTTTGAGGCTGCCTAGTAGAACCATCGAAAAAGCTTATAATTATAGAGACTACAGTGACTTTGTTGGCTTAGTTAAGAACATAAATAGCGGGAAAGGACACTGTACTATTCTTACAGAAATCCAAATGGACTGTCCAATAAGAACGGATGATACCCTCGTCACACTTGATTTTAACACACCGTACGAAACCTTGTACCCTGCCCGTGAAGAGTGGACAAATAAAACAGTAACTCGGGCGGGTCTAAAACTGCAAACAGCATGGGGTCTGGTATCTAAAGTTGTCCTTAAGACTCCCGAATACCTGCAGCGTTTTGCAGGCAGAAGTTCTAGCCGTACTTAGAGCTGCAGAGCTTCTGAACATGAAACGAATATCCGGTAAGGATATTGATATTTACATCGACAGCCAGGCTGCGCTTAAGGCGCTAGTATCGTGCACTATTAAACGGCCACTAGTCAGAAGCTGCCGCACAATGCTCTGAGTCGACAAGGAAAGGGGAGGAGCTGCCACTACCCGACGCGGTCGAAGTTGCTCCACGGCTATGCAACATTAAATCTAAGGTAAAAGATACACTCACGAAAAGGGTTGACCATAGGTCTAACATTGTAGGGCAAAGGGTTTCCAAGGCACTTTGGCCGTCGCTGGACCGTAAAAGGACTAGCGAAATCCTTTTATTCGTGCGTTTTTATTCGTGCGATTTCAACTTGTTCCCTCCACTTAAAATCCTTAATAAGCCAGATTTTGTTTGCAAAAAAAAAGTCACTCTTATACAGTGTTTAGTTTCGATTACTGGAAAAAGTGAAATGCTAAGCTCTTATATGTACCTAGTCCTGCCATAAGTTCTGTTACACAATTTCCAGCGCTCATTGTTTAAAACTGTTTCTAAGAATAGAACCGTTAACTTTTTTTCAAAACACACGCATTTATTAGTACAGAATACAAGCCAGTTTAGTTTCAGCTTGCGATCTATTAACAAACACAGACTAGGGTGTTTAAGAGAATCAAGTCACGGTACTACCGTTGCATAAGTGCGAAGAGAGTAGGTACTGGCCAAATTTTCGAGTTGTTAAAACCGTTCGGAAATTGGTCGCTTCGGCCAATTGTCTGAAGTCAAAGGACATACCAAGATTAAGTCCTCCGCGCGTCGCTCGAACGAGTGCGGTAGTGAAAGCGGTGCGAGAACGAATTCGAAAAAACTTCTTCGGAAGTAGAAAATGGTGTCAAAGGAATTGGATATACATGTCAACCAAAATCATGTCTGATTTAATTCGGGATAGTCTTCACATGACAGCTTATCATGGGTAAACGGGACTTCTTTTAACTCATAACCTGAAAAAGTTATACACGCGGACAATGGCCATGAAAACGTTCCGTTTGCGGATGGGAAAATTTTTACCGTGGAAGAAGTTTTCAACAAGCAAAATAACCAAATTTATGCTACGTCATCAAGGGAAGCGGAAAAGTTGTCCCAACGGTTGAACGTGGTCATCATCACACTTTCATAATGGTTTTGTGTGACGTATCTCACTAAGGTGTCACATCCCTCCATTTCTGCGGAAATGGGCTGAAAATGGGAGCAAAAGTTTACCAACTAGATGGGCGTGTTGTTAAGGGTTTGACCAATACTCTAATCAATAAAGAGAACTGGATCTTCCAACAGGACTCTGCTCCAGCGCTTAAAGCAAAACCACACAGGAGTGACCTGTCGTCGTGCGCGTCTCTATTGCTCAATGGCTACAACGTTTGAAAGCCTGTGTAAAAGCATAAGGGAGTAATTTCGAGTGAAACCTTTTTTTTCTAATAACCAATTATGGTCTAATAAATGAAATAATACTGAATACCTACAATATGCTTACTGGTTTTTTTTTATGGCGTTTTGAATTTGTAACAAAACTTATGGCAGGACGAGGTAATTTTTAAGAAACGAAATTATAACTTTACGGAATCATCGGCGCTGAAGTTATACTCGCACTTGAAGGTTAGATTTCGTCACTTTTCAAAAACATAGCAGCAATGAATAATTAAGATGTTTTCACTCTATTTACATCTGTATATTTAATTAGTTAACTCTATTTCAAACTTCCAACTAAAAAACATAAAATAAAAAAGATAACTTATAGCTGAGTTATTAATTAAAAAAAAACTCAAAAAGTTATTTTGCATCCCTGAAGTTTCCAACGAGATTTTATTTAATTATTGCTATTATAGCCCTTTATGTCTTATTTTGTACATTATTTCTTTCTTCTGAAAGTTATTTGCGTTTACAAAAAAAATGGATTAAATCTTAAGTTTTTAATTCGTTTTTTCACCATTAATTTAATAGTTATGGTTTTTTTTAACGTATGTAAAGGATTGCCGCCGCAATATTGAAATAATGTCGGTTCTGGAAGGCTATGATACAGTTGATTGCGCAATATGCATTCTAGGATTTCGACATAAAATTAGGTTCAAGATTGTCGAATACTTGGAATATTTCGACTAAATTGAGCAATTTAAAAAAAGTTTCATCTCTCATGAATTCGCCATTAGGATGAACTTTGTATAGTTTTCCCATCGAATGTCGCAAGATTGAAATAGAATGGAATATAAAATTTGCGAATGTTGTGATTTGATTTTTCTTTTATTTTGTCTTCACAAGTTATTGTTTTACATTAATTTTAAAAAAGATATGAAATAACAAGTTGATGGATACAAATTCTATAGAAATATCATAGGTAGCCACTAGACAGCAATATATTTGAAGAGCATTTATAAGTTTTGAAATTTTCTAGGTTTTGCTTAACTATCTTCGGCAAAATTTAACAGATATCCACCGTTTGTAAATTGATCTTTAATACGCCAGCCATGTCTAATAAACGTAAGTATGTTATTACCAGGGAACGGTTTTTGTTGACTTTGCCTTTCTTGTCATTTTTATTCTACAGCCTGTTTTGCCTTTGCGTTTGAAACAGTTTTATTTACAAACTAAGTTTTTTTTCGTAAGTGTGCACGTATTCATCTAGCTTCATATTCCGTGACATACTGGTCATACTTTCTGCTATTTCCAAAACAATTTGTTGCTTTTCATTGAAAGTGAAAATGCCCCAAGACCCGTGAAAATATTTAAGCCGATTGCAAAATTTTGTGGTGAAATTGAAAAATGTTTTTTGGTGCAGATATTTAATACAAATAACAGGTGAGTCCTAGTAAGTGTATTTTAATTCGCACATTTGATCTTAGTGCAATGCATAATATTTAGGAAGTCCTATTGAAGAGGTGTTAAAGTCTTTGAACGGGATGGAGAAGAAATTACAAAAAGTTCAACGGCCAGTAGCTGAAGATGTGATGGAAAAATTGTACGCCGTTTTTTCAGCAAATAAATTAAATGGCGCCGCAAACTCCAAATTGGACTCAAATATTAAAGTCAACGTCATCACATCTTTTTTTTTGACTTTACTAGTAACTGCCCATGTAGAGAGATCCTTCAGTTTATTCAAGGCTTTCCTCAAAGATTATCGCAGGCGATTGTTACCAGAGAACTTCACAATGTCTTTGGTTTTACAGCGCTATGACAATGTTAAGTCTATAATAATGCATAAGAACCTTTATTATTAAATGCCTTTTTTGCAGTATAATTTTGCCTTTTTACCTTTTTTTGGTCAGCAAAATCCGTTCCCTGGCTATCACAAATTAAGCAGCGCAGTTTAATGTCACAGGAATTTTCGAGTAAAATGTTTTATCAACATATCACATTATATTTAAAACAAAATAAATCCTAAATCCTAACGCAACAAGTGAAAGAAATATATGTAATCATAATCACTATTTACAGGGCCATAAGGAACCTACCATTTGTTGTTAACAACATTTACAATGAAAGTAAAATTTCAGAAACTAATAATCGCTTTCCGACGCGACGGTTAAAAAATATTAAAATATTGATGAAAACTTCATGTTACATTTTTAGAAGCTTTGTTTCGTGATTTAATCTCATGGAATTTATATATTTAATACGTTTGGTGTATATTTGGGGCTCATGTTATATGTAGCAATTTTCAAAAACACTAATTTTAAGAGATCCTTATCGAATTGTAAAGAACACAAACTGTAGTATAAAATCCAAATATTCTATGATAGTGTTGAAAAAAACATAGTCCAATAAAAACAACCTAACAATGCACTTAGAGCTGAAATACAACATTCGACAGCACATTAGTGCAATATCAAATAAAAAGGATATCGAATAAAAAGGTTTTGTATAATTTTATTTATACTTATTTGATGTATTAAAACTCAAAGTTATTTAAACTGTTTATGGTCTAGTTTCTAGTAATAAACGTGTCTAAACGTAGAGAACATCATCAATAAAACGACATCTGGGGCCTGTAAGAGAACATGGCAAGTTGACAAGTCTAAATTCACTTGTCGAACTATGCTTGAACTCAAACCGTTGCACTTGTCAAAAGAATTAATTTTCCTCAACTTGTTGGCATTCTTCGACAAGTGATTAGCAAGTGATAATAGCAAAAAATCACGGCGGACAAAAAAATGCTATTTTAAGAAGTAGACTGTATTTTACTATTCAGTCTGGTAGCAAGATTATTTGCAATGGATGAAGATAAGTGAAATTCTTCAATAAACAGATGATCACTAACATCAAAATTGATTCTTGGCTTAAAAACTTTCAACCGGTGACAAGGTTCGCTGTTATCACTATCACCGTCACTTTCAAACTCAGAATCAAAAAAGTAAGTTTTTAATTAAATATTATTAGATATTACATAAGAAATGCACTTGTCAGCAATATTCAAATCACATGTCCTCATTGAAACACAATTCTACAAGTGTTTCTTGACACTCATCGTGTTCTGTTACAGAAAGAGGGAAATTATATAATTTTCCACTTGCCATCTTTCCTCGCGACAATTGTCGAAGTATTCATGGATTTGTCGTTTCGTGTTAAACAATTTTTTACAAGTTGTCGAAATTCACTTGTCCTACAAGTACTTATCGCATTGTGTTACAGGCCGCTGGTAATAGTGTTTTTGCCGCTAATCGTGGACTAACTAAGATCATGAAGAATTTTAAAATAAAATAACTTTCAGTCAAATAATTGTAGGTTTGTCGGTGATAGCAGAATCAACAACGGTGAAATTGATCGAAGGCAGATGTATTTAAAATGTATGATTTCACAATGCGTCGGATCTATTCATTAACAAACAAAAAAATTCCGTAGTACAAATTAACGATAAGTTCAACGTTTTAGAATAAATGTTTGTATTTGTAATCTTCTAGTTTAAATCACGATAAGACAAGAGATTAAATAAAACAGCATGGTAGTGGTACTTGCTCTTAGTTGTTATATAGAATTAAAACTATCACAGAATTTCTTAGACTGATTTGCTACCAGGAAGCTGGTGATTACAAATAATTACCAAGAAAATTATAATAAAATAAATTAATACAACTCTTTGTATTAATATCTACCGAGTTCAGTTATCAATAAAACTAGCGTACATTATGTAAATATCTATTAACATAGTTAGCCCGGGTTTTCTTGAACAAAGTTGTAGTCAGAAAAATGTATTTCATAAATAAATATGTAAATTTAGTTATAATAAAGTTTATTTAAATTTACATTAGGAAATAAAACATTTAATATTTTTAAAAAAGCACAATTTCACATAACATATAATTATTAAATTTTTTTAAACTCACCAGCTGATGCAAAACTAAAAGCCACAGCAATAACCACCAATGAACAAACAATAAAATCTCCACCGAAACTGAATTTCATTTTAAACGTCTAAATTTATTTAAATTAAATTAAATCTAAATCACAAAGATTTGTTTTATTATTTATTTAAATCGTTTTTTTTTTTTTAATAATACAAAACCGTATTTCCACTGGAATCACAATCTCTTATTTTAGATTTGTATTACTTATCCGTCGGTTTAACACTTCTTGTATCTGCTCTGATGTGTGCACTCTGTAGAGTTCTTTTCCGCAGAGATGCTTTTGATTTTGTGGTTGATATCTCATGGATATCATGTCCTTTATATACAACCGAGTAACGAACCGAACCAAAAAAGTAAAACAAAAAAAAAACACCAACAACCCCCACAAGAGGATAGAGGAAAAATCCATCCAACAACTCCGAATCTGATTCGGAAAGATTTACGCAAGCGTTTCACGGAGATCACAGCAGCGTTTCGATACCTAGGGGTTAGATGTGGATTCCTCTCTCAACAGGTGTTAGACAGGATGGCAGCATGTTTATTAGATAGAATTGTTGTTACACTATTACCTGCCATGCGGATGGTACGAGTACTGTAGGTATTATTTGCAGAATATTGATGTAAATGTTGTGGGTACGAGTAAATACACTGCTAGTTAATTTAATCAGCTCCATATTAATGAGATATGTGAAAACATAATAATTTAGATCCACGATTTGCTTAAAATTTAAAAACACACGCATGATGTAGGATTGGGAGCATCTAGAGAGGAGTGTGGACCCAGGTGGCATAGAAATATGTTTTTGTTTTTGATGGTATTTTTAAATTCATCAAAATCCCAACACATGTCACAACTAATTCTTACCAAAAAAAAAAAGCAACATGCCCTTTGGCTAAAAGGCAGTCAGGACAGACAAACATATCCTCCCGCTTGACATATTTCTACATACTACATACATACTACATTTTTGCCGTCAGTTTACTTTGTAATGAAACGCAGCAATGTGAAACACCCATAAGTAGGCAACATATAGAAGTAGAAGTTGTATGGGGTTGGCAAAATGGCAGGATAACAGATGAGAGCATGAAATATATGAAAATGTAAAAAATGTTATCCTTTCATTAAAATTCAAGTAAACCAACCTGTTGAATATGGAATATGAAAGTTGTTGAAAATTAAGACGGCAGCACAGTAAAAGCCCCGTCAAGGTTCTGGCTACAAATGTAGGTAAGAGTAAAGCATCGCAGCGTTTGGGGGTAGGATATCAATTAAACCGATTTAACTAATTGTGGAAATGGGTTGGTGCTGGAAGAAGCCGGAGAGCGAGTAACAAAAATATTTAACTTCTTGGTGGATGACTTAAAATTCAATTTAATTTTATTCCTTCGGTTAAAGGTTTTTCTTTGGAGGGAGGGTTAGATGCTATGAAAGAACACTCTTTCGAGTTTGCAACGATGTACTCGTGCCTATATTTAGAATTATTTTAAATGAGCACAGGTACAAATAAAACAGCATTCGAATTACATACATGTGTCTATTTATTTAAACACATAACTAATAGGCAATAATATAATGTACTCGTAAAAATCTTCACACTAAAATTCAATTAAAAAAAACACCCAAAAAATATATACATATATGAAATCATCAAGTAATACTACAGGTCATCGAAACAAAACTGTATTAGGACTACGTTTACAATAATATCTACTAAGTGGTAGTTGGGAATCAAGATATTGAGATTGAGACTTTCAATGGCTAAAAGGGGGCTCCCTGAAAGTACATCAAAAGAAATTACGCCAAAAAAATAAATCGAAAAAAAGCCCGAAAATCTCCTTACAAAGTTGTGGCGTTTTTTCCTAGGAAAAATCACCCAAATAGTTTGGCGTAAATGCTGAGAATTTTGGCATTTTTTCCATAACTTTTTTAGACATTTTTTCCATTTATGAAATGTGAAAAAAACCGCAAAAAAAATTGTTTGGAAAAAACGCCAGAACATTTTTTAGCCTTTTTTCCAAATTAAAAAAAAAAAAACCCCAAAATAGTGGTTGGTTTTTTTTTCAAATACAGCGCCGGCGTCAGCAGTCCTACACAGAACCAAGCCTAGCTTCTCGCAACCATTTGTGTGTGCGTGTTATTTTTCCACGAATGGAAGGAACCTACAGTTTTTTGCCGACTCCGAACGGCGAGTTGAGAAGCTTCTCATGACAAATGATACTCTTTGATTGCTTGTCAGACATTCGGAAGAGGTGGCAACCCTGAAAAACTTTTTTAGGTGTTGGACCCGGGCCGGGATTGAACCCGAGCAGCATGCGTAGTAGTCCAACGCACTAACCACTACGGCCACGGCGATTTTTTTTTTTCAAATAGAAAAGAAAAAAAGGCGTGAGTACAAGGTACTCGTGAAATTTGATATGTAAACATAACTATTGCTATTATTCCTCTGTGTAAAGGAGAAATGAACAAACAGAATCATATACAGAGAACGCACTAATACTAAGTTTGGTTACGCCCTAATACTACTAAGATTGGATACGGGTTACGCATGGCGGCGAGAAATTCGTGAGGCCCGCCATAACCGAGAGCTAAGATGCTTACACATCAAAAATCGCCAGAAAATTGCATTCTATGACTCACTATACTGTTATGTTTTGTCGCAAAATAACATAACTTCGCATGATTTTACAAACATACATACTTCTGTGGCAATAAGTTAAAGTAGCTTTGTTAATATCTATTTTGGTAAGTTTTCAGTACAGCAAAAATAAGATTCAATAATTTTTTTTAAAAAAAGTATCCAAGCAAGATAAATAAAATTTAGCGCAAATAAATAATGTGTATGTCTATTTTTACTGGCGTTGGGTTTTTTTTTATAAAAAAATATCAACAAAGCTTCAATAAAATATATCTTATATGAGAAATATGACTTAAGTAACGACTTTTGCCGCGGCAGAATTGGAAAATAGCTTATGTTACTTAGCTACTTCGCAAAATTGATTTTTGACCAATATGATTTTTTTTAAAGTAATTTAAGTCGACATAAGGAGGCGAACAATTAAATACCAATTATAAACAAAAGCTTATTTCGACATAAGTACCTAAAATAACACGGTAATTATTTCGAATAAGGCCCTACTCACCGATTTTAATGAATTTTTTATATGTGAAAATAGGCATTTTTCTAAGAATTTTGATATATATATTTTTTTTCAAGGAGACTTAAGCTGTTTTGTGTTCTGCGACATAACGGTTATTTGTTGGCTTAGATGCATGACAACCAGACCAAAAAAAGGTAGTAAAATATACAACATTTTGGACCAAAAAACTCGATTTTGACATATGTATGTCGACATAAGCGACTCTATCATATTGCCACAGACTTAATTTCAAATTCTAAAGTACAAATTCTACAGATTTTCGGCGCGAGGAGCGGCTTTTTCCCAAAAATGGCTTCCTTCCCAAAAATGTGGCGTACTTTCATTGCATTCTGGCGAATTTTCCTTTTTTGTTTCTTGGCGTTTTTGCCAAAAACTTTACGCCACAATTATTTGGGCTCTATTTCCAAAACACTTTTTGGCGTAATTTCAGAGAGCCCTAAAAAAGTCTTAGAAATGGGAGATAAGACGAAGGAAAAAATATCATGCAATATAATATTCTTTCGAACGATATCACAAGGTAATTATTTGAAAAACAAAATGTAGCCTAGTTAAACTTTATGTACATATGTATATCATAGCGTCTTTATTTTTTTGTTTTTTTTTTTTTTTTTTTGTCTATTCAGCATCAGTTGATGAATAAAGGGTTAGGTCCTCAGTTTCATCTCGAGATTCTCCGCGCCACTCACGAATGCGGTGTAGTTTTCGTTTCAGTGTCATAATACATTCAATAGCTTGAAAGGTTTTCGCTAATGAACTCTCCGAAGTTGATGCAGATGAAACGCCGAAGATTGATTTCTCGTGAGCCAGCTTCACCTTGTAATAGGACTTTTTCAGAGCTTTAAAGTGACGATGTTTGGTGATTAAAATACTGCAGTGCATATGAGATGCATATGGATAGGCCATACCATAGCCATTAGAGTTGGGCAAACTAGTTCACTTCACTGAAGTAGTTCAGTAGCTCTCGTTCACTAAAAAGAACTAGTTCATCAATGTAGTTCAGTAACTAATTTTTGTATTGTGTTTGTATTTCACAACTCACTACTTCAGATACAGATCCAGATGAGAGGTGAGCCGTTGAACTACTGAACTAAAGATATCTGAACAAGTTCATTTAGTTCAGCAAGGTGAGCCGATCTTTTGAACGGCTCCTTCATGAGTTACACAACTCTAATAGCCATATAACGATATTAAGTAGAACCTTCAAATTCTTAGCAAATTAAGTTGGAACGAGGAACTTAAACGGGAGAAAGCTAATGAATACATGCGACACGAAGCAATCCGAAACCCAAGAAAAATCTGAAATACTTAGCGATTACGATGTGAGTTTTGTAATGCTAATAGGAACAGCTCGTAAATACGCACTAATAGCGGGTGGTGAATAGATTTATAAGGCTCTTAACTTATGAGCGATCGATAATTGCCGGCCTTAGTCTCCAAAATCGCCTTAAATAAGAGTGCTCAACGTCTTTGCCTATTCAGTTGATGTTTCAAGAGTCGAAGGATGAAATATATTCGACACATTTTATCAGCTTTCCT
The DNA here is from genome assembly GCA_949775065.1 of Brachyopa scutellaris. Lineage (NCBI taxonomy): Eukaryota > Metazoa > Arthropoda > Insecta > Diptera > Syrphidae > Brachyopa > Brachyopa scutellaris. Next base: position 103,473,807 of record OX459114.1, on the reverse strand, counting down.
TGCAAATACAGTCGACTCTCGATAAAATGAATCCGTGTGGACCAGGCAAGAAGTTCAAATTCTTGAGAGTTTTACTTAACGAAAGTTGCATTAATCGAAAGGAAATAAAAAACATTTCAAATTATCGAGAGCACATTTTTCCAAAATCATTTCATATTAAATGTCGACTAATTTTGTTCACGACCCATGCAACGTAAAGCCAAGCTACACACGTCATGGATCACGCTCAAGTGCAAATTCAATTACGTAGAGAAAAAACTTACTTTTATTCCGCCGGTGTTTTGTTAACGTACATAAGTTAGTTTAAATTATCGAAAGGTCGCCTCGTCTACTTTAATTTATAGCGTATTGTGTGGAAAACAGTCAGCACAATTGCTTCAAATTAACGAGTGTATAACAATACATATGGTTTGTTAAATTTACCGAGAGATTTTCAAGATACCAAAGAACAACTCCAATTTAACGAGAGATTTATTTTATCAAGAGTTTTAATTATCGAGAGTCGACTGTACATGCGTACGCAATGAATAGTTCAACCGGTTCACATGAGAGTACAATAATTATACTTTTGTGCCAAATATCTGCCAAAAAATATCAACCCTATTTTTCCCTAAATTATCTCTCTAATCAAATTTCGATCATGAGGTGGACTTCTAACGTTAGAATGCATTTAATTGAATAACTTGCTCGTTGTATATTTTCAAAAATAGCTTCGTTGTATAACAATGTTTTATCATTTGATTAAAGAAAGGACGCGGCTTTTATCCTATTGGAAGATAGAATATACATACTCGTGGCAATCGCAAACGTATTGAAAAACGTGATGAAAGCCAGATAACTCGATTAGGAAACATTAACGAAGAATACTTATTAGAACACTTGGAAAATGATTGTGCTAGCAAATAAGTTCGGTCCAGTTCGTGACCAAACTGCATTTCAAACAGAAGACACTATGATCTGGGCGAAGGCTTATACATAATCTTCTTTGTTTAATATAGTTTTCCGAAGAGTTCAAAGTGCTGGAGTGGAAAGTTCATTGGACTTATGTTTTACCGTCGTGAGATAGATTCACACGGGCTGTTTGTTAATGAGTAAAGAAAATTCCAAATGGAATATTGGCTAAGCTTAGTTGTTTGTTGAAAATATTTGCAAAACATTGTGTGCTCCGAAAGAATTGGAAGTACCACAACAAGACTAATGACTAAATGAAGAGAATCAGCATAACGCCAAAGTGTAATGAATTGTTGTTTTACAGGGTGGTCCGGTCTGGGCTACAAATATTTTAGGAACTGATTCGTTGGTTCATGTTATGAGAAAAATCGTATGGGAGTGGGTACCAACAGTTATTCAATAATAACAGTTATTCAATAATAACTGCTATGCCCGATTTCACAGTGCTTGCTTGCCCTGGGGTGCCATGGAAAGTAAATAAGGGCGCCGCACAGTGTGAAATTTTCGCTTTCTAGCAGAACTTAATGGCGTTAGGCAATAACGCCCAAATCGATTTGGAAATAACGCCCAAACAAATTTCGAACAATTTGTTGTTGTAATTTTTTTAGTCATTTTGGGTGTAATTTCCTAGTCAGGGTTCATTTTATAATAGGCAGTAAGGCCCAAAATAACAAGTGGAAATATTTGAAAAGAAAATAATGCCCGAAAAAGGAAATATCACCCAAAACAATTAAGACAAAATGAAATAACGCCCAAATAAAATTAAGAATTGCCCAAATGGCAATATTGTTGAGTAATTTCTACTGAGAATGTAGAATGTCATTGAAAAATGCAACCCACTCAAAGTTCGATGACAGATATTGCAAGCCCCTCCGCAGTTTAGAATAAACTGGACTTCACAATTAGTTTGATTGCTTTTAAAATAAACAAAAAGAACGATTGTACCAAACTAAATGATTCCCGCGGCGCGGCGCTCCATGTCAGCGTGTGACGAACTGGAAATAAAGCCCAAAAATCTGGAAATATCGCCCAATTTTTACAAAAACGATTCCCATTGAAAATTTTTGGGCGATATTGCCTTTTTATAACTTGGGTGATATTGAGTTTTGGGCATTAGGCAAAGTCTTTTTGGGCTTTATTTCCATCTTCTTGTTCATTTTTGGGCGTTAGAAATTTGTTTGGGCTCTATTTCCAAATCGATTTGGGCGTTATTTCCTTGAGGGGCGTTATTGCAGTTATCGCAGTGAACGTGCGAGAATTTTGACGTTTTACGCTACAATTATTTTTCTCGCAACGATTTTTGTTCTGGGAATAAGGGGCTTTACTATTAGCATCTCTTGTAGCCTTAATTAACCGAAAAAGCCGTCTTGTGTTATAGCACTGCAAGTTGTGAATTTAACTGTACTTATAAAGTTGTTCTAACCAATCTAGATGTTGTTACAGGAATCTTGGGTACCTTCTATTACTTTTTTCCCAATTTGACTTTTACTCTCCCAAATCAGACTACTTACAAACATCTCCAATTCTCTAGTAGAACTCACTACATCGTTTTGAGAAGCAATTAGTTGCACTATCTTTCGGGGTATTTCTTCTTTCGAAGTTTGTCGTCATAGCTCAAAAACACCCAGCTTCTTCATCTCGTGGTAATGATTGACAAAAAAAATATATGGGGGTTGCAATAAGGTGACTACCTTTTATTCTGATTTTAAAATAATCAGAGAAACAAAAAATGTAGAAATTGGCTTGTCTATACACGTGTCTAAAATTTTAAAAATCTATCCAAAGTGTAACATTTCACCTTTGTTTTTTTTTTTTTTTTAGCCTGAGTGGATATCGAACAAAAAAGGATAAAAAAAATTAAAAAAGAAATAAAATCTACTTACTTCCGCGTAAAGTGTAAATATCGTAGATATATAATTTTTGTTAAACCACTCAGGATTTAAAACTGGAATATTCAGTATATTGTTTCAATAAATTGAAAAATTCTATGTACATTAAATTTTTTCTGACAGGGAAACTTGACTTTAACGACTTCCTGCACATTAAGTTATGCAAATACACAGCAAGAATAGGCTTTAACAAACGGTTCGTTATGTTACGAGCTGAAAGAAAAGTTTTCATTCATGGAAAACCAACTTAATTTTTTGAATTAAGTTCCGCTAGATTTTGATTATAGCACACTGTGTGCCGCTGTCGAAAACAGAATGCTGTATTAAAAATATTATTATTTTTCAACATTAACTATGATAAAATACTTTACATAGAAAGGACTCTAGATGAAAAAGAAACGAGGTTTTTGATTGACTGTTTATAGAAGAACGATTTTGACTGGCTACTTAGGACCCTATAAAAGGAAACCTAAATTTTAATAAATAAGTCATTAGTCAAGGAGCAATTATACTTTGTGTTTTCCTAAAAAGTCAGTCGCAAAATGGAAAATTTTTGAGTGTTATCAAACATCGGCAAGTGGCGGAGGACCAAAAAAACGGAAATATCACAAATACGATGAAAACAATTTGGACTTTTGCTTTACTTCAGTAGAAGTAAATAATGAAGAAAGACCACAATGTGTGTTCTGTTTAAAAATTCTAGTCCCCGAGAGAGTATGCTAATGGTTGAAAAATTGGGCGATTTTTTTAAAAAAAAAAAAGCGTGGCATTTCTTTTATTTATTTTTTTTTTTGTGGGAGAGTCAGCGGGATCTTGCAACACTATTTGTCGAAGTATCGAGCTAAGGATCTCAATGACCAATTAATAGTGAAAATAAAATGCAAGGAATTTGGTCTGCAACTTGACAAGGCTACTGACAGTAATAAATAAGCACACCTTATTTGTAACGTATACGCTTTCGGGATGATAATGTCATCATTAAATACCTTCTGTTCTGCAAAAGTTGGAATTGGAAGCGCAAAGGAGTCAGGACTTGTTTGAAATAGAAAATGATTTAGATTGGGAAAAGTGTATCGTGTATGTACTGATGGTGGTCGATCAATGTCTGGCCGCCATGAAGGCTAACAAGCGCTTATTGGAAGGCACCGCATGCTATGTGGACCCATTGTATCAATTATAGGGAAGCACTTGCAAAGAAGTCGATAAGTTCTAAATTGAACTTGACATTAGAACGTGTCATAGACGTAGTAAACTACATAAAAACTAGGCCGCTGAAAGTCAGACTGTTAAAAAAATTATACCATTGGAGCTGAACACACGGCCCTGCTATACTATTGCAGTTCATGATGGTCTTCATATCCCGTGTATTCGACTTACATCAAGAATTCACACATTTCTGGAAGAATAAGGTCATGCAAACTCCAGATATTTTGCCGAATCAGGCTTTTTGCTAAAACTAGCATATTTGTGCGATATATTTGACGAACTTAAAATATCTTGAAACTATCAGAAAAGATTGCGGCGTTTAGAAAAAAACTGCAGTTGTGGATAAGATAAATTAATCAGGATGGCGGTCCAGATTGTTTCTCATAAGACTTGCTTTCCCTTTTAACGGAACACCTTTCGAAGCTCGCTGAATGGTTTGCAAAATACTTTGCGGAAGACAATGTTAAGCAATTTGCTTGGATTCAAGATCCTTTCCATGTTCAAGCTCCAGCAGAGTTCACTTCGCAACAAGAAGAGTGTCTCATTGAACTCTATTGCGACAACAGCTTTAAAGCTAAATTCCCTTGTTCCGATGTGGTGGAATTCAGGATAATGGTGAAAAATGAATATCCAACATTTTATTTATTTATTTTTTCATCAAATGAGAACATCTGCTGTTCTCGCTAGATCACCTAATACAATATATGTATATATATGTACATAAAAAACTACCACCAAAACCTAAAGCCAAAATAAGTTTTCTCCTAAACGACTTCCTACTTAAATGGAAATCTAGTAAACTACTACTAAACACTAGACTCTCTAAGGCATCTAGTAATAGGTTCATTGCAACCATTATTAACTCTATGAAATGGAACATAAAATAGAAGACCGTTTCTAAGCTCTCTAGATGGAGCATAGAATACAATTAATGATAATAATGAGGGGCAATCGATATGATTGTTAATTAAGTCACGAACAAATATAATTGAAAAAAATTGTCTACGCTTGAACAGTGGTAGGATACCAAATAGTTTACATAGAGTCTCATACGAAGGCATTTCAATATTCCAGCGTAATCTACGCACGGCAACCCTAGTAAAGCGTTTTTGGATCTTCTCAGTTCTACTGGAATGGACTTCGTAAAATGGAATCCATATTATACTACACTATTCGAGATTGGATCTAAGAAATGCAAAAAAAAGACACTTAAGCGTGTGCGGATCGTTGAAGTTTTTAGAGTTCCGCAAAATGAAACCCAACATGGAATTACCTTTAGCAACCAAAAACTCGATATGACTGCAGAAACTCAGTTTTTTATCAAATATGATACCCAGGTCTTTTTTGGAGGAGATAATAGACAAAAGAATATTATCGATTACGTACGTAAAGAACACCGGGGACAGGTTACGACAAAAAGAAAGACTTTGACATTTAGAAACGTTGAGGTGAAGGTCATTAATATGAAACCACATAGAAAGTCGTTCAAGATCTTTTTGTAGAAGAAGACAATCATGCTCAGAATGAATAAGTCGGAACAATTTTAAATCATCAGCAAACAAACTTTAAGTTCAAAAGCTATAAGGATTCTAATTCCATTTGCTACCTCCTATTCACGCGAAGCAGGATTTTCAGCCGTAGCTGTAATAAAGAGCAAATATCGCTCAAAGAGCAATGTGGAGCAAGAAATGAGAGTGGCAGTGTCAAGCCTTATTCCGCGCTTTGAACAAATGTGTGGAAATCAACAAGCTCAGGCACCACATTATTAACTTACCACTGTATTTTTTTTTGTATTTTTCTGTAATAAAACTTATTTTCTAATCAGTGGAATCCCGATTATCCGAATCAAATAAAACCAGCGGTATGCCGTATAATCGAAAATCCGGATAATCGACTCCATCTTCTTTCTCAATCGCGCAGGTGAATTCCATTATGTCTGATATCGTGGAAGTTGCTACCCCATATATTTGCGCCAACTTACTGCCAGATTCACCATTTTTTATACTCTCAATTATCTTGACTTTGTCTTGAAGAGACAACACTACTCTTTTTCGCTTGGGAATTCTAGATTTCCAACGCAAGACTTAAACAAAAATAAAAGACAAACTATCAGCTGAACGCTATCAAAGAAAGTGGAACAATAATAAACAGTAGGTGTTTTTGGTAACTCACGAATTCGTTCACATTCGTAAGATTGTTACGCTCGTGTTCGTGTTTGTTAACTCAAAATATTCGTAAAAGAGAGGGCCAAATGACAATTCAAAAAATGTTTCGTCAACTAAGAGCGTACACAATACGTCTGTTCTGTTCCCGACTTCCCATACTTTTTGCACTTAGATTTATAGAAAAAAAAAATCTAATAAATGTAGATACCTATTATAAGAAAATAACTTATTTTATGCTACTGGTAAATTTTTTTAAAAACTATTGCTTAATTTGTTGTATTTTTGATTAATGCCACTTCTTCTTAAAATCTGTTAGAGAGAGGGAAGAGTGTGCAAACGTACAGGGACGCATTAACAACAAAAAACGACATATTTATGACGTTTGACAGATTTGACAGTTTCATAAAGCTGCCCAAAGAAATTTCTTGGGCTTTAAATCGGCAGCATTGGGAAATTTCTTATTCTCTTGTTAGCGCTCTCTTCTGTCGAAAACTACGAAAAATCTTCGTACGGGACGGGAACAGAATTTGACTGATTTTCGTAGTTTTGCGCTGTTTTGGACAGGTACGGGAACAGTCCTAAAAGTCGCAAAATAATGACAGCGGGGGTACACACTCGGTGACGGGAATAAACTCATCGTAACATATCTCGTTGCGCCGTAAAAACATTTTTAAATCGGCAATTAGAGCCGTGACGGATGAGTCCGGACTCCGGATAATCGGATATTCGGATAATCGATGTTCGGATAATCGGGATTCTACTGTATATGTAAATTGTAAATACATACTTATGTACTTAGTATGTGAGTCTCAAATTGTGGTTATTTTTATTTCATTATCATTATCTGTGCCTGGTGCCATTTAACACATATTTCGTGCCCAAATACTAATCCTGTAAGTGCACCGTAAACTAAAAAAGTTTGGGAACCCCTTTGCTAACTTATTCGGCTTAGTACTTACCCACATATTTGTGCTCCGTTACATGGTAATGCAACTTTTAAACATGCTCCATGACCATACATACTCTCACTTAGTGTTATTTGTTATCACAGGTGGAATCAGGTAGGTAATAATAACACATCCTTCGAAGAACTAATTTCGAATAGGGTTATTTTTTTTTCGAAAGTAATATCCTTAAAACTTTTCTGTTGCTTATACGTAGGTATATTTTAAAGCAATCATTGTGCGTTTTCATTTTAAAAGAGTCTGCATATTTTTAAAAAGTATTCCATTAAAAACTGAATCTTGAAAATCAGAAAAAAGGAAAAAACATTCAAATTGGAAGAACTTTTCGCTTTATTTTCAAATGTATGCCGACATCCTTTGACTATCGAGAAATGAAAATTTCAAAAACACATCTTAAAATATTCACATTCCTTTTGTGTTAGTTTTACTATTTTTTTTTTGTTTCGAACAAATCATATTTATTAAGTTTTTCTTATTTGTTTCAGTCTTCTTACAACCATCCTGAAATCATGCGACCGGTTACAGTCGACTTTCCTCTGTCACCACCCGCGGCAGCACTACTTTGGCCGACTTTTATGTTTGATTTCGGTGGTGGGGGCTTTTTATCAGCAGGCTGACTTCCTCCAACAGCACCTTCTGTTGCTCCAGCATCTGGCTTATCTCCGGGTTTGTCGCCTGGTTTATCTGCGGGCTTATCGCCTGGTTTCTCGGTTGGTTTTGGTGCATCGCCACCGGCAGCTGGTTTGTCTGCAGCTGTTGTTATCTTTGGTGCACCTTCAGGTGGTGCGGCAGCTGCTGTTGTTCCTGCGGCGGCTGGGGAAACATCAGAAGGAACAGCTGGTGCCTGCCCCTTTGCCGTTGCTGCCGTTGAAATGGGTGGCTTAGCTGCATCAGTTTTAGCAGTTTCTTCTTTCTTTGCGGCAGCATCTGGCTTGGCGGCCTCACCTGGTTTTGCCACATCAGGCTTTAATGCCGCATCAGCAGGTTTAGCCGCTGGTGCAGGTGTTGCACCAGCTGCGGGCTTAGTAGCACCCGCCTTTTCGTTTGGTGCAGGAGCTGCTTTATCTGCTGACTTTGGAGGTTCCGGCGCTGGCTTAGAAGCCGATTTATCTCCTGGCTTATCTGTTGATTTCTGTTTATCAGCTGGCTTGTCGGTTTGATTTTTTGCAGGTTTATCGGCTGGATCAGGTGTTTTGGCTTCCGATGGCCCCGGCTTATCGGTGGGTGGCGGAGCTGGTGCTGCCCCTTTGGATGCTGCCGTAAGCAATTTTATGGATTTTGTCTAAAAAAAAGAATAAATATTAGAAAATGTTGCAAGGAACATCAACACAGACCTACTCACCATCTCATCTTTCTTTATAGGGTCCACCACCTTCATGGAACCCGATGGCTTTGATGCAGTAGAATCTCCATCATTACTGGTCGCATCATTACCCTCTTCTTGTTCTGCGGCTGTCAGTTTCTTCTGCATGAATTTAACATAAGCAACTCGGGTCGCCCTAGTTACATCTCCAAGCTTTGGATTATATTCTAGATGGAAAGAGAAATCGTTACGAAGTGGTTCTAAAAATACATGCCTCTCTATCAAATTACCAACAAGCCTATTCTGGTTCATATTCAAACCCTCATTGGCCTGATCAATGATTTGCCGCCTCAAACTTCTCTGGCTGCGTCTTTGCATTGAAGATCGCTTTGAACCAATAGGGTCAACAGACATTGTATTCTTTCGGACAATTGCATTCCAATCCTTCTTCTCCCTAGAAATAGAGTCTTCCATTAGTGAACATTTTAAAAACCTCAAATCCCTTCGTACCCTTTCTGCATTTGCGACTGCCTCTTTCCAATCACCTTGGCTATAGAGGAGAACACATCAATTGACTGGTCGGTATCCATTTCCTGCGCCAACGTCTCGACGAATCCAATTTGGAAGTCCTTCTTGATACGTCGTTCCAGTACTTTGCCCTTCTTGGTGCCAGCAGCTATAATTCAGTTTAACTATAAACCTACATATTTGCATTAAACGAAATAATTAGCGCCCTACCACTGGTCTTCTTGTCGATGTCAGGCACCTCGAACTTATTATTCTGGAATATGTCCAGCAGTTCGAAGCGCAGCGAACTGATATCCTGACGCACTTCGATGATGTCATCCTCGGTGATGCCAAAATCATCACGTTTCCTTTGCTCAGCAGTGACAAATCGCCTGATTAGAAGCTTCATGACTTTATCGTGCAGTGCCTGCGCCTTTGCCATTGTTTTTCGCTGCATGGGAAATTTAAATTAATTTCGGTTATAACTTCGTTTGTAAATTCCAAGAGTCAGTCGGTCGTCTAGGTGGCGGCGCCTTCCATTACAATTTATGAGCATCGATTTGTATTTCATTAAGAAATAGTGGAGGTGTGAACTGCTGGCTTCGATAGGAAGACTTCAGGGAGTTTTTTTTTTTGTTATCGAATGGAAAGTATGTTTTCACAGAAATACAATACAAAAATAAAATGCTAGATGGTTATCTTGGCTGCATACTCTGAAAACCAGATTAAGCAGTTAACTTCTTTTATAGTTTTTCGCTACGTAAGCACTTTTATCAGTGTTTTTTTTTTTCTATATGAAAAAATCGGTAGCTTATGTATGTTAGTTAGGTTAAGTATGTTTCGGTCCATGATAATATTAAGGAATATATTTTTGAGATTATTTTCTTTTATGAAGCAAAGGACCAAATTTAAAATTGATACAATTTTTGAATACAAGCTAGACCGGTCGTGCTGACAAAGCGGCACACAACGTCCAACACATCAAATGTGTCTAAACAAATATCTGTAAAAATTTTGCTGTAAGAACTGTGGTGTAGCGGTAAATGCGTTGGACTACTACGCAATGCTGCCCGGGTTTAATCCCAGCAAATATCTAAACGTTTTTTCACGGTGCCACCTCTTTCGAATGTCTGACCAGCATTCAAACTGTATCATATGTCCCGATGAGCTTGTCAGCTCCCCGTTTGGAGTCGGCAAAAAAAAAACTGTAGGTCCCTTCCATTCGTGCAAAAATATAATATGCACACACAAATGGTTGCGAGAAGCAGGTGCTGGTTCACTCCGAACTGTAGCGCCACCTAAAGAAAGAAAAGGAAGAATAGATGTTGCTCTGCCCAAAGCCAGGGATGCTTTTGCCCTTACAAGATGATTGTTTTATAGCAGCCAACTCGATGCGGCGGTAAAGGTGATCTGCTACATGGGCCACATACGGCCAATGCTCGCATATGGATGTCCCATGTGGATCAACGTGGGACCAAGCTCGGTGGAAAGAATTCGGGGTGTTTGAAAGAGCTTGTCTTAAGGCTTGCCTTCATTTACATTTATACCGAACACCAGAGTCCGAGTACAAAAAAATCCAATCCAATGAGGTCCTGTACAACAGGGCTAACGTAATAAGAGTGGATGCAGCGGCCAGGGCCCCTGTAAGAGTCTTAAATTCCCTAAATCTGTCGGCGAAATCATTAAGGTTGCAGTACTGGAATACGAGTACTGATATACCATACATTTACTGGGAATCCCCGTCAAAGACAGAATTTTTAGAATTGTATTTAAGAAGAGAGTATTATTTTTGACTTATTAAGAAGCGGGACACAGCTTATTAACCCGGTGCACTTGAAAATAATTCGAATCCGTCACATTGTTTGGGGTACTTCAGAGGTTGTTCACATTGCTTCCAGCTTCCGATCACCTAGCATTATATAATACAAAAAAAACGCAGTGAAATACGTTGGGGAGCAAAAATAAGCAGTGTTAAAGCAGTCCATCAATGGACATGGATCTCGATAAATGCACAGAGGCGTTGAAAAAATTCCAGAAAAACCAGACTTTCTCAAACTCTGTGATGATCTCCAATTAAAATTAACTGTAGGCTCGAAATCAGCTATAAATGATTGTATGTAAAAAACGTTATTATTTCATTGTATCCCTTGTTTAATTATTTCCTCTTTTCACATGGGTTTGTATAGCAGATAGGGGCGCCGTAGAAATCTCGCCCAGGGCGCTGGTAGTGCTAAAACCGGAACTGGCTGGAAACATTCATCATAGCTTCTCAGAGGCAACTTACTCACTTAGTTGGCGCTACAGCTCGAGGTGAACCTGGGCCTGCTTCTCGCAACGATTTGTGTTTGCGTGTTATATTTTTGCACGAATGGAAGGGACTTACAATTTTTTGCCGACTCCGAACGGCGAGTTGAGAAGCTCAATCGTGACAAATGATACCTACTCTTTGATGTTTGTCACACATTCGAAAGAGGTGGGCACTGTGAAAAACTTTTAGGTGTTTGCGGCGGGATTCGAACCCAAGACCGCTGGCTCAGTAGTCCGACGCACTAACCACTTGCGCTACGGAGGCAACATGACCTTGATTAAAAAACGCTGACTTTAGATATAAAGTCCCAGCGTAACAAATTTTCATTAAAATAATTCATTGGTCTATCGCTCAGTTAAAGTTCTATTCAATGGATTTACACCGCCATATCGAAAAAAAATCACTTAGTGAAGCAAATAACAGGTGGAAATCATTAATCACCCGCAAGGTATCAAGAGTCACTGTGGCCAGAATACGACAAAACGAGAACAAGAAAACTCCTACAAAAAGACAGGAAATCGCTGTCAATGCTGATAGGAGTGCTAACTACTGGCCACAACATGTTACCACAAGAAAAAACTACGTCTGAATGACGATGACAATTGCAGACGGATGCGGTGATAAGGAGGCTCATGCCATGACAGCCCATTTCCCCTGTCACTGCCCTAACCTCTGCCAACTTAGAAATAAAACCTTGAGCAAATTCTTCTTCGAACACATCGACACGAGCTATCGGATGAATCACCATCGAACATATTCGAATTTTCTAGGGCATCCGGATGGTAAGTTCGTAGACATTAATACCAGGTGGAACATACTACATATAGGTATCACAATGGGTGTGATAAGGATGTAACCATTCATTGCTTTAATACTATTGCATGACAATTCACCTCGTAACTGCAGTGCCTCCACTGACAAACTGCATAAAGACGGAGCTCCTTTTAAATGAGTAGTGTTCATATGAAAGTCAATAGGCAGGCACAAACAGCAATTCGGCTAGTTACCAGAACATACAGGCCTATTCTGTGGCTCCTAGTTTTAAGTAGAGTTCTGCCGCCCCCATTGATGCACCAAACTAAGCTGTCTAGAGAGTACGTTTAGATCAAAAATACCCTCAGCCTTCCCATTCACGTGTAATGGATGGCAATGTCCAATCCCGCTTAATGCCACATAACCCATCAACAAGGCTAGCTAAAAGACTGTACGTAGGAAATATTATCGCCGACCCACTGCTCAAGTAGATTGCGTCCAATTAGAATGGTATGTATGGACGAGTAGCTTAGCACAGCCGTTGCCCACGATTGTCCTCTATATAGTGTTTAGATAGAATACCAACACCTGCTTTTCGGCAATGTAAGCCATTTGGCAGTAATAAAGAAAAGTGTAAGAGGTTAAAAGTATGAGTTGATTGTTGGTGATTGGTGATTGGAAAATGGAATTCTCCTAGTATTTCCCGAAAGCTCTCAACACTCACCATAAAGCTCTTCGTTCTCTTTTTAGTCTCCTTGCCCAGAGTCTTCTTTAGCAACTTCACCGATGGACACAAGTTGAATGGTGGTGGTACAGTGCCACCATCTTCGAAGTAGCTCATCCACAGCTGCGATCGAGCGAACTTCCATTCGACATCAGCTCGCTCTGAGATAATTTGATACGAATTGGACATCATGGCAATCAGCATGTTGAGTAGCACAATAATATTAATCACTGAGTACGATCCAAACATCAGTAATGCCCAGAATCGGGTGAAACTCTTAATGCCCGCCAAATCGAATGACACCAAGTCCACGAGACCGAATGATGCCCAAAACAGTGATTGAGATGTTTCGAAGAGACTGTCAAAGAAGCAGCATATTACGATATAATAAGATATATATAACTACTTCAAGTCATTTACTTTGAGAACCGACGCCAAATAGTGCACGCCTTTTCTTGATCATCAAAGTCCGGTACATCCGGATGCAGGTGGTAGCATTTGTGTTTTTCCAAGTCAGCGTAATACCAGAGCAATTGATTCAAACCACAGCCAAAGGCGAACAGCACCAGAGTGTAGATGAAGAAGAACTTTATAATGTCGATAATCATTCGACCCAGGGACACTTGCAGCGGCCCCAGGTGTGGATTAATCGAGAATATATGCACAAGCTTGAGGAAGGAGAATATCATTGCAGCTGCAAATGCACCTTCGGACAGTAGCATCGGATCGAAGGGGTGCCAATGTTCGCGCGGAAAATAAGGATCTATACCGCGATACCATAAATCTCGCTAAAATAAAAAAAAAACAACACAAATCCATGAAAGTGTGCATAGGCACGAAAAAAAGAAATATACATACATGCACAATGATCCAAGCTGTTGCTCGACAGAGAATCCATGTGACGTAAAACATATTTGATATGAAATCCACGACGTTCCACAAATCGCAAATGTATTCGAACAGTCCATCGGAATAGAGAGTTCTCAATTCGCCGAAGATTAAACCTAGAGAAAGTAAATACGGAAAGTTAATCGCATAGGGATTATGTACTTTTTGGATACGCGATGTAGAATCCTAATTAATTCCAGGATATTAGCAATCGAACTGCGTGTGTATGGCGCCGTTTTACCGATTCATTGCACAGAAACTGTAACTTGTAGTGAATACGAGATTATTATGTACGCAAAGGATAAGTTAGCATGTGCATGAATCCGTTTCGAGTTGTTTTTAACTTGATGTTCAAAAGTCAGACGTGATTGCCTCAAACTACCTTTATATTTAGAAACGAATGAACTTTTACGATAGTTGATAGTGAAGGCAAATACTTTAGTCCTCATATAGATAGCATGAATGTATCGTACACCACAAATAAAAAAACAAACCACCTTCGAGTCTTGAGAATAATAAATTGGAAATACCGAAATCAAGATTTTCCTTAATTCAGCTTTCGTCATTACAGTTCAAAAGAGTTACAGTTTATCATGACGATTTTAATAATAGACAGTAGTTTACTTCCTGCTCCTAAAATAGCAAGTTATTACATTTCAAGGAATGAGAGTAAAATTCTTTCAGAGAGAAGCAAAATTACGAAATAGTAAAGGAACGCGTTTAACTACAAAAGTTGCAACAAACGATATGTTATAAGTTATAACATAACTCATAACCAGGGAACGAATTTTGTTGACTTTGCCTTTTTTGCCTTTTTACTCATTGCCTTTTTTAGCTTTTTTAATACACACTGCCTTTTTTGCTGTGCACTTTCATCTTAACTATGTATATGATGTAGCCTTGCTCACACGAAAGAAATTTCCACACGTATAAGAGCAGGTTATTCTCTCGTGTGAACATGCACATAATTGCAACCGTTGTTTACACTAGCGCATATAAAAAAAATATCCATACACACCAATACAACCCTAAATATATTTTTGTATCAAAATGTATGTATGTATGTTACCGGCCAAACCCGATTTCAGGCCAAACTAGTTTGACCTAGTCCGAACCTAGTCCGAAATGCATGGGCCTACAGGTCTACGTGCTTGTTGTCTCTATGGGATAACCCTCTTCTAAACACAATACAATACAATAGTCCGAACTGAACTGGTGGCCGAATTACCGCACTCGTTGAATTACTCGTTATCGAAATGTGATGATTTGGCATTACTGCTCACGTTATCGAGTACCTATCATTTTACTCGAAAAGAATTTTGCTGTCGAGTGCCAACGAAAACAATTACATATATGAGTATTTTTGAATTACATTTTGTTGTTTTTGAAGTGAAACGTTTTTACTGAGGGGGCTACAATTTTGAAGCGTTACGAAAATTCCAATCTAAAGAGCGGAATAGCTAGGTACGAGGTGGGGGGATCCTGTAGAGAACTAGAGTGCGTCTCCGCACCTAGAGCCTAAACTGCTCAACCGATTTTAACAAATAGAGTGTCGTTGGATTTGTCTTGACCCGAAGAGTATCTTAGGTCACAGAAACTTTCAATATGGCGGACGCACCAAGATGGCGGATTACCGTTATCTTCGTGACCTACCTAATATGGGTATTAAATGAAAGGGTTTGACAGGTAGAATACGATGAGCTTAGCGACGTTATTCTAAATTCAGTATGGCGGATGCACCAAGATGGTGGATAAGTTCATGATCTCCTTAATATGGGCATGCCCCAAAACCCGTAAAAAGATTCAAGCCAATTGCAAAATTTTCTGTTGAAATTGGAAAAGATTTTTTATCGAACCGAAAGAGCACATATTTAAGAGCTTACAAATAACATGTGAGTCCTAGCAGGTGCATTTTAATGTGAACACTTGATCTTAGTGCAACCCGTAATATTTAGGAAGGCCTATTGAAGAGGTATTAAAGTCTTTGAACGGAATCGAGAGAAATTACAACAAGCTAAACGGCCAGTAGCTAAAGATGTGATGAAAAAATTGTACAGCAAATGAAGGAAATGGCGCTGCAAACTCCAAATTGTCCTCAAATATTAAAGTCAACGACCTGACATCTTTTTACTTGACTGCACTAGTACCTGCTCATTTTGAGAGATCCTTCAGTTCATTCAAGGCTTTCCTGAGAGATAATCGCAGGCGATTGTTACCAGAGAATTTCAAAATGTTTTTGATTGTACAGTGCTTTTGCAATGTTAATGATTTTATTTTATTTATTTATTTATTCACAATGATTTTACTTACACAGCAAGATACAATATATTTTAAGGTAGGGCAAGCTTCAGTATTAAATACTATTGCATAAATAGAGTGAAATCTAACCAAACAATAAGCTGATTTAAAGAAATTTTAAATGAAATAAAAGAAAAAGAAAATGAAAATAATGCATAAAAACCTTTATTATTAAATGCCTTTTTGTACCTCTAAATTGTTTACCTGTACGGATATAGTTTTGCCTTTTTTAGCTTTTTTTGGTCAACAAAATCCGTTCCCTGCTCATAAAAGAATAATTACATGAAAATGTATTTGATTTTAAGGATTTCGTACAAAAAAATTAAACGCTTTCGGTGAGACTTCATTGTCTCCATATCTGTCTTTGCATGTTATGGCTGATTTTACTATCAAATTAAAATGTGGCACAGAAATCTATCTATATAATTAAATCACTAGCGCAAGAGCCTCCTGAGAGTTTATTTCTGCACCGATTTCAATGATTCCAAGACGATCAGTGAAAGCTTATCAACTGAACTTAATTTATCAGTATAAACAATTTTAAAAAAGTGCATATAAGTAAAGTTATAACGAAAAAACATTATTACCTACACCTACGTTCTATTTTATTTTATTTTTTTATTCGTATTACGTACACGGTTGTAGGGTTTCTACGTTCGAGATTTCTCGCACTAATCTACTAGTATTTATTTATTTTTTAGAAGAAAGGGGTTGCGTGTGACAAATAAAATGTGGATGAAAGACACCCATTACAGAATGCAGTTGTATTAGTCTTTCACTTAAAGTCGCTAAAATGAATATTTATAACTACTTCCTCACTGTTAACTTCTTCTTCGAAATGAGAAAGAAACAAACTCAAATGTGGTTTAGAAATGCAACTTTCTTCAAACTGAATCAACTGAATGGTTTCTTTCTTCCTGTCTAGAGTTCGAAATTAAAATAATTTACTTTTATTCATTCTCCGTCCAGTTCTTTCTTTTATTGCAATCAAAAAACCGCGTGGATATTATAACTTAAATAAAACTTGTTGGCGGGCTCAGACGATGGTACTTTCTGAATGTGACTGTGTTGTATCCTTTTATGTATTCTTATACCTTGGGATCAGTGTCGGAGTAAATTAGGTTTCACCTCTTTTCTGCATAACTTTTTAAATGTCTTCATTTAAAACTAATTGCTTAAAAAAAATTCCTTTTTTTTTTTTGTTTTGCGGTTTATCACACTTTCTACTATAGAGAATAAAATTTAAGTGCAAAAAAAAACTCACTGAAAATATACATTATGATTCCCAGCTCGATTGGTCCAGGCAGTGATCCGCGTTCGTGTTTCTTCCAGTCGTCCAACATGGCAGTCATCCAGGGAAAAGCCACCAATTCGAACAAAATTTGAACAACCCTCAACGAGGCAGCACCCAGGAGCACTGCAACGACAAATGGTTTAGGAATCGCTTGTCGCCTTTTTCACCTTCCACCTCACTTACTTAGGAAGAACATGTAACTGCAAGAATGGGAGATAAATTTGACAAAGGGCTTTCGCATAAACTTGCCCTTGTCCGAGTCGGGGGCAATCAAGTAGTTCATACTGTTCAAAGGAAACATGCACCCCAGCTTGGCTACTTCCAATATCTGTTGGCTAACCGTTTTTCTTCTAAATCCTGGCAGGCCTTCGTACCAAATGGCTGCCAGCAATTGTTGGACATTTGGATGTGCCACAAACTGCGTAGGTAATAAAATTGTGATTTAAATTCAAGTAACTACGCACAAAGGAGGGAAAAGGTGCTTGGACATTAATAAAGTGATTAACTCACCGCCTTCTGCTTGTATTTTATGGCCAGCTTTAAGCGGTCCAGTGTTTGGCGTTGCCCTGGCATCCATACGTCATGCGTTGCCTCGTGGTTAAAGTTCAGCATCACCTCCAATTCCGTGGATGTACGTGCATGATCCAAAAGGGACGACACAAACTCCTGTACACCAAGCCGCATTTCCTAGTCATAAATGGAATACATATGCTTATGTTTCTTTTTTTATTAAAACATCCATTATAAAAGTGTTTTTTTTTATATTAAATTACGCATAAGACGACGAACAACATACAACAAAAAAAAAAACAAAAAAAAATAAGGACAAGAAATAAAATTGAATAATGGTCACGTCATCTTCATGCCATAACCACATCAAAGAGTCCTTTTTTCCTCTCTGCCTGATGTGTTCTTGCGTCAGCTTACCGTGTATTCCGCGCGGAATTCAGATTCCATGGCCTGTAGGCGTTTCAACTCCCAGGATAATTCGAAGGCCGTAAGTACGGGATCTCGGGAACTAAGTGCTATTAGAGAACTGGCAGATAATGCCCGAAATGCATTGATTCGGGATTGTGAGTGTCGTAGAGAATCGGTCTCCTGAGATGTTACACAGTCATCACAGCCACATCTGCATTAGGCGAAAAGCACACAGGATAGACGGAAAGAAAGATGAAATTTATGCAAATTTGATTTAACTGTTTGTATAAGTTTTTTTTTTTACTATGTAAACGAGTTTCTTTCAATCTTTATGTATTTTTTCTTGCGGTGAAAAAAAAATAGGCGCGTTAAAAGCTTTTGTTGAGGATGGTTATGAATGGTAAATGAGTTTCTTAAAACGCTATAATAAGGACATAATAGTTATTTTTGAATAAAAAAATAAAATTACCTTCAGAAGTAAGTTATTTAAAAATTTGCCTAAAATTACAATCCACCGAAAGTAGATGTTAGGGCAAACAATGCGGTTCAATTCGATTTGAAATTATAATTTATATGCATTCATTCAGAATTTTGTCGAATAGTTAATACAATTTAACGAATTTAGGATTGCCTGCACACTGAAGCCATGATGACGACCGACCTCACGACGAAATTCACGTTGCGTATTTACAACTGAGCCGGAATTTCGATTATTTTTTAGTAATTTCCGCACGTTTGGCAAGCGTGGAACGATGCATGATGATATCGCAAACCTTACTGAATATTTTGACAGCTGGATGTCATTGGTAACTTTGACAGCTGGTGAAACATAAGGTCTGTTCCTTTACCTTAAAATTGTTACGAAATCGTACGAATTTGTACGAATTCTAAACCAACCGCTCCTTTACACAAAAGAGTAGTTAAAGAGAGAGGCATTCTTACTCAGCATATTTCTGCCGGTAAAAAGTGAACTATTTGGCTTCATATTTGGCTAGGTAGAACCAAGCCTAGCGTCCCGCAACCATTTGTGTGTGCGCGTTATATTTTTGCACGAAGGGAAGGGACCCACAGTTTTCTGCCGTCTCCGAACGGCGAGTTTGGAAGCTTTACATGACAAATGATACTCTTGAATGCTTGTCAGGCATTGGGAAGAGGTGGGCACTGTGACAAACTTTTTAAGGTGTTTGCGGCGGGATTCGAACCCAAGACCGCTGGCTCAGTAGTCCGACGCACTAACGACTTGCGCTATGGTGCCCATCTGTCAAACTTAGCTGTTTTATTTGTTTTGATGTACATGTTTGCATTTTTTTATTTTAATGCAAAGAGTAAAATAATTGAAAGAAAAGGAACATTAAATGAAATTTGAATGTTCTAAATATTGAAATTTGAATTTCGCAATATATTGGACCTAGGATATCATCAAGAGCAGTAGCGGCGTTAGGGTAGGGCACGGTTGGGCGACCGCCCAGTGCGCCTGGCGTAAAGGGGCGCCGATCCAATTGCATTGTGTGACTTGTTGCATTTGCGGCAGCGGCCAGGCCACCTGTAAGAGTCTTAAATTCCCTTAGTCTGGCGACAAAATCATTAAGGTTCCAACACTGGAATACGAGTACTGATATACATTTACTGGGAATCCCCGCCAATAGACAGAACTTATTATTTATCCCCTTTTAGCATTGTATTATTTTTGACTTATTAAGAAACGGGACACAGCTCATTACACCGGTGCACTTAGAAACATGCACTGGAATCCGTTACATTCTTTGGGGTACTTCAGAGGTTGTTCACATTTGTTCCAGCTTCCGATCACTTAGGATTATATACTACAAAAAAAACAGTGAAATACGTTGGGGAGCAAAAATAAGCAGTGTTAAAGCAGTCCATCAATAGACATGGATCTCCATAAATGCACAGAAGCGTTGAAAAAATACTGCGCTTTCTTGGAAGAGTATAGAAAGACAGGCTTTAAAAGCGCCATTTTAACAGCGAAGGAATTAACTAAAAAACTTAAAATTGAACTTGTATTCAAAGCCACAATAAAAATGTGATGTGCTAATGCCAAGCTGGTAAAATTGCCCGCGATGAGACTACAGCTTCTACAGAAAATAAATTTGAGGTTAGATTTTTTAACTGTCTATTGGACACTACCTTAATTTCACTCAGTGAATGATTTGAACAGCTAAATTAGTACTACGAATCTTCGTCCTTTTTGTATAACATAAAAAAAGATTCCAGAAAAACTGTAGGCTCGACATCAGTTATAAATGTTTGTATGTTGTGGGATTAACTCATATTCCGATCTGGGATCGACAATATCTCAATCTCGATTGACAAAATTGGCAGCTTTCTCAATCGAAAATAAAATTGAAGAAAACGTAGACATCGGTGTCATACGTAAGAGAGTTTGCCGATAGAAAGGCCAGAAAATTAAAATTCTTTTAGTTTTTTTTTTAAAATACATAAATGGTTATTATTTCATTGTTTCCCTTGTTTTATTATTTTCTCTTTTCACATGGGTTTGTATAGCAGATAGGGGGCGCCGTAGAAATCTCGCCCTGGTAGTGCTAAAACCGGCACTGATTAAGAGTAGACTCTGCTGTAATATCCAAAATTGTACAACACCACTTTGCTTACGTTTCCTTTACAAAATGTTTATGGCATTTCGTTTATTGCAACTTTTGTGGTTAAACGCGTTCCTTTACTTTTCCGTAATTTTGCCTCTGTCTGAGAGAATTTTACCCCCACTCCTTACAACTTACTATTTTTGAAGCAGAAAGTAAAGGAATAGACCTAAGAAGGCAAGCCCAACGCCTACTACACATTCCACGAATTTATAACGTGTATGGGAAAACTTCAACTGAACCATTTGGTTGCTCTTGCTACCCTCCTGAGCGAGCTACCCAGAAATCCTATTAACATCAGAAGTCAACGAAGGAAAAAGCTTCTAATAAAACAACATTTTCTTTCATTAAATCAAAGTTCAAATTAATTTAAATTTTAAAATTTAGTTCTCTATCTAGTAGTATATATAATGAGCCAGAGGATGAGTCTGTCTGCATGCCCTGGTAAATAAAAACAGAAAACTCAATTCTGGAAACAATTCATAACAACCGATCAACCTTTGGTCTAATTGAACATGTCGAATCAATTATTATGCACTCTCCTTTAATACTTACGCATGCATCCCAACCACCACCTCCACCTATCCACTTCATAGGTTTGTAAATGCATTTAATGAATGATACCACTACTCCCTCAATCTCTGATACCGTAGTAGAGCCACTTACAATTACAGTAATCAACGCCTCTTTCCACTAAAATTTGTTTAATTTGCGTAAAATTCACTCTGAAAGACAAACACCTGAGTAGGAGTACGCACCTTTACCTCATTCGTCATTCATCATAGTCACAAACATGCAGCAGTAATCCGAACGGCTTCACATTTTCCGAGCCAATAGTTTTCCGCAGGGTTGTATGGGTAAATTTAAAGGGATTTCCCACCTACGACAGCGGCTTAGGTAAATCCAGTGCATTGCAGTGGCACATAAATTGAAACGACTCTAACGCACGTACTAATGTTTACTATTAAAACAAATTTACGTGATTTTCAGAAAAAGCAACGAGACACTGATGATGTTTCGAATGATGCAAGTGATGATGAAACACGCTGTTGGCAAATGGTATAAGGCAATCGATTACTCACTTGACATCATGTGGCATGGGCAGAGTTGCACCACGGTCCAGCAGAACCTTTAGGATTTCATAGTTATTTCGGTGGGCTGCCAAAATCAGTGGTGTTATATCGGGCGTGAATGTGGACTTAGAGCGATCGACTGCTTCCCAACTCTTTAAAAAAAAAAACCCAATTACAAAGTCTTGAAATGTTTTTTTCCCCATTTACATAAGGTTGTCCTTCCTGGTGATGTGTTTCCTCCCAGTGCAGTAGTTCTTCGACGGCTTCTACATACTCTTCAGAGATGGCGTGCAACAACGCATCACCAACATCGATACCCTCTTCAAGGAGTAAGACAATTAAATCGAAATTCTCATTTTCAATTGCCGAGATCAGTGCCGATCGATTCAGTGGATCCACACAGTTGAGATTGAAGGTCTGTGTGTCGCCTTTGTAGTCTTCAATGATTCTAGAAAAAAAAGTTAAACAAATTAGAAGCAGAATATGAGAACATGTCCTTTTGTAACCTCTTGACACCCGCCAAATCACCGTGTTCCGCTGCGAGGATGAAATTCTTTTCGACATCGTTCAGGACGTACTCGTCGGCCATTACGATGTCATAGTCCATTTGACCTTTTTCAGCTTCATCTGCGTCCGCCGACATGATGAGTTAGTTAGTGTTGAACACCTGCCCTACTATGTGATACTGTAAATTCTAAAACAAAAACATTATATATTTTTGCAGTTTTGTAATGTTAATTCCGAAAGTAACTGTTAATGATTTTGTCCATGAAAATTCGTAATTGACAGTTTTATCGTCAGGATAGTTTTACACGTAATTTTAAAACTAAGCGGATTATAGAACACGAAGGCGTTTTGAGGCAGCCACTTGTGCGCATCCATACATACATACAAATGCATACATAAATATATACGCGTGATGTGATGGAAATGAGCTTATCACAAAGAAGACTAATACTCGTATCATCAATTTCTTTAATTTATAAAACTTTTTTTTATAGTCTACAAATGTTAAAGGGGATATGAATACAGCACGAGCACATGAAGGACAAGAACGAGAGACAGACAGATTGACGTAGTGATAGGAAAACCATATGTTAGGTTTCAACTAACTCTATGGGTGGTGTCCAGGATAACTGGAGAGTTGTGTATTATTGAAAATTATGCCATTGCTTATGATTCACAGAAGTTTTTTCCAGATGTTTCTTATTATAGTTTGGTGCGATCAATTTCTTCAGCCATACCATACTACTGCCAGTGTTATGCCTTCGCAGTAGGTTTTGATATAAGCTTCTGAAACTGACCAACTTATTTTTATTTTTTCCTGAGAAATAAATGTTTCGACGACATCTGGATTTGAACCGTGAACCTACAGCATGACAAGCGACGACGACTACCACTACGCCACGGCCACCCACATAATATAAATATTTATTAATATAATTATTTTCAACGTCAACCCCCAAAGTTTGATCAAGATAATTTGAAATATTATTTTGAAACAGGATTATTAAAATCAAGACAATCAACAACATAATTATGTAGTGAACTCCGATAGTTCGAATCTCACTGGACCAAGGAAAAACTTCGAATTACAGAGGTTTTTGAATTATGGAGGTTTCAGAGGAAAAAGGAATATGTGCGCTAAACGTTATTTTTATTACAACATACTTCTATTTTTACTGTTTAATTATATTCAGTCGCCGTGGCCGTGGTGGTTATTGCGTTGGACTACTACGCAATGCTGCCCGGGTTCAATCCCAGTTTTTTCACGGTACCACCTCTTTCGAATGTCTGACGAGCATCAAAGAGTATCATTTGTCACGATTGAGCTTCTCAACCAGGACTGCCGAAGTGAGTACTAAGGGAGTATTCGTACTACTCTCTCAAGCACTGTACTCCCGTGCTCCCCTCGTCCTGATTGTACTCCCCTATTAAATATTTCCATTTTTTAAAACAAGTACTACTTTGAGACCTTTTCTTTATTGAATAGTACTTTGTTAAAATACTAACACAATAACGAAATACAGTGGTCGAAATAAGTATAAAGACAGACATTATCAAAATGTTCAGTTTGATATACAGACTGAACTGCTAACTAAAGAAGTCATGCCCAAAAGGCAGGGAAATTAAATGTTTTGATGGAAATGTTTTGGTTTAGGTACCATCATACGATGGTTCCAGCGGACCGCAATGGGCCTATTATGGTGCCTTGTGGTTTGTGATGGCTCAGCCTAATAACCCCTTACAACCTAACCTAACCATGCCCCGTGGAACCCAATTGAAGGATGGGCAGTTATTGCTATACAAAGAGACCATGGAAAGCCGTCAACTGCATCGACTGTAGGACAATCTGTTTCCGTTGTGTGTGATTTCCTCAATTTGGGTCAAAATTATGGCTCTGCTAGATGATCCGGTCGACCAAACTATTTCACGAAAATTCAGGCGAAACATGCCGAATACCGGTCAGGTAAGGCGCAAGTTGAAACTTTTAGTAACTGTAAGAAGAGTGTAGTAAATGTTGAAGCAAACTGTCCCGATGGTTTCAGTTTTTATTGGCGTGATTTGTGAAACGAAAAAGCAGTGAAAATGACCCGGTGGAGGTGGAAGTGCGACGGCTTGGGATCCCTTTGGGTATCATGGAAAAATCACTTTGATGTGGCTACCAC
This sequence comes from Brachyopa scutellaris, assembly GCA_949775065.1. Classification (NCBI taxonomy): domain Eukaryota; kingdom Metazoa; phylum Arthropoda; class Insecta; order Diptera; family Syrphidae; genus Brachyopa; species Brachyopa scutellaris. The sequence continues at coordinate 103,449,275 of OX459114.1, read as the reverse complement.
CCAAAATGAATGATGAGTAATACAGAGAAGATGCTCGAATGTGCTTTAGACGAATTTGGAAAAATTCCAATGGGTGAAAACATTATTTTTCCAACAAGACAATTCACACGGCAAAAATAGTTCGCGAATATTGGAAGTCAGCGAAACAAGGTGTTTGCGTGGCCATCATGTAGTCCTGATCTGAAACTAATCGAAAACATGAGGGGGATCATGGCTAGAAAGATTTATATGGGAGGCAGCACAAGAATGTGAAAGAGCTAAAAACACAAATAGCCCAGGCATGAATCGAGATCAATGGAGAAGTTCTGTAGAACTTGATAAATTCTATGCATAATCGAATTTTCGAAGTTATGTAGAGCCGAGGAGGTTGTACGAAGTACTGAGTTACAGTTTGATAGGTGAAACCCAAGACTTAGTCACTTTAATGCTTTAATTTATTACTGCTATAATTTTATACAATACTTCATTTAATCTTTTGGAGTTCATTAACCTAAAAAAACTATCCACGAATTTTTTTTATTAATATTATACGTGATTAAGAAAAAATAAGAAAATATAACGAATGCGTAAGTATTATAGATTAAATGTGAAGGCGATTAAGTAACCTTTTATACCATATAACACTTTTATCGTAGAAAGGTAGAAGCGAAAGATATAAAGTTAAATCATTCCTAAATATGCTGTCCGTATTCAAATGACCCACAGTGTATATATGTACATACGTATATATACACATGTAAAAATACTACATAATCGATGCTTCACTCGCACAAAGTTATATATAGAACTGCACCTCAGTACCTGTCTGATAAAATAAATCTAGCACTCTAAATTTAATATTGCCTTCGTCAAATTATTTAAATTCTGTGCGTTTTTTTCTTTATGTATGTAGCTTTGAAATTGTCTTCCCACTACCCTAAAAGAACATCTTTTTCAACATCTTTTATAACACATATGTTTGCATACATTGATATATCTATTTTATTTGTAATTTGGTGGTTCTTTTTCTTATTTATTTATTATTTTAATTTAATGCAATTTTCAATATTTTTTTCATTTAATTTATTAGTTGAATTTATTTTAACTATATGTCTATTTTATACTGATTTTTATAACATGTAATTTCAAAATATTTTTACTAAAACATGAAACTATCTTATATGTAGGTACAGTTCTGTGTAAAAAATTAAGACCAGTAGGATAATTTTATAAAATCATGACTTGAATTTTAACATATCTTTAATTCTTTCTGAAACTTCAAAAAAGCAATTAGATTGTAGGCTTAAATTCGGCTGCATTAATTTAAAGACTGTTTACAACTTAAGTACAAAACTTTCATCTGAAAAAAATAAGAACAAAAGTGAACAATTATCCTAGTGGTCTTAATTTTCTACACAGGACTGTGGTGTTCGTAAGTAAACTGAAACTAAAAATAAAATACTGCGTTGGACAGCTTCTCTGTTCGATTAAAAAGTGAATTGCATTACGTTCGACTTGAGATATCACTTCGAAGTGGTTTCGGCTCAAAATTGTATTTGAAATGATACGTATCATTCAAAACAAGGACTACTTCACAAAATGGTTTACTTTATTGTGATTTTATTGTAAAATGTTTTATGTAGTTTATTGTAGAAAAAAAAACTTACTTAAAAATGTTTTTAATATCCAAAGTTTCTGTGTTCCGTTTTTATCATTTGTTAGCTTAGATCTATTTTATTTAATCCAAATAATGATTATGTTAGTAATTCTAGTGGATTACTTTGTTCTAACGAGTATATGTACAAAGGATATTTTTTTTTATTCGACTTTGTGAAGCGCATACGAAAATGAACGATATAGAAGAAAAAAATCAAAACAAAACCGCAACAACGACAATAAGACCAATTAAGGAAAAAAAGGACTATTCGTTCCAGTTCTTCCTACACACGTACACGCACACAAACTTCTGTATAATATTCCACTGCCGAAAAGAAGTGCAAAGTGCTTTTCAATATTTTAAAGTTTCCTTTTTTTCGGATGTTCTTGCTTTCGGAATACGCGAAGAACTGATGAATTCAAGGCTTGCACTAGAGGTATATGCCTCTAATTACATTAGCGGCTAGAAAGAAAATTCAATAAGTTTTCCACTTTCCTTTATCGTTGTGTTAGTTTGAGTGGCTTTTCTGTCTTCTTTTCGTTGACTTTATATAATTGCAAATGTGCACTTTTGCAAAGAATTCCCAACAACGCAACGCTGGGCTCTAACTTGAACATGTTGTTGCTGTTGGTATAGAAAGAGGGTTGGAAATGACCATTTAGAGGTTGGATCCGTTACTTAGATAGAACATAGTTGAATGTTGATTTAATATTTACTCATCTTGAAACTCTTTTACATAGTACCAATTTTAATTAAATTAGAATTAAGAGTTTATATTAAAGTTCATTCTTAAAAATCATCACAACGCTTTCTCTCGTGTTTTTACAACGAAAACAGCTCTTGGAAAGGTACATTTTAATTCACTGGGATTTTGATAGACTTAATTTAGTGTGCAAAAGGGCTTCTTCGTGGCATCGATTTCTTGGCAACGGTATAGAATGTGATCGTAAAATAGTAGAGGTGAAAAGAAGGCTTAACATGTTTTTAGAACAGTACTTTTCTCTGATTTTGTACTTCGATTATCGATTGACGTTTAGTATGTGCAACTGTATTCAATGCTAAATATATATGTATAAGCAAATAAGGTAGAATACTAGCAAATACAAATATTCTGTATATAAAACAAAGTCGGGTTGGTTACACCATTTATAACTCAAGAACGGCTGAACCAATTTTTATGATCTTTGATTTGTTGGATGTGTCTCCGCCCCGAATAGCAGAATAACTACTAAAACATCGGAAAAATTCATGAAAAAAAGATTAGGAAGAAAATTCATTTTCTCATACATATATTTTGTCACTTATTTCTACTAATTTTTTTTTTAGTACATAAAGCGATACAGTGCGAATACTGACTGAAAAAGTACATAATTATAAAGTGAATGTTAAAGAAGTTATCAATAAAAGGGTGAAGTTCTTAGAAAAATGATTGTTTTTAAAAATTTCGATAGAGAAAAAGATTTTATCCAAACGATCCCTATATCTTTACCCACAGGCAGGGGGTAGAAAATCCACTTCATTTGGAGCAGATATTATCGAAGAACGCGGATTCAATCCGACATTTAATGTAATTTCTGCTCAAGAGGGTAAACGTTAATTTTCTTTTGGTGCAATCATAAATGAGTAATTCTGACTTCGCTTTGGACTTTAAAGGGTAAGTTCAGTATCGAATTGGATCATTGCAACCGCTTGAAGACGCACAGCATAAATTCATTGAAATTTACTTCATGTACAATATGGAGGACCAACTTGATAGTTTGCACGAACCTTGCTCATCTCTGGAAGCAAGGCGATGTAGCTCCTGATTGGCTAAATGTGTGTTCAACTGATGCTCTTGGTCGCATTTATACAGTTCATCCGAAGAATGATGAATGCTTCTACTTGCGGTTGTTGCTGGTGAATGTTCGTTGACCGACATCATTTGAATCACTGAATCATTTGAATCACGAACTGTCAATGGTGCAGTGCGCCCAACATTTTGTGCTTCATGTCAACAGCTCAATTTGTTTGAAAAATATACTCATATACTCACATGACAATCACTGAAACAATGGTTTTTGCATCTCCAAGTCAGATACGCACATTATTTGCTATCACTATTCCGACATGCTTCCCATCGAATCCACGTGAACTGTGGAACAAGTACAAGGATGACATGTCAGAAGACATTTTACATCGAATTCGTGTCAGTTCAGGGAATCCCGGTCTCGAGTTGAATGAGAAGATACATGACCAGACTTTGATTTTGATCGAGGACATGAAGTGTTACCTCATGTGCGGCAGTTTGTTAGTCAAGTAAGGAATGCCAACGCCATATCAAGGCGGGAACAGGGTTGGGTAAAATGTAAATTCGAAAAAAAAATTCTGAAAAATATATCATGCGGGATATCATTCGAAAGTGCTCGAAGCAGAGATTCCAGAAATATTTTCCTCATAAACTTTGAGAATTATTTCCGAAAATGTGTGAAAAATACAATTCCCTACTCCCCCACTCCCTGATCAGCGAAACTACTGAAGTCAAAAATATAAAAAATTCATAGTTTGTAGATGTTTAGCTTAATATTTAACGAAAACTATAGCGAATCTCATAAGTTGTACAGTTTTTGAGAAATTCACACCGAAAAATTAAATTTCTCAACTAATTAACTCGTAAACTATTTTCTAAAATTGCACTTAAATATAAAAAAAAAAATAATTAAAAATAAAAATAAAAAAGAAGACCGTGATTTATCTGAGACTCGAAACTCAAACCTCAGTGGTCCTGCGCATGCTTTTGGGCAGTGCTTTGTTTCTGTGTATCGAAGGGGAAACTAGAACACAGCCTACGAATCTGTTCCAAAAAACTGTTATACATGCACGTACATATTTGGAAACATCCCAATAAATATGCTGTAGTTCACATCATTATTAAACTATCACAATCAAATTTGTTTCCGATTTAGTTAGACGTATCATTGAAAGAGCAAAGCTTCAATATTATTTACCTTTTCATTTTTTATATAAAAAATAAGACTACGGAACAATTGGAGGGCAAGTCTGACTCGCACTCGGCCGTTTTTTTTTTTTTTTATCGAAATCGTTGATGCCAAAACAATGCTTTTGAAGTAAACAATACGAGACATTTTTATGATGATCCGGAAATACTTCCAATAAAGTGTAACATGAATTTATCTCTGGAAATAAGTACTGAATACTTTGATTAATATTTTTTGTCAGCGACTGTAAAAATGCTCAGTTTTCAATATAGGATCATATCACAGTGTCCACTGTTCAATATGTCAGCGATCGTATTGCATTAGCCTCGAGTGGTGCTCTGCGGAATTTGGATTCATTTGCCGACTTCAACACTTTCAGATTTGCTAAAATGGTCCATATGACTAAGTCCATGTAATTCAGGTCGAGCGAGCACGAGGCCCAATCTACCATTGAAATTAAGTCAGGAACGTTAAGTTGTTTTGGTTTCGTGGTCGGGTGCTGCTGAGAAATCAAGCAGTTTTTATTAAAATATTTAGGCACAACTTTCCAACACAACTTCTTGATAAACTGCTCCCTTAAGTTTCACTCTCGCCGGCACAAAAATGAGCGGTGTGCTACCACCCCCGCCGAAACCATCACGGATGCTGGTTTTTGATGGCACGCAATTGATCCAAATTTATCGTTTAATCAACCAAAATCTATCGTTTTGTTTGTTTACGAATTGCAATGGACATCTTGTTCTGATATCGTTTTATGGTCCAGTAGATGAAGATATGATTAACATTTAGATGCGAACTATCGCCGAAGTTATATTCTTTCCCAAACAAAGTGCGATCACTACTGCACCCCTTTTCGTTTGCAAGTCCATAGCGCCGGTTCATGTTGTTTCTTTCTCGAAAGGTTATTTTCATTTGACAGTCAATTGAATAACGTTTGACGTCATTCTGAAGTCGGTTACATTTTAATTAAAATACGTTGTATGTAGAAGATTTTATATTACTGGGCAGCCAACAAACAGACCAAAACGCTGGACCTAAAGGGCTGAAATTTGGACACTACATTCCTATAACGACATAAACATCCACTAAGAGAGAATTTTTTGAATTTCCATCCTTAGGGGGTTGAATTTCCAAAAATATATTTCCTTAATTCCTTAATTCGAATTTTCATCGGTGAGCCTTTGCCATTGATCGTAAGTCTGTTGAGAGAGGGTTGTTTGTGTTTAAATTATGCTCTTCGGCACTCATCTCCAATACAATTTGTGTTGCCTTAACAGTGGCAGGGGGGGGGGGGGGGGGGACAAGGCGAGCACGGGTCAGCTAGTTACTTATAAATTTAAAATTGTTATCTGGTTATTTTCATCAAACCGATCATATAAGCTTGAACAACTTTAATAGAATAGAGCCTCATATAAGATCTTAAACGTTTTCGAAACCCAATGAAGGCATTAAAATACAAGTCTTAATGTCGGTATAACTTGATTACATGCAGGATTGGGCAAAGGCAGATGCAAGAGCTATGCTCTGAAGATTGTTCGACCTAAGACAGTCCAATATTCTTTTTGTCTGATCGAAAGCAAGCTTACGATCCTAACAAGCTTCTTAATAGAGCACTGATCATTTAATAGGAAGGTTTAAGACACCATTTCCTAAAGGCATAATGGAAATTTCTGCACTCAATTCCCTGAAAATACATCTAAAAATTCTCGAAAAGAACCGCTTTGAAAGACTGTGGAGACATTTTAATCAGAATGTCTTAGGTATCGGATGAAACGAATGACTTCCCCTAGCCAGGGTGAAGCAACTCAATGACAGCAGTAATGTTAAAGGATTAAGTTTCTTAAATGCATATCTTGAAAAAAAGAAGCTAAGTAAGAATTCTAAGACGGATAACAAAAGAAGTTGCGAGGCTTAGGCCTCCTGAGTTTTCCTTTTAATTGCGGCACTCTCCGACCTCTTTGAGCTTGTCGTGTCCTCCTTTTTTATTCTTCGTAACTTGTTTTCAACTAAACGCTTTACAGAGTTCTTCAATAAAGTCATAAGACTCCATCTTAAAATTCTGATATTAGGCGTGTTTTTTTTTTTTTGTAACCTATATAGACTTCGAAAAAGCTTTCAGTGCAAAAATAAGACTCGATAACTATCCAGGCTTAGCCTATACAAAAAAAACACGTCTATTGTTAGCTTTGGATAAGTTTTTGTTTAGAAACTTTGCAAATTAATTGCAGAAGTAGATCTTGTCAATTGAAATGTTTTCTTTAAAATAGCCTGAATGTCATTACTTATTTCTTATTTTAATTAACAGAATCTTAAGTCTGTTCTGAATTTAGTTAACCAACCGCATCCCATTAAATGCATATATCGGCGACAAAAGGAAACGGAAACAATTATTTTTCCTCTAGACTCTAGAGCTTATACCTCCTTTACGTATCACCGCCATTTTTGAAAACGGTTTAAACATTTCAAATTTTGCGAACTTTCAGTTACTTTGCATTTCTCTCAGTAACGCTTTTCTTCGGTTCTCTTAACATAGAATACATAGACTCAATATCCTCTTTATTCTCACAGCTTTTACATTTTGCCTGTTGGTTTATTTTTATCAATTCAAGAGCACTTTCTCTCCGCCATGAAATCTCTCCCCTATTTCACTCTCTTCCTTGCCTTGACAACCGAACCACATCCCTGTTCCATCTGCTCCAAAAAAAAAACCGACTCGCCCCACATACTCGTTCCACAACATCCGACGGTTTCTCGGCCATCGGCCTAAAAACTCGCTTTCACCATTACTGCGCGCTCAGTTTCCGTTGGCAGTTGTAACAACGCGAATCATCGCTCATATCGTTCTCGAATCGTCCTTCACCGTCTGTCGCTACTTTCTGGATTGCCATTCTACGGTACCCGCCCGGTATTTTTGAAAAGAAAAAAACAACAAACCTCGAACAATTGACTTCATTTCCGAACAAAACATTTGTCCGTCATCACATACATAAGTGCGAGTATTTTAGTACGTATTTAAGTATTTTAAGCTTGAAAATTGTTGACTAATAGTAAAACTTGTCCGGTTCTATTTTTAGAGGCTCACTAATGAGTGCGAATTCGCTACAATTTTCAAAGTAACCGAGACTTTTCCGTTTGCTTCTGTTTAATTCACATTTTGGTGTATAACTGTGAAAAGTGTGAAAAGCATTCGTCAGAGGGATTTTCTGCACGCTCACCAGGTGGTGCCAACAGAAATGGGTGATGCGCACCTTTCGTCTATTGCTCAAGCAAAATCATCACTAAAAGAATTTCAAGTGAACGCGGTATAAGCGTCAACGTCCAGCGCCCCCTCCTGTCCAGGTTTGCTTATTGGTAATAAAACTATACATGTGTTGGGTTCTATCGTGAAAGTGGGAAATTTTTCTTTTTGTTTTTTCTGGCGATTAAACTACTATCCGGGGGTGGGATGAGTGGGCGGTTGTTTATTTTAAGTTTCTCCTCAGACAGAAATAACAAAACGAAAATATTTCCATGAAACATCGAGACAGCAGTGCAAGATGTGAATTGCAGTGTTTACTCGAGTCAACGATTTGTGTTTCCCTTTCGGAATGCAAACAGAATTTTTGCAAATTGATGGCGATTATTTAGTTAGTAGGTCGTTAACCCGAAATGTTGGAATTGCGACTCTTAATCATAGGATATTTATTGATCAGATTCTCACTTCTTTTTTTTTTAGAAAGGAATGGACAAGTAATGAAGCCAATTTGTACGGATTGATTTGATAGTATCTATCACTAGGAATGTGATCTTAATGTGTGTAATAATGACTAAATTGATAGCTGATTTTGTAGAGGCCGCTAATTAGCCAAGTTTATTATGTCAAATCTCGTGCAAATTAATTAAATTGATTGTATTGATGACCAGTTAAGATATCAAAGTGGGAAAGAATGTACGAGTAATATTATATTCCAAATATACTCATACTTATATCAACAGGTTATGTACGAGTGTGTACAAATGTATGTTCATATTACACACATATGTATGTACATATCTAAGGATACACAGTATGGCAAAGATGTAGTATATGCACATACTTTTGCGCTTTAACAAAAGTTATGTGTATGTAATGGGATGGGCTTTATATGAATTCCTTAATGGAAACCTTTAGAGTGCTTTCAATTGCAATTCTAATAAAATAGATTAATACAGTAGACTCTTGATAACGTGAACAAATAAAAACCGGGCCAATTCACGTTTGCGAGAGAGTTCACGTTTACGAAGGTTAAATTTTAACAAAAGAATACAAAATTTTTGGTAAAAAAAAATTAGATTAAATATGAAGCAAAAACGTGGACGGAATTTAGTAGAAAAAGTCGGTCATCTGTTTTTGTGTCTCGTTTTTCTGAAAAAGCTTTCCCACCGCCCTTTTCCTAAGGCGTCTTAAGACATTTAAGTCATTTTGGCTAACAAGCTTATCTTCAGCCCATTCCAGAGCCTTGTTAAAAATCGAAATGGCTTCATTTTTTTCTGTAAGCAATTCAAGCACATCTCCATTATCAATCTCTCCACGACTTATGATGTTGGTACTTTAGGCGACATTAAAGTCTTCTATATCTTCGTTCCATTCATGGATGTCTTCAATTGTACGGCCAACATACGCATTTAATTTTAATAAAGAAAAAATCTTAAAAACCAAGGATAAAGAGCACCGAGGAGTGTCTTTGCATTCTCTGCCAACGAATTGACTTGTAGCTGACTCAAAACTGTACAAGACGACATGATTTACCAAGAAAAACTTATTCCAATACACATCTTGCTCGAAATTTACAGTTATTTGGAGCGGAAATTGTTTTTCACGTTTTAGAGTGTTCATGATTTCTTCAAGTTTTAGAGATGTCAATGTTAAAAAAAATCTTTTCACATTATCCAGAGTTCACATATTAACCAGTGTTCACGCTAACGAGAGTATACTGTAATGAATATTTGTGCCCTTATTCGTTATCTACATTTGTTGATTGGAATCACCGTTTATCATATTTTTAATGAATGTAGAAGTTTGTCTGTATTGTGCTCATACATGAAACTTCGCCACGCATATTCTCAGTATTTTAACTTACATATATGGTTGTTAATGAGACACAAGCCTGGCTTGGACTTGATCAATGCATTTGGATTCTAACGTTCCGCTTAAGAAGAAAGCCTGTAAACATAATAAATTAAAATTTTATTCTTTTATTATTATTTATATCACGTCTTATTGTATTTTTGTTCGAAAAGCTAAGTTAATATAGTAGGGGCAGATCCTAAGTCCAGAATGAACTGAACCTCAATTTCCGGCTGAATATTGCTCCTGTGAGTATTGCAGTTGTCCCGCTCTTTCATTTCGTCAAATGTGATACGTTGGCGGCCACGTTTTTTTTGGCGGCACATTCTCATCTTGGAACTTGGAAATTGATAGTTCAAATCGTTGTGGACTTGGGAGTAATTTGGAATTTCCGACGAATGTAAGTTCTAAGGTATTTCTTTAAGGTTTGTTTATAAACGTTTATAAAATTTGTATTGGAATCGAATATTTATTTTCGAGGGAATTTTAATTTGCAAGTCTGCTGCGACGACGACATCGAACTTGGGATGTTTACCCAAGCCCCTTTGACTTGAATGTAAAGCTCGTCTCTAGTTTTGCACTTCTCCCTAACTATTCGCCGATCTACAATCTCCCATGGCTTTTCTATGAGGTTGAGATCAGGGGATTGCGCTGGCCACTCCATAACATCGATTTTTTTTATCCTGACATCACTTTTTAACAATTTTAGAGGTATACGCTTCAGATCATTATCCTGCTGAAATATCCATTTCAGATGTAATTCCTTCTCAACATGTGGTGGCTCAAGGATGTCCTTGTAAATAAACCGGTCCATAGTTCCGTCTATTTTATGTATGGGGCCAACTTCAGGCCCAGAAAAGCATCTCCAAACCATTACGTTGCCTCTTCCATGCTACACAGTGCCCTTTAAGGATCGAGGGTTCAGTGCTTCATTGATTGGATGGCAAACACGGCAAAATTCAACAGATCTCTTGAGATTAAACTTCTATTCGTTAGAAAATAGTAGGGTTTTCAATTTAGATGCTGTCCAATTAATGTGGCCACTTGCAAATCGCAAGCTTGCTGTTCTGTTTTTGATCGAAATAAATGGCTTCCTTACAACTCTGAATGATGAAAGAGCACCATCAAAAGCTCTCCGACGCAGCCTGCTTGTGTATTGAGCTCATTTTGTAATTCCCTGGGTGACATAAATGGATGACTTTCAATTGTCCTAATCATGTTTCAACTGAATCGTGAATCGTATTTCGGAGTTATTTATGTTATACAATTTCATTAAACGGCATATCACTGATTTCGGGATTGAATAATTTTTAGATAGTTCGGCTTGAGAAATCATATTCACTTATTATTTTATCCTTAATCTCATTGAAGCGCAGTAGACATCGGTTATAACAATACCTGATATAGCGATGAACTGGATATAACGATATACATATTTTCAAAGACCAGGAAAAACTCCGTTTAACTTAATGTAATTTGCAATTGGTTACAACGATGCCGGGATGCCGGATATAACGATGAAACCGTTTATAACGATGAAAATGTATCAGATTAAAGTCGAAAAACTTTTTATAGCAACAGCAAAAAGTCGTGTTCTTTCAAACACTGCTATTATTTCCATCCTATGGAAATATGTGTATAGTATGTAGACAGTTGATAAATTTCAACCATGCGCTGTTTCAATTCCATATATCGTTCAATTCCATATATGTGAGCACCGTGTTGTAGTGGTGTGCGTTGGACTACTACACAATTCTGCCCGGGTTCAATCCCAGCCCGGGTCCGACAACTGGAAGTTTTGTCACGGTGCTACCTCTTTCGAATGTCTGACAAGCAATCAAAGAGTACCATTTGTCACGATTGAGCTTCTCAACTCGCCGTTCGGAGTCGACAAAAAACTGTAAATCCCTTCCATTCGTGCAAAAATACAACACGTACAAACAAGAGGTTGTCGGAAACAGGCCCAGGTTCACCCCAAGCTGTAGCGCTACTTAAAGTAAAGTAAAGTAAGGAGGTGTCTGCTTCACTGTTGCTCATAGCCAATCCCTCCTTAGCCAGCTCATCTGCTATTTCATAATCCTTTATTCCATACATTTAGACAGGGAATATAACATTAATTCATTTGTCTACCACGGGCTCGCTTACAGGTCGATACAAAACCCGAGTGTACCAGTTGGATAAGCTTTAAAATAACAGGTTTTCAATGCCGCAATGTTTGTTTAATAGTTTAACTACATATTTAACAAACAATAATGAGGTTACATTTTTTGTCTCTGTTTTGTTTTTTTGTTTTGCCTTGATATTTACAATTTTAAATCTATTCCATTTACAACTTTTTTGCATAACTCTTATCTTTAATTTATATTACTCCGAATCAATTCAAAAGAAGTCACTCACTTCTACAACTAACCCAACCTGGACTCTTTATATAGCAAAGATGTTAAATATTTTACCCCAACCATTACAAACCACTTAACCGGAACTATTTATAGACGCATGCCGATGCCATGTGCCTTAGATTGTGGCTCCAAACTAAATTATACTAGCTGTCGATTTCAATACACAATCCCAATAAAATATACATATAAACGGCACAAGGCAGCCACTTCCATGTTATGTAGTGCCTCCAAGCGAAGCCAACAAGCTCAACAGCTGCTGCCTCCAGCTGCCTACAACTCTTGCTAGGAGAGGATTAAAAGGAGAAACAATCGAAATTAAATTACAGCCCCCGGTAAAAGCTGCAAATCGAAAAATGGAAAAGTATATACATGCATATACATACATACCTACATATGTATGTACACCTATTTACCCGTACATACTTTTAATTTGTCCTTGAATTCGGTATCGCTGTAGAAAATTCGTTTCGTTTGGCATTGACGAGTAAATTGCATTTTCTAACACAAAGAAAATGGAAAATAAAAGAAAACTGACATAAAGGAAACCCTTGACTACAGCAACAGCAGACATATCGTTTTTGATTTTGCTTTTCCTTTCACCTCTTCCAAAATAAACCATAAATATCGCTAATCACGTGCCAACCACAAGTCGACGAACCTATTTATTTACACTACACACCTACTGTGGCAAATTAAATAGATATCCACACGTAGATACATTGTATGTGGAAGCATTTTTCCTGTTGAGATATTTTTGTATCTAACTCACAAGTTGTTTATAATTATTACACGACTTTGAGTGACACACCACACCACTAAGAAAACAAACGGAAACTTAATTAATATGTGATAAGGATAACAAACAAATTTCTCAATATGGCATGGAAAATGTATTTATTTATTTTTTTTTTATTTATTTATATATGTATTTGTCGCTTAGTAGTTTCGCATTTCTTACACGTTCCTAATAATAAAGAAACAAGTTTTTCCTAAAAGTCTGTTTTTGTGGGGACTAGAACGATATTACGGATTCACCTTACTTCCCTTTTACAAGTGTGTAAAAACAACGTATAATATAATTTTGAATATTTTTTTATTTACAAATAAGTGGTTGAAAATGTTAAAAATGCGCATTTTTGGTTAACTCTATGAATGTTTGCGCCTTCTCGTATATTAAGGTGCAAATATAATCACCCATCATAACTTTCATTGTATTGTCCCTGGTAACAACGTTCAATCTTAAAGCAAACGTTTACCTTACTCCTCCAAATAGGATCCCATGTTATTTGTAAATTGGTCTAAATGAGCAGTTAAGGGACATATCATGAGTACGTAATGATATATGTATGCATAAAATAATTAATAAATATTACCTTAATATACACAAAAATTAATAAATAAATATTAAGTTAATAAAACTAAAAATATCACCGAAAAAAATAAATGGGGAATAAGGATAAACTAACAATAAAATAGTTAGCAGAAAATAAATAAATTAATAAAAAATATGTAAATAAATAAAAAAAGAAAAAGAAAAAAGACAGACCCCCCTGTTCGGCATTCCACTTTTAGTGAATTCAACCACCAAAAGTGGAATTGGGTGTTCTGCATTCCGAACGAAACTATGAATTGTGGATTGTATGTTCGAAAGTGAATATTTTGGTGTTCTGCATTCCACTCTAGATGGCAGCTGCAAATTCGTGTTCTGCATTCCGAAAATCCTGTGATTTTAGTGAATTGAATTCACTTGAGATTCTTGACGTGAATTGAATTCACATGCCGTTGTAAATTCAATTGATTAATTAATTTGTTGATCAGAATCATTTTGGAAAATATGAGTAGAATAATAAGACTTTCCATTTGTGTATTAAAATAATTCCTTTGTTTAATATAGTACAACACAAAAATTAGAGGCAAGAGAGTATTCTCTTGAATTACATGAAAGAAAATCAAGATTTTCCAAGATCAAGATTTCTCTGACTTCACTTCTCGCAGGATATCAACAAATATTTTCTTACTCACCCTAAAACCGTTTTTAAAAATGCAAAAATCATTAAATAAATTATTTTTCTTCAGTTGTCTGACTTCTGCTTACAGCTTCGGGAAGATCCAGAATGTTAGATTTATCTCGCAAAATCTTCCTGCAAACTGTCTCCATTCGGTTTTCAGCGCGGTTTTCACTTAAACAAAATTGAATCCATTTTTTTTAATAAAATATAGCTTTTTTAAATGTTTAATTCACTTGCACAAAACAAAAACCAGAAACTGAAAATCTCCAATGATTTTGAAATGATTTAACAGCTGTGTTTGACGTTTCAAGCAAATGAATTCGAAGTGGATTCCAAAAATGCGAAATCACTCGGAATGCGGAACACTGAAGTCCATTCCGAGTGAAATTCAATTTCGGTTTCAATCCACTTTCACTCGAAATGCAGAACAGGGGGGAAAGTAATATAATCCCCCCTGTTCTGCATTCCACTTTTGGTGAATTCAACCACCAAAAGTGGAATTGGGTGTTCTGCATTCCGAACGAAACTATGAATTGTGGATTGTATGTTCGAAAGTGAATATTTTGGTGTTCTGCATTTCACTCAAGATGACAGCTGTAAATTCGTGTTCTGCATTCCGAAAATCCTGTGATTTTAGTGAACTCGGAATGCAGAACACTGAATTCCATTCCGAGTGAATTTCAATTTCGGTTTCAATCCACTTTCACTCGAAATGGAGAACAGGGGGGATTGACAAGCTTTTGTAATAGGCTCATTGCAACCATAGTTAGTCGAGTGTTGTGGGATAAGAAAAAAGTTGTTTACCCTTGGTCTTAAACATCGACCTAGAGTGTAATTCTTATATAATGTTATAAAAATTCATATGACCCGTTATTACATCTCTCGCAAATGAAATCGGAAAGTAAATCTTCATGCCTTCAAGAGTTTTGATATCTAACTAGCGGATACCCGGCGTGCGTTGCTACGCTTTATTTTACAGTGATTTTTTTCAATTTCCCGACTTTTTCGGAGGGTTTTCCCAAAATGTTCTTTCGTAAAAACCTTCTCCTGGCAATTACGAACAACTGAAAAAAAATGTAAGCCAAATCTGCCCAGCCATTCTCAATTGATGAATTACTACAGTCGACTCTCGATAAATAAAACTCTTGATAACATGAATCTCTCGTTAAATTGCAGTTTTTCTTTGGTCTCTTGAAAATCTCTCGGTAAAATGAACAAATCCTATGTATTTATCTACACTCGTTAATTTGAAGCGATTGTGCTGGCTCTTTCCCACACGACACGCTATAAATTGAAGAAGACAAGGCGCCTTTTCGATAATATACGTAAGCAAATAATCAGAGGAATAAGTTGCTTGTTCTAACTTGTATACTTTTGTTGACAAATGATACTTTTTTTTCTCTACGTAATTCAGTTTGCATTTGACCGTGGTCTATGACGTATGTAGCTTGACTCTACGCTGCATTGGTTAAAAGCTGTGAAGAAGAACTAGATGAAATTATAAATATGCAATGATTTTTTAAAAAATTTGCATGCTCTCGATAATTTGAAATGTTTCTTATTTTCTCTCGATAATTACAACTTTCGTTAAATAAATCTCTCAATACTTTGAACTTTTTGCCAGGTCCCCACAGATTCAATTTATCGAGAGTCGACTGTATACATTTTTCACACCATTTTTATATATATAGATAATATAGATAGATAAAAGACATCTTTTCTGTATCAATTCAATCCGATTTGAATCATTTTTGTAGTATGGGGACCAAACCTCCAACACGGGACGAACGAGACTACCGAAAAGAAACATAAGCGTATATGTATGGGCATAGGGTCCATAGAGTTGCTACAAAAAAACCTAAGCATGGAGTTGCCTCTAGAGATAATGTAATCCGTATGCATTTTGAGGTCTAATCTCCAATCAAACATAACATACATACATATGTATATGTAATTATTTACATGTAGGTACGTACCTATATATACATATGTATGTATATTTATTTATGTTATCTAAACATATTTTGTAATGTAATGCGATGTAATAATCATATAATGTATATTATTTCTGTAGTATAGGTACCATTTGCGGCTCTCACACTTAATCAATCTTAACAAATGAGGTGTTAAAAGAAAGATAATTTCATGGAGCAGTGACGAAATCATTTTATAAATTTTAACAAAAAAAAAACCGATCAAAACAAATGTCCTACGCAAAATGAACTCCCAAAATGATAAACTCTTCCCGTGTGATTTCCATGGGATTTTCATCAGTTGACGGTAGTGAAGTGTAAGTCAAAACCTCGTAAGTCAAAAAACTAAAAAAAAATATATTATTTATTCATAATAATCAGTAAAATCAGAACCACATTTTGGCATTTTTAGTTTACTAATGTTGTTCTAAACATTTTACAGGAAAAACGAAAATCAAAACCTCGTATAATATTTCCCACCAAAAAAATTAAGCAGTACCTTGTAAGTCCACTACATTTCAAAGCTAATATTGACAGTTCATGCAAAGAAATATTTTTTTCTTATTTCTGCTAAACATGTGAAAAGCTTTTACGAGATCCTGCACTTCAACCCTCGATATGGAAATCAAAGTAGTTGTATTTATTGTTTTAAAATTTCACTCATTTTGGGTGATATTTGCTTTTTGGGAATCATACGGGAAATACTTGTTGACAGATGGAAATCATATGGAAAGTTGGAATATTGGATGGGAGGGAAGTTTGGATTTTGGGGGTTGGATTATCTGTTGCGAGAGTTCTCACACGGGCACACTAGTTTTTGCAATTTTAAGAAATTGATATAATAAAACAATTTTAAATTATTAGTAAATATTATGTTTTTATTTTTGAAGGTGGAAAAAACTGATTTTGTATAACGAATTTTTCGATATTACGAATTGGGTGAACATTAGATATATCTTTCGTTATATGTATGTACAGTGTACGGTCTCCTTATGGACACCTCTCATAACCGGACACCTCTTATAACCGGACAGATTTCAAAGAACGGAAATAAATACAAGATGTTTCATATAAAAAACTCTCCCATAACCGGACACGGTCACTAATTTTCGTAACCGCAATAGAATGTCGCTCTCTCTTGAATGGACAGAACACATCTATGTATGGGAAAAATGTTTACATACTTTATTTTGTTTTGTTTGGTTCTCCTCTTCTTTACACTTTCCAGAGGAACAAAACAAAAATATAAACTCTGGAGTGTGCCCATGCATTATTATCACATTCGCGGACATATGTTTTTGGGTGGAGAACGCTAGAACGACACACGAATATCTCCGGCGTTTTGAGAGATATTTTATATTATTGTGTGCGAATTTTGTATAAAGATAAAAATGATTCCCCTGGTCACAGTTAGGGTTACCAGACGTCCCCCTTTAGGGGGGACAGTCCCCCCTTTTCATACCAAAATACTGTTTGTCCCCCCCTATGAAAACCTCTGTCCCCCTTATTAAGTAAAATTCAAAAAGAGAAAACATTCAATTTAAAACTGTTAAAATATTTTCATTAAATATTTTTAAAAATATTCTCTGTAAAAACATACATTTGAAGTTCAAAATCCTTTCAAAGCTGAACGCATCCACTCAATGACCAACATATGTAGGTATATCACTCCATGCGCAAAAGTTTTCCTTCATCTGTTAGTTTATGATTTCTGCTGCTATCTGTCCCTTGTCAGTTTTTGTTTACAAATTATTTACAAATTATTTTCGTTTGCGTTTAATAGTACCTAAAATGTCTGAAAAAGCGAATAAAAAATGAAAGTGTGCATATAATCAGTGCTGGGAAAAGGGTTTTGACTGATTAACAAAAAGCAAAGAAGGTCCGGAATACGCGACATGTTTAATTTACTTTAACTTTTTTACTTCACTTTTTTTACGCTGATGTTATATTTTTCAAAAACATATTTTTTCTCGCGATGTACCCCTTTTCGTCATTTTCAAGCTGGTAACCCTAGTCACAGTGAAATGAAAATTTGTGTCTGGTAGGAGAAAAAATACCGGAACCTGGAAGTAGACTGTATTTCTCGTCAGGGTATCCCGCCTTGTCCTAACATACCTAAAATTGTCATGACCCGCTAATTTCCTCAACCATTGACGGAATATGCTGTCTTGTCCACGAACGTGTTATCCAACAACTATGTGCATTTATAAATTCCGTAGTGTTTTTTAAATAGATATATATATTAAGTGTACATATGTGTGATTTTGTGTAATTGTACGCTTTATTGTCATAGCCTGAGATTAGTATTTTTCGTTAATTTGTGCTTATCACATAAAAATTAGTTTCTTTGTAAAATCAAATGTTTATTGTGTTTCTTTTTTAAAGAATGTCAATTTATTTTTTTCTCCCATAACCGAACACCTCTCATAACCGGACAAATTTCTCGGTACCGTCAGTGTCCGCTTATGAGAGAGTTCACTGTATATACAATATCTTTCGTTGTATGTACATATGTATGTATGTATTTGGGAAACTTATCGATAGATAGCAAGCAGTAGCACCACATATGTATTCATGCACATGTAGGTACATCAGACATTTTTCCTAAGGCTATCAAATAAAATAGAGGTATTAGAATTGAAATTGACTTACGAGTAATAACACATCACAGGAATTGTCCAATTGGGTTAGGAAATTTATCTTTAATTTTGGATTTTCTTCTCATGCTTGTCATCAGCACTCATCAGAGTAGACATGATTATCCTGACAGCGCCGCAGTTTCAGGGCCGAAAGACCGACAATTGTCGGTTCATTAAACTTGAAATTATACCCCACGGTTTTGAAACCCCGTTTAACTATACTCTTTTCATTGATAAAGCAACTTATTTAATTCCTCATAAGCCAATTGCACTTGAGTCCTTTATCCACTGCATCGTAACCCATTTGAAGTAGTATTGAGTTGCTAATCTTGCGCCCTTAGTGTAAGTTATTCTACCGAGAAGTGAATATCGTCGCAAATCCTTCATTCTAGAACTTAATCCCCAATGCTTGTGTCCTGGATTTCTAAACAATTACCACCCACACATTTGTAAGCGGAAGACATCGATATGTTTAAATTGTCTACCTACATAAATATGGTACCACTTTTAACTATCAACCTGAACAATATCTCATGACAACACATCTTTTGACTTCTTTTCCCCCATTACCAGCCTATTGCTATGTCTTCGCGTATATGTTTCCCGACTATGTAATATCGACCTCCGAGCTGCGTAACAAACACTAGCATTGTTTCTTTGTTCTACCCTAGATACAGATACGTTTGACCAGGATACCACAACTTACCAGTTATGAAAGGGTTTACTTAAATAGGGCATATACATATGTATGTACGTAAACACATGTAAAAAATTAAAAAAGTACATTAGTACTCATTTCCAATTAACGAGTATACACATTTTCATGTGGTTGGCTAATGAGTCTTTAAATTCACCTGATCGTTGATGAATTTTATGCAAACATTACATATGCCCATGGTAATCTTTCCCCAAGGCTTGCACATCCCAAACGTACTGCATCAAGGATGCCATTCACAGGTACGATAGTTATCGTATATATGTAGCTCTATCATACGTACATGTCGTATATTACATATAGCTTGACTTTACTTTCCTTACAAACACAATCTCGAATGCTTACACATTCGGGAAAACCACGTAAGGGATGAACGTTCAAGAGCACTTTAAATGTCATACCCAAAAGATTGCAGCAACATCATCATCACCATCACCTACAGAGAATGAATTTTTCAACAAGCGAAAGTCTCCCTCTCCTTTTCTAAGAAAGCTTTCACTATCACCCTGTGCAGGTACACCCCAATTCCCGGTCGCATATTTGCACATACATAATATGTAAGTGGCAACGTAACTACTCAATGAATTCTTGCTCCCGTTCTTGTCACTTTTGGGGATGCGGATACCCTTTTCCTACGAGAAAAGAATTATGTACATACTCCAACATATGTATACATACGTATACATATGTACATGATGTGTTATGACTGTTGACTTAAAAGTTCATATTTCACGTATGCTGTAATGCAGAGGGGATAGCAAGAGGTACTTCTGTGTCCTGTTGCTCCTTTGTCACCATATGTACACATGTACCTATGTGAGGAACGAGTGATAACGCCCCGAAATAAAGTTATATTTATTTAATTGTCACTGGGGACGTATGCTTCTGTTCTTGCTGCATATTATATGCAAAAAAGGTTGGGTTTGAAATGGAGTAGCAAACAGAAAAAAAAAATTAAAAACATTCGCACTTGTCCTTGTATCCTTATTCATGTTTAACTACAGTTAAAATAAGTTTAAAAAAGCTAATTAGGAGAACCGATTCGAAAAGTACTCTGTAAAAGTTACTCCGTCAGAAGAGGATGCCACATCGTAGAGTTCTGCTCCTAGCCATTAACTGGTTATAAAGGGTGATTTTTTAGCTGGTTTGGTTTTGGCAACACTGGTTTTGACAGCTGACGTGTGTTTAGTACCTTGTATCACTGTCAAACAGCTTCAGTTTGGTTTGCAATTTAACCATGGATCGTCTTACAAATGAACAACGCTTGCAAATTATTGAATTTTACTATCAAAATTCGTGCTCGGTTCGAAATGTTCATCGCGCGCTTTTTATCGAAAAATTGTGTTCAGCGATGAGGCTCATTTTTGGTTGAATGGGTACGTAAATAAGCAAAATTGCCGCATTTGGAGTGAAGATCAGCCAGAAGCATTGCAACAGCTACCAATGCATCCCGAAAAAGCCACTGTTTGGTGCGGTTTATGGGCCGGCGGCATTATTGGGCCATATTTCTTCAAAGATGATGCGAATCGCAGCGTTACTGTCAATGGTGAACGCTACCGAGCGATGATAACAAACTTTTTTTTGCCCGAAATGGAAGTTCTTGACTTGCATGATATGTGGTTTCAACAAGACGGTGCCACATGCCACACAGCACGCGAAACAATGGCGCAATTGCGAGGCGAGTTTGGTGAACAGTTAATTTCACGTTTCGGGCCGGTCAATTGGCCGCCTAGATCGTGCGATTTGACACCATTAGATTATTTTTTGTGGGGGTATGTCAAGGCTAATGTCTATAGGGGCAAGCCCGCTTCGATTGACGCACTGGAAGCCAACATCCATGCATTCATTCGTGAGATACCGGCCGATATGTGTGAAAGAGTATGCCAAAATTGGACTCAGCGGATGGGCTACCTGAGACGCAGCCACGGTCAACATTTGCATGAAATTATCTTTAAACATTAAATTGCAAGGTTCAAACTATCGATTCAAATAAATATTTCATTCATTTTTTCGAATTTTTTGTGTTTTTTTTTTTAAAAAAGTTCTCAACCTCTTAAAAAATCACCCTTTACTTGTAGAGGAGGTCTGTATGGAAAGCTTTAAAAAGGATAAAGTTCATCTGAAAATGTGCTCAGCCACAAGAATTCTTGTTGGCTTTATTTTGGTCATATGTAGGGATGTTCCCCCTTTTCAAATAAGGATTTTCGCTTGGGGAAAAGCCCTCATTTGATATGGGGAAAAACCGTAATTCTATTGTTTTTATTAATTCAAAATACACTAAATAAAATTGCTCCACATTTTTGTGCGCAAAAAAATTCCGAAATATTTAAATCAAATAGTTAGGCGTAAAATTTCGCGAGCTGAAGTAAGTTATTCATACAAGCACAATAGATTGCAGCCTTTAAGCTGATTGCGGTTTAAGTAACGGTCGAAAATACTTTTGATATTAAAGTATCATTTCCAGATATCAAACTATTATTTCCTAATCTACGAGTATGTATTTACTATCACAGTAATATTATAAAAGCGAAAGTAACTCTGTCTGTCTGTCTATTACCTTTTCACGCCTAAACCGCTGAACCAATTGTAATGTAATTTGGTATAGAGTTAGTCTGGGACCTGGGGAAGAACATAGGTAAAAAAGCCGCCCGCTAGGTGGCGCTGTAGTCCAGTTATTAATAAAATCTTCTCATGCTTAAACCGCTGAACCAATTGTAATGTAATTTGGTATAGAGATAGTCTGGGACCTGAGGGACGACATGGGTGGGAAAACCGCCTGCTAGGGGGCGCTGGCTTTTGTTTCTGTTAGAACACCCTAGGTGGCGTTGGGGTCGCTTTTTCAAAATTCTTATTTATGTATGTACCGAATTGGCTCAAATTCACACCATTATAATGTTTAAATGATGTTAAAAAGAAAGTCTTTGGCAAAATTTCGACCCGATTGGTGGGGTGCATATATATATTTACGAAAATGTAGATTTCCCCGTATATAAATATCATATAAACAATATTAAATTTAAAAGTTTGGTGTACTCACAAAAACTTCCCTCACATGGCAATTGGCAATTATCTGTCATGTGAGTATCGCGACTGCTTGCGTACACGGGCGGATCAGCTAGTATATGTATACTATAAAAAACGCAGTTATCAAATAAATGCCATTCATGACGCTTTAATTACTTTGGCTACTGGAACTGAGAAAACTGATGCTTAAGTTTCTCATGAGGCCGAACAGTTTAAAGATCTGACCCGCTGAACTCATAATCTGAGTGATGAACTAATAAGCCGATCTGGGATCGGCAATAGTCGTTTTGCAAACTTACCTGTAAAATATAACAAAAATAAAATTAGCGGCTTAGCTAAGCGGATATAAAAACAATGATACCAAATTCAAATTTCTACTTTTGCGATGAATTCCTATGAACAAATTCATTCTTTTGACAACCGGAGAAACCCAAACATAAACAAAGAACAATCGAAAAAAATGCGTCCATCTCTTATTTATTCTTTGCCGACGCGATGATTGGTTATGTCAATAAGCAATCAATTGATCATTTAAGATAATAAATAATTTTTTTTATCGGAACCAAATATATTTGAATGAGTTTTCCATCTATTTTTATTCGTTAAGCGGCAATATGCACTTTTATATATACATATGTACGTGTATTCCAATTTAGATTGACAAAATTGGCAACTTTGTCAATCGAAAATGAAATTAAAGAAAGCATAGACTTCGGTGTCGGTGTCATAAGAGAGTTTGCCGATAGAAAGGCCAGAAAAGTAAAATTATTTTAATTTTTTTTTAAGCACATAAATGGTTATTATTTCATTCTTTCCCTTGTTTTATTCTTTCCTTTTTTCACATGGGTTTGGATAGCAGATAGTGGGCGCCGGCCGTAGAAATTTCACCCAGGGCGCTGGTAGTGCTAAAACCGGCACTGCGACGTATTGCCTGTTAGTACTTTAACCTCAAACTTTCTTCCTTTTTTTGTGTATACTCTAAGAAGCGAACTTTTTGTTTTTGTTTATTACAGAATCGCTTAAAGACTTATCACAACACAACAAACATGCATCAAGTTCTAAGTTATGAGACCGCTATGCGGGCCAACAGTGCCCCTGACATTCGAGAATATGTAACAAAGAGGACCTGCGTCAGCCTAGTGCTAACAATGGCATTTTTCACACTCATATCAGGTGAGCGCTTATATAAAATTATAAATTTACCACCCAACAGCAACAGTGTGTCATTAAGCGAATATGGTTATTCCTGCAGCGGAATTTAGAGCTCACATTATAATGAAACTATACGATTATCCTTCTTTAATTAAATAGAACACTCATAAAAACAAAAGCGAACCACCTGCAGATACGAGTACATTGTGCATATATGAGCGTATCTATTATGTGGCTGTGGGTATACTGACAATTGGTAATGGTGTTTGTTATGTCTGTGGAGTGCAAACGAGGGTAAGCTGTCCTTCACACGTTAACGTGCATGTGAGCCTGGGACTTTTATAGTGGGGCCAAACGCAAAAACGAGAAACAAACAATACGAAAACAATAACGCACACACGCAACAGAATCAAATAATATATATCTGACATAGGCATTTGGTCGCTTTTCGGTTGACTCACATGGTGTGCTAAATATTTTAATATTTGATATCGAAGCCCAGCAGACCCAAGTGTCCCGGAATTGGACTTCATCAGGCGTTCATAATCTACAAAAAGCAAACAAAACACCCCACCAATGGATTGTCATGGACTTTTAGCAAATAAAAATTTTTGCTTTTCTCTCGTAATGTACTTGTACTCGTATGTAGTACATGTACGAGTAATTGCGCGCAGGCTTCAGATGAGAGTTGTCGAACTCTTCTCTTATAAATCTGCAGTTTTTTTCTTATCAAATACATGCAGCTTACGGTGTTGCCAATGGATCGCCATTTTATCTTTTTTGAAAAGTAAGCATCATTGCTATGTACGTACATAGCTTTGAAATAAGAAGACCCAAGGTTAGGTTAAGGAGCGGCTTAAGCCACTCATAGACCAATGTTGGTCCATAGTGATATCACAATTCTCCACAAGAATTTTTGGCCATCTTATATATGTAGGTGGCCAACTTAAGTATTAGAGTGTGTATTTTTATTGTTATTTTTTGAAACAAAAATAAAACATCAATATATTGCACACGATGAAACAAGAATTAACATTTTGTTATTTTACCGCTGTGTCTAGACGTTTTGTTCAGTGGTTAATCGAAAATATGGAACAAAATCCATCACATACTAGATACTCTTGGTCTTGGCAAACTTTCACATGTTATTTAATGAGAGAAGACATAAAGTTTTCAAATTTGCGGCCAAGTTCCAAGATACAGGTTTCACTGTAGTACCCCTTGTTTAGGCCTAAGTGTGCTGGTACTCGATACCGACAGCCACTGCTACCCTTTGTTTAGCCAGTTCATGCACTGTTTCATATCCTTAAATACCCTGATGACTAGGCTTCTGCGGAGTTCTTATAGTGAAATGTAACAGATAAGGGCCGTTTTTATGAAGAACCTAAACACAAAAACACTGAGCAAAGCAACTGTACTAATACGATTTTTTTCCAAAGAATAAAAAAAAAACTCTAAAAATTTTAACTAAAACATATACTTTATCATAAATTTAGGTAAAAACAAAGGCTTTTTTTATTTTATTTTATTTTATTTTATTTTATTAAAACGCTTCACAAAAATTCAGAAATTCATATATCGGTACATGTCGGTACCTAATGTGAATGAGATTCACTTGATAATTAAAAACGAACGAATCGATTTTTTCTTGCATACTAAATACTTGATGTACTTTTCTTTTATTTTAACTTTTATTTTAAATGTAAGTTAGGTACAATTTCTTTAGATTTGATAAACCCACTTGTCTTGTAGGAAGAAAAGAACAAATAGAGATCAATTTAAAAAATTGGTTGAATGTGCGAAACAATCCGGACAAAGCGATAAATAATAATAATATTTGGCTTCAGCAGTCCTAGATAGAACCAAGCCTAGCTTCCCGGAACCATTTGTGTGTGCGCGATATATTTTTGCAGGAAAGGAACGGCGAGTTGGGAAGCTTTACATGACAAATGATACTCTTGAATGCTTGTCAGACATTCGGAAGAGGTGGGCACTGTGAAAAACTTTTAGGTGTTTGCGGCGGGATTCGAACCCAAGATCGCTGGCTCAGTAGTCCAACGCACTAACCACTTGCGCTACAGTGCCTACATACATAACGATAAATAGCGATAAATAGTATAAAATAAATAATTTTAAAATCAAAAGTTAAATGAACTAGGAACCGCCAATTGAAGATGTAGTTGAATGGAAAAAAGTAAGCATGGTTTCAGAGATTTTCGCGCTTAATTAAAATTAATTTTGTGAAGAATGTAGGCCAGAATAAGAATTCAACTTACGATGGATCTAATAGATCCATAACGTCTTCAACATTCCCTTAAATATGTCCGCATTGTTCTTTTATATGAAGGCACTCCATCATATTCATAGTTTTAATCAGGAGATTGGTCTTTGGATCTGAAAAATGTCCTATTAAGTTCGAAATGGACAGAAATAATTGACATACCTGTATTATTCTTTATTTCTTGGATTTTTGTTCAAATTAATAATCGCCTTTTCAAATGTCAAATCAGAAAACAGTTGATTCCGAAACATAAAAAGTGATGTAGATAAAGTAGTGTATGAATGTGAACCGAATGAGTGAAGGGAATCTCTGATCCGCCGGATTTAATAATAGGGGTGATTATATAAATGCTTTCCCGTTTATATATTTTTGCATGTAGGTAAGGTACCCATAAATAACTAAGAGATCTCTTTCCAGACGTTTGAATATCAGGAGAGAATATGAAAAAATTGTACATAAATTGAATACATTTTTGTATGCAAAATCTTTTATATAAAAATGGCAAGACCATTCTCATCTCCCATCATACTCGTAAATACATAAATAAACTCTTTTTACAGAACTAGACAAGAGCGAGGAGCGTTATGCTCTCTTTATTAGGGATTCCCTTAAAAGCTTTTCCTCTTTTCCTCTCACTCTTTCCTTTCATCCTGATGGAGTGTGATACATTTATATAACCTATTGCGTTGACGTAGAGCATAATTGAATCTAAATGGAAGGCCACTTCTATAGTTCATATCTGCATCTACACTTCTGGTATCGTATAACCCTAAGGTACTACACACATTTACGAGTATGTAAATATGCATATACGGAAAGATAAAGCTATTTCAGGGTCAAAAGGCTACGAATTAACACAAATGGTAGCTGGGTAGACTAGAGAAATAAATATTTATGCGACCTTTTATACCGGGTGAGAGTTGAGAGATGCATTTGATACATATGAATATACGAGTACTATGCATGCGTGCATAAAGCTATTGAATATTTGAACTATTGTACATACCAGAACCGAAAAGTTGTTAAGGAAAATAAATTGATTTAGATTCAGAATCGAATCACGAATTACTAGAGTTTAGGTTAGATTAGGTGTGCGGGCTGACGAGAATGATCACATCCTCATCACACTTAGGTTCATTGTGGTACCTATTATGTGCTCCCACCTGTGGTGTGAGTGTTTTGGTTCCAACCATCCGGACGTTGCATCGCGTCGTGGCAAACTTAAACCACGTTTCCACCGAGATGAAACCTCGAGGCTTCGATGAATTCTCACCGTGGAAGTTCATCGAAACCTCGAGGTTTCAGCTCGGTGGAAACGTGGTATTAGGCAGACCCGATGGTGATCGATCCGCCAGCTCGTCGATATGTTTGAACAAAAAGGTTTTGTTTTCTAATTTGGCAGAGGTTTGGGCGGTGCAGAAGAAATGGGCCGTGTCCTCATTTCCTCATTTCCTATCTTTTTGTGGGAGTTATCTACTTTCTGCTTTATCGTATTCTGGCCACAGCTTTCTTGATATTTCACATGTGGTTAGTGATTTCCGGCTGTTATTACCTTCAGTTAATAATTTTTGTTAAATTTTGACATTGAGGTAACAGAGTGGAGGTTTAACCATACCATCTGCTTGCTCTCTCTCTAATAGAGTTCATACGCTTTAACTCTTTAAATTTGTAGAAAACACATACATACCTTCAACTACAACATAGTATGTAAATTCTGCTCTATTGATCTTGATTTTTTTTTTTGAACAACATTTACCTCCAACAGGCTATCTTCTTGGGAAATTCGTCTCAGATCGCCAGCATCATTTGCGTCATTTACAGGAAATGAGTCTGGCAAAAGCAGAGCATGGAAGCCTAAAACAAATCCGAGCCTACAACAATGCCAAACAGGAATTGCTCTCATCTACCCGTACTATGAGCCAAAATCGCGGTGCTAACAACTCACAGAGTTCACTCAATACCGAGATATTTAACAAATACATATCATGCACACAAGACGTACCACCGAGCACAAATGTGTCCGCCAGTGATTTCATCGAAGAACTTCTCAATAGGACCACATCAAAACAGCACGAGTGTATTACTGCAATCCAGATGGTTATAAAAAACAACTTAGGTCCTGGCTAGGCAATAAAAATGCAAGGAGAACATTTTATCGAAATTTTGTCGAAGAACATTTAATGTGTTTTTGTCTTAAATTCAAAAGAGTTGTGGAACATTGGAGTTTTCTAAGTGCTGCGTAATTATTTGCAGCGAGTTTTTTTCTGGAATTTTGCGTAATGAACTGTTAAACAAACAGAAAGCACAAATCCATGAATTTAAAAAATCTGATTAAAAAACGATGTATTTTCTCTGTTTGTGTACTTAGGTTTAAAATCATGATATTAATATGTTTTCCTTATTCTAGGATCTAATTATGTTTTAGGATTTGTATGAAAAAAAAAGAAAAATAAACAACAAGGTAAACATCCATATTTATTATTATATATATTTTATAAATGAACATTATTATATTTAAGTGTAATTTTGATAAAATGTGATTATATTAATAATTTTAAAAGAGAATACAAGATAAATAAAGCACTTATTATACATACAGGCGTTTCCCGGCTTAAGTAGTTTCGTTTAAAGTCGTTTCACACTTTTCATAAATCGTCAAAAAAAACTCCCATCTTGCCTCGATTAACGACGACTTTGCCCCGCACTTACATAATATGTACGTCACTTGGAAGAATTGAATCCAGACCTTTTTTTACTTTTTGAATAGACGTGATCCACGTCTTCACCTGAATTTTTTTATTAATTGGAACAACATACTGAGCACCGTGGTGTAGAGGTAAGTGCGATGGACTACTATGCAATGCTGCTCGGGTTCAATCCCAATAAACACTTAAAAGTTTTTTCACGGTGCCGTCTGACAAGCAGTCAAAGAGTATCATTAACCATGAGGAGCTTCTGAATTCGCCGCTCGGAGTCCGCCAAAAAACACTGGCATTCATGCAAAAATATAACAAGCACACACAAATAGTTGCGAAAAGCAGGCCCTGGTTCACCCCGAACTGTAGCGCCACCTAAAGAAGACGAATGCAGGGACCAAATGATACTATTTTGTACAACTACGAATAGCTGTTACAATCAGGAATGACAGAATACGCTTTGCGCATGTCCGCCATGTTAGTTTTTATTTTTGAGAGCTGGGTGACGTCAATGGTGACATACCAACCATTGTTTTCCGCCGGAAATTGTAAAAGAAGGTATAATGAAGATATAGGATTTAAGAAGAGGTTTGCGATATTTAGCTGTAATAAAAATAATGGCGCAAATTCATAGTCAGATAGAGCCGACGATAAAAGAATTTATTCACCTACATAACCTAAAATATACTTTTTGCTATTCATGGTCGACTTTCAACTTATAGCCGGCTCGAAATTTAAAATTATCCAAACGTCATTCTAAATAATTAGAGTCGGCTCTAAATTTCTTATATAATATTTTGACGTTCGGGTTTATTCGTTTAAATCACTTTACGAAAACATACCAAAGTCGATACTTACTAATACACAGGCAAAAATGTGTTTATGAATAACGAAAAGTTATAGCCGGCTTTTTATTTATTGTCGGCTATAACTAAAGTCGGCTATAGACACTATTCATGGGCTGCCTATGAATTTGCGCCAAAGACTTGATGAAGCAATGTGTTCATTTTTGAAGGCAAAAAGACGAGTTCAGTGTGAAAACGTCTCGAATTCTTTGTGTTTATTTTACTCTGGATGATATCAAAGGAATCTCTAAATTGAAATGGAATGAACCTAATTATGGCAAATTTATATGTAGAACTTAGCCAGAAAAATGGGTATAAATTGAAGCTGGAAAATTGCTCCAACAGGATGCAATTTCGAGCTACGCAAGAGATGAGTGCGTGCTTGGTACAGCAAACCCCGGCCTAGAAAATCTGGCTGGATTAATTTGTCATAGGTTACGTGGTAATATCGAGGACATTCGAATTGATCCAGAAAGGAAAAATACTTTTACGTTGGTAAGTCATCTCAACGAAGGAGATTTATCAACAGAGATTATTTACTCATTTGTAGATTTTTTGAAAACGCGTTTAGAAATAGCGGCGAATATATTATTTACGGGGAGCAAATGAAACGGTTGCTGTTTTCCTGTATATTTAGTCAAGTAGCCTTGTTAAAATGTTTGCTAAGATTTGTCCGGGTCAACTGCTTTCACTCTAACAGCATTCCAAGTCATGACAGGAACTAATTGAGACTCTTTTGTACAATTCCAAATACGGATAGTTTAATTTTTACAATAACGTCCCAGGCGGTCCATTATCACGATGTTAAATGAATCTTTAATACTAAGAAAATGAACTAGTACACAAAACAAGTACTACAAAAGCTATTACAAAATACTCTTGTATTTAAATGTTATCAATAACGATAAATAAAATTACTTAAAAGACAGAATTCGTTTACAACTCAAAGCAATTACTGGTGGATTTATATAGAAAATAAGCAGCTGTTGAATCGCTAGTCACTCGGTTTTTTCATTCGGTTTTTGTATACATAAAGATGTCTACAAGGACCTAACATAGGTGTAATGGGGATGTAACAATTCTCATCAGCCCGCTTACCTATACCTAAAGGCGTAATTTGCTATTCTGTCATTCCTGGTTACAATGACGTCCAACACGGTCCACTGTTATACGATGTTAAATGAATTATGGGCACTGTTGTGTGCCAATGTAAATAAAACCAGACTATTACAAAAATTACTTTAATTAATAATAAAAATCTTAAATTGGAAATTACACTTGTGTCGGCTTTAACATCTAGATTCGAATTATCGAAGCGCCTGGAATAAAACGATGTCTAGACGAATACGTTGGAGAATTTTGAATTCTTCTCTTTGATGTTTGCTGCGACATCTGTTGGTTGCTATTGATAGTAAAAACTTCGGTGTTGAAGTCGCCACAGAATCTTCAAAATAAAAAAAATTAACTCGTACACAAAACAACTACTACAGAAGCCATCACAAAATACTTACTTACTTAGTTGGCGCCACAGCTCGAGGTGAACCTGGGCCTGCTTCTCGCAACCATTTGTGTGTGCGTGTTATATTTTTGCACGAATGGAAGGGACCTACAGTTTTTTGCCGACTCCGAACGGCGAGTTGAGAAGCTCAATCGTGACAAATGATACTCTTTGATGCTTGTCAGACATTCGAAAGAGGTGGGCACTGTGAAAAACTTTTAGGTGTTTGCGGCGGGATTCGAACCCAAGACCGCTGGCTCAGTAGTCCGACGCACTAACCACTTGCGCTACGGTGCCCACATCATCACAAAATACGCTTGTATTTTAACATTTCAAAGCATTAGAGAATTTACAGAGAAAGTAAACAGCTGTAAAATTGCTGGTCCCCTGTGACGCCATACGCAGAACATTTGATTTTTGTATCCCTAAAGCTGGAACCACACTTATCTCGTGTGGTGTGTCGCTGTGAGTTCTGACGCTATGGCTTTCATGTATTTTTTATGGCTAGAAACATACTTGACTCGTGTGGTGTGTCGCTGTGTGGTGTGTCGTGACGCCATCACTCGTTTTTCGATTTGCGCCAGAGAGCTCTATGGCGCTATAGCGCATCACAACACACGAGACAAGTGTGGTTGGGCTTGTGTCGCGTCATAGCAGTTCGAAACAAAATTCGGAACTGGCGTTGAACTAAAAAGTTCCGCTAAATTACAAATTTTGCTAAATAAATGATAAGCACCACTAGTAGAATCGATTGAGCCGTGTTTGTCCGTCTGTCTGTATATCACCAGAGTTTTTGTTACATAAATTTGGAGCTAAAATCGATGAAATTTTTTTAGGAGGTATTTTTTAATGCGTTGGAAAAACTCGAAAAATGTCATGAAAATGTATAAAAATTCACCTAGTCTAGAAATCAGCCCAATTTGTTTTTTTTTTTTTTTTGCAATGGAAAAATAAAAAAACGTCGTTTTTTAAATATTTACAAGAATGAAATCAACGTGTGCTGGCGTTACAACACACCACACGAGATAGGTGTGCACAGCTAGCGTCACGACACACCACACAGCGACACACCACACGAGACAAGTGGGGTTCTAGCTTAAGCGTAGACTTGTATTCTGCCATTCCTGTACACATAGTATAAACGATTTAAAATAAAATATCATGTCTAAGAACGTTAATTCTCCGGTAACAAACCTATTGTAAACTCAATATGAAAATAAATATGTATCTATGTATCTAGCTATGTATATGTCTATAACTATGTATGTATTACCATGGCATTTTTGAACACTTCTTAGCATATGTACTATGTACACATAATATAAAAATTATAAATTTAATGCTAAACTATACTAGGTACCTATATCTATTATTAAGTACCTACCAACCAAACATGTGTATTCATATTTGAATCATTCTGTACTACATACTGTGTGACAGTTTTGTTGCTTATAAATACGAATCGTTCCTATGTTCACTTACCTTTAAGTGTGGATGCCGACGTCAAATGTCATTTCTGTTTATCAGCTGGACGGAAAACGTCAACATTCGAACAAAAAGCCACTTGCTAATTTCGCTTTCACAATGCACGGGCACATTGTTATGTAAATTCAAGCAAAGCTTGGAGTGGGGTACATTTTTTCCATTAAAGTATTTGTTTTGAGTCACCTTTTCTGGTCAGCACTCCAAACAGAACAAACCATCACCATGGCAGTAAGTTTCGCTTCATACGCGCTCGAAGAAGCAACTCGCGTAAAAGTTGTAAACCGTACGCGTATTTTCTCTGCATCATCTGTTAAGTGAAAGTTTTTCTCTTTTAACGCCAATTTTCTTTCAAACCACAGGGAATGTTCGCACGAGTTTCCTTTTATCCAACTCTGCTTTATAATGTGCTCATGGAGCAGGCCACAGCCCGGAATTGGTTCGATCGCATAGATGAAAATGTGATTTTGGGAGCTCTCCCTTTCCGCTCGATGACGAATGAAGTGAGTACATTATTTTCAGCAAGTGTGAAAAACTTTAATTTGTTTTATTCTCTAACACTTCCTTCAGTTAATTAAAAATGAAAATATGAAAGCTGTAGTCTCAATGAATGAGGACTACGAGCTGGCAGTGTTTTCAAATAATGCGCCCAAGTGGAAACAACTGGGTATTGAATTCCTACAGTTAGCGACAACAGATATTTTTGAATCTCCGTGTCAGGAAAAACTATACCAAGGTGTTGAATTCATAAATAAATATTTAGCAGTCAAGGACAGAATTCCTCATCTGAATACGAGTTCGTCACAAGAGAACATTGGAACGGTATACGTGCATTGCAAAGCCGGACGAACACGTAGTGCAACGCTTGTTGGATGCTACCTAATGATGGTATAATGAACTAATCCAATATTAGTACGACTGTGTAGTAACAATTTTCGAATATTTTCAGAGAAACGGTTGGACCCCAGATCAAGCTGTGGAGCACATGCGTAAATGCCGACCGCATATATTACTACACACAAAACAGTGGCATGCTCTTAGACTTTTTTATAATAATAACATTGGACAACAGTCTTGACATTTGGCCAGAATTTAGTACTCTTTGTTATGTTTATTTAGTGCTCTTTCGAAAGCAGTTTGTATTTTTACGTATAATGTATATAATGTACTGCGAGATATGTATCTGCATGTCAAAATAAATTTATACGAAGCAATAAGAGGTTGACCCGAGTGTGAGATTATAATTAAACATTTAGATTTGTTATGTGGTTAATTTTTTATTATGTTAATGTTTGTTGTAAAAGGTTGTATGAGTTTGCAAGGATTCAGAGAATACAGATGATTCATAAAGATTTATGGGTTACTCAACAGCTAATGAAAGTAGGTCAACTTTATGTCGAGATTTAATATTTTTCATGACGCACGTCCATTCCAAAAATAAAAAAAGTACATTCAAGTTCTTGGACAAAGAAAGTCTCATCATACATCCACTTGATATAGTTCAAAAGGTTTTTATAGGAAAAGGCGCAAATTCTTGGTGGATTTTTTGCAAAAAAAAAATTGAATTTTTCATAGCTCTTAACCACTTTTTTCTCTTTCTTAAAATAATGTTTTTCGCCCACCACACCTCCATATCACCTAAAGAAAAAAAACCAAGAAACTTACCAAATCACACTACGAATTTGCTAGCAAAATCGTTTGATTAAGTGCACAAGTTGAGAATCGAAAAGCGCTGTTCTTTGTGATTCTCATTAGGTGCACTTAGCCAAACGTTGTTTGTAGCTGGTTCGTACGTAGTGCACGTTTTGGTAAGTTCCGCTGTATTTTAGTTCGGTTAAGGGTGGTGAGTCAGTGACCCGGTTGCTAATGGCAAAAAGCATATATTTAAAATAGTTATGATGTCAATTTAGTATTTGTGATGAAAATCAATTCATGAGAATCAAAAAGAACAGCGCTTTTTCTTGTTTATAGTTCGTGTTATGTTGTGCTTAATTGTTTGGTGGGTGGTATGGTGAGTATAGGAAGAAATCGTTCTGTTAAGAATGAGAAAATAGTTCCGCGAAAAATTAAATATATTTTACGTATGTATCATAATATCCCGAATTTGAAAATTTAGCTCCACTGGCACATATATAAGTGCTGTAGAATGGTTCGTTCGTTTCCTTACTTTATCGATTTTTAAATAAGCAAAGTAACTGTACTTCAACTGTTTTTCACATTTTTAAACCGAATTAAACTGGTCTGGATAGTTATACGGGGTTAATGTATTGGGTTTTTCTAGCCTGGGTTCGAATCACAAAAGCATGTATGTCGCCTTTACGCGACATCTTTGCAACCAAAAAAGGGCGAAAACATGGTCGTTTTCGCACGCAAAAATTTTTTAAAGGTATTGAAAAAGTAATTGAAATAACTGCCTCAAGGAGACGAAACTGAAAATTGGAAACTCAAATTGTAGGTTTTTCTATAGAATGCACTTGTTTCTCAACCAATTCAATAGATGTTACAATAGCTAAGAAAACCATTGACATACATATATGTATATTCCACCCTGTGATAAATTGTAGTGGATTCCCTCCCAATCCGCTCGGTTTCGTGTGTTGTTGTTTTCGCATTTTTCCGAATTCATCCCCTGACATAGCACAGTGATCCCGCCGTAGACCATAACTCACAAAATCAATAATAAAAACTTAAGACTTTATTAATGGTCCAAATGTCCAAATTAATTATAATAATAAGTATTAACTGTGTAACCCTAACGGTACTTTTGTTTTTGTTAACGAAAGTGAACGCATCAACTTTCTTGCTAAGCTGATTTGCCAATACGGTTACGGTCCAATTAGTTATGCAAGTTTGCCGAACACGTACGCTTCTGTGTAAAGTTTTGGTTGTGTTAAGTTATGGAGTTCAAAGAACAGAGTATGTGCTTTCTTTTAATGCAAACATTTTAATAATAACATTACTACTAATATATATGTAACGGAAATAAAAAACTGCTTTTTAAGTATAGTAAATACAATTGTTTTCGATTTACGATAAGACTTTTAACAACTTTGCCGGCCTCTGCCGACGATATATGTAGAGTCAAAAGAAAGCTGAGAATCTGTAGTTTATTGAAAATTATAAAGCCCAAATCACAATGTCGCGTTCGGGTGCTCTCGCGTTAATGGGCTTTATATCGACTTAACGATAACTTCTGTCCAACGCACGAAGTCAAAATTTGCAAAACTAAATACCGCTTCAAGCTTCAGGCGTTCGTAGGTTAGGAGTATTAGATATTTTATTTTCATAGATAAAGGCTTTTTTTTTGTACAAATTTTTATAATACGCAGCTTGCACAGAGATTAAATTTATAAACATTTTAAGATAATTTGAATTTTAAATTACATTTGAAGGAAAACTATGATTAAAACCTTCATTTAATATGATTTTTATAGAATTTTATATAAAAAGAAAGAAAAAAATTGACTAGATACAAATCCAACTTAAAATCTATGGGATATAATATTTGTTTAATTAAATAATAATTAATTTGATCATTGAATAAGTAAATAAAAATGTATAAACATGTTTATTATCTATATTATGTACAAAAATTTGTAGGTTAGGAGTATGACACAAAAAATGTTCTGTTTCCTCAAATCTCCTATTCACGAATTTATGATAGAAAAAAGATTTGAAATGTATTCCTTTTAATTTTTATTGGTTTATTATGAAACACAAAATGTAAGAAATAACTTTGCAAACAAGATTGTACGAATATCTCAATTAAAAAAATTACCACCAGAGACAGTTAATTTGTGTGAACATTTTTTTATTGTTTTATTAAGAAACATAAAATGTAAGAAATTACTTTGTAAACAAGATTTTGCGAATATGTAAATAAAAAAAAAAGGCCAAACACAATTAATTTGTGTTGAAAAAAATTCATTAAGCCATTTAAATGTTTTACACATATTAAATGTTAAAAAATTGTATTTACTTTAATCGAACAGGCCATCGAATAGTATAATGTCAACAACAGCTGTGAGTTGTCACAACGCACGCCCTAGTAGAAAGTAGTTCAACTCGGCCGTTGCCCAGAACTTTACGATATCTACGATATAACGCCTGAAGTCACATTTAAGAGCACCCCATATGTTTGCATTATTTCTACTTTATCTGTCAACGCGAGAGCGCCCGAATGCGACGTTGTGATTTGGGCTTAAATTAGCTGCGTCGAGCTGCACTTTAAGTCTTCAGCCCATTTCGTAGACTACCTCTTCAATTAATCCTTTAATGCATACTGTTGCATATCTGCATCATACTCTTATATATATAATATATGTGACAGAATATAAGCCGTTTTCTTTTTGACCATACAGCCAGACGTCTGTTTGAGTAAAAAAAAATTGATCTGCAAACTTTTTCGCCAGATTTTTCTAATAGCCTGGCATTTAGTCTGATGAAGGACATGGCGTACAAGGTAACACCCGTTTTTGAATGATTCTTGTGCTTCAATCAACCTCATACCAGGAAAACTGTAAGTCCCAGGTAAAAACTTTGTATGGTGAATTTGTAGGCGACATTATGGCGCACGAATATAATACTAATAAAAAAATTATAAGCACACTTTCCCGAGATAACTGCGATTTTCAGAAAAATTGGTTAAAAAAAGATTTGAAAAATCTGTGTTTGAAGACCAATATCTCGAAAATGAAAGTACGCATGATTACATTCTTTAACTGTGATAGGCAGTAAGCAATTATCTATGAAACGAGCCTACTCTGGTTGCTCTAAGTTTAATACGCTCAAAGTTATAATGGAATAACAGTTGGCACTCCACTTACTTCTTTGAAGGAACTTTTTTAAACACCCTATAGCTCAGTGGGTGTTCAAGATAGATCCCCCCCTCCCGTACGATTTTTTTCATATGATATTAGATTAGTTCCGTTTGTTTTTAATGCGGTTGGATCACCCATACACCCATATCCTGTGAATCACCCCTATGTCAATGTAGAAAACATTTTTCTTATATCCCTTTTTGCAATAATTGCTTAATAAAGGAGCTCACACACCGGAGCGGTAGGTACGCGGTAGCGGTACCGGTAGAGGCGCTGTATTGGTATACCACCTGTCTGTGCACATTAGCGATATTTTTTAGGTGGTATTCACAGAATTTAAACTTTTCTTTTTTGAAGCACTGAGATCATTGTCTAGTTTTAACCCCTCTGCTATATTTTTCCATATTTTATTTTTCTTTTTCAGATGATTCAAATCAAATAAAATTGGATTTATTTTCAGCATCTCAATTAATTTTTCACAATACATTTTGACAGGCGGAACGCGGTACAATGCGGTCAACGTAGCTTGCTGCGGTACAAAGTTGTAGCTCTTTTAGTGAGCGTGAACTTGAATTTATATTTCCTCTAATTAGACCAAAAATAGCCACAGTTTGAAATTTCAAGTTTCTAGTTCAACGGAAACTGGTATCCGCAGGAAATGGGGTATTTCCAAGTAGTTATCGTGTTCCTTTGGTAAAACAAAAGTCTATAATTTTTGAGACACGAGAAATTTCACCGGTGTTTGAAAATTTGTTTGTTTATTTTATTGATTGGAAATAGAAACAAAACTTACTTACTTCGGTGTCGCTACCGTCCGGGGTGGGCCAAGGCCTCAACCAACAACCCCTTTCAGTTAGCCCAGTCCTTAGAAAACTGCCTCCAGTTGCGCATTCCAAGTTGGCTGAGGTCTTTTTCTACTTGTACGCGCCACCTTAAGCGTCCTCTGCTGCGCTGACCCTCCGGGTTAGAATCGAATATTCTCCAAGCCGGAGCGTTGATGTCTATACGCTCTACATGTCCTAGTCATCTTAAACACCCAATGCCCGGTTTTTTGATCAGGTCGATGTCACAGTACAGCTCGTAAAGATCAATGGTTGAATCTTCTCCTCCAAAACCCGTCAACGCAAACGGGACCGAATATCTTACGGAGGATTTTTCTCTCGACGCGACCAAGTATATCTTTATCCACTTTTGATAAAGTCCATGCTTCAGCTCAATATAGCAAGACTGGGTTGATAAGGGTCCTATATACTCAATTGCCTTCTTAGCCCAAAGAAACAGAACGGCGATTGGCCAGAGTATTACTTCATTTGACAAAGTTCTTTACTACCTCAAAGTTTTAACTGTGTATTCGTCGATGTTAAGTGTTCCTTTTCATTGACAGCAATATGTATGTACTTTATTTTGCCCTCGTTTAGAAACAACAAGAACAGAAAGATATCTACTCTGCTGGTGTAGTAAAGGCTTTTGATAAAGTGTATGTTGTTTGAAGTTCTATCACCCTATCGTGAAATACCCTGTGGGAAAAGATTTACTGTAATTTGAGTATAAGTATCGTTGAATCCGCCGAAGTGAATCATTCCCTCGTCGGTAATGTGAATGAAATTCACTTAATTATTTGAAACGAGCGGATCGAATCTCCACATACATTTGACATCCGCAACTGTTGCAGTGCGGATTTGGTTGTTGTGTGCATAAATGATTAACTCTGCTAAACAAGGCTCTTAATTTTGATTTACTTTTTTTTATTGCAAAATAAAGTCTATTATATTTTATGTTTTGAATCAAAAGAAGTGTGTTATTTTTATTTATTTACTAGCAGAAAAAAAATTGATTTTTTGATTGAAATCATTTCTAGCATTCACGATTTCACCCGAAGTTATTTTTTTTTTGATCGAACGTTCGCGACTGATAACAGATGATGCCATCTCCAACTGAAGCTAGCACATTGCAATAACATTAGCAAATCACATCCATGAGCCCAATCGTAACACATGGCAGTTCACTATAGTGAATCGTGCAATCATATTGAAAAGCGGCGCGACGTGATTGGACATTCGTTCATGAATGATTTTGGCACAATTTGAATATTGAAAATCTGATAATTAATGCTTAAACAGTAGCTTTAATGCAGCAAGAACTGTAGCAAAAACAGATCAATGTAAAATGCACAGACTACCTATAATAGGCGGCATTTCCCCTCCCGCGTATTGTCAAAAATAAGCGGAGCTTAAATTTTCTTGTCTGTGAATGCATGTGAATGAGCACGTGGCCATCAACTGTCTATAAGTATGTATAGCGTGTTGTTTCTTTCTTTCCTTTTGAATACAACATTTTAGGCAGCCTGTACTGTCAATCCATTAATAATAACAAAATGTGCAATAATGATCTAAACTAAACAAAATGGCTGCGCCCATCTTCCACCTACTTGTAAGAGTGTTTAAGTGAGGCTGGAACATCAGAATTCATTTGAGCTTGTAGGTGGAAATGGACCACGGAGGCAGCTCTGGCAATTATTTTCAATGCAATATTACGATCAAAAAGAAAAAAAGAAGAAAAAGAATACAAAACGTATGGAAAATCGATTTTTCCGAATTTTCCAGTTTTTCTTTAAAATATTAAAATGTTCGGGTCCGTTGTGTGTTTACCTGGTTCAATACGAATCCAACAAAAATCCCCATGAAAATCGGATTATGTTTAGCCGAGTTATGCGCGTACGAACAAATGTGTAGCTTTTTTATAAAATATAAAACAAAAAAGTTGGACTACAAAAGTTCTCATGGCTTAATCTCGTATGTGTACCGCTTCATTTTCGTTTGGCTGCAAATTTTACTTAATAGGTTTGTTTGATGTCAGCGCTATGACGCACTAGGGTGCACTGAAAACGCACTGATGCGTTTTATGTCCGCCAGTGCTACACTGAAAACGCACTGAATATGCTGCCCTGCGTTCGTTGTCGATACTGGTTCTTCACTGGATTTACCCCGAGTATTCCGTCAGTGCAAGAAAAAAAGGGCTGTCAAAACATTAAATCAGCTGTCATTTGGTTATTTTTCATTGCGTTGGTTTTGCTCATCGTGCTTGTGTTTTTTGTGTTCAGATAAATTTCTTAATAAAACAATGAACTAAACAAATGCAGAACTACACGAAAATTAACCAAATTTGATTTCTGTTAAATTTTCAAAGAATGCCAGTTGTCAGGAGTCAGGGCAAGGTATTTGCGTTCGATGAAATGGGGGTTGCACTGGGTTTTTCGACAACCACGAAAATAATTGACACTAGTCAGTGCACCCTAGGGCTGGCGACAACGAACAAACCTATTATTTTTTTTTTTTTGCAAATAACAAAAATATTTTCACTGTCAGCAAATGCAAAACAGCTGTTTTCGAAAGAATAAACCAAACCGACTTGTCGGCAAAACAGTGCATCCGGCGGATTCAGTGATACCAAAAACAAGTTTACGAGGATCGAACTAGTGAAGTGAATCTCAGATCCGACGGATTCCAGAATAGGGGTGTTATTTCAAAGAACAATAATTCCAGAACACAAGTTCCCTTTGCTGTCATAAATTCTGCTTGACAGAGACACTTCCTTTTCAACATTCACATCGGTAAGGAAACTTCACCGGCGGACTCTACGATACCAAGGCAAAGTGAAAGTGAATCGAGCAAGTGAAGGGAATCTCCGATCCACGATAGGGGTGTATATTTTTTTTTAATTTGGTTTAATACAAA
Source organism: Brachyopa scutellaris (assembly GCA_949775065.1). Classification (NCBI taxonomy): domain Eukaryota; kingdom Metazoa; phylum Arthropoda; class Insecta; order Diptera; family Syrphidae; genus Brachyopa; species Brachyopa scutellaris. Next base: position 103,408,311 of record OX459114.1, on the reverse strand, counting down.
TTTTTAAATTCTTTTTATGTTGTGTTTTGAGGAACTGACAAAGTGCTGCGAAGTTTTTGTTGAATATGTTTTTTAGTCTGGATTTTAATGTTCAGATATTGAAAATTGCGATGTTAAAGTGATTTTTAGACACGGCTTTACTACAGCATTGGCAGAGGTGGCAAGTAGGAGGATTTTTCTTGGCAAGCAAGTGACTGTGGATTATTGGCGTATGGCCAACTGATACCATTTCCCATATGTTCACTGTAGAGGTGCGTACATGTTTCTTTTCTCCCAGCTCCCAGTGCGAATTAGCCATTTTTATTCCAGTTTGGTAGTTCTGTGCCTTTAAGAACTCCCAATGCTTCCATGGAGAATGCTGAGAAGTCAATATGGTCCTGTAAACCAGAGCTAATATTAAACAATTCTTAAGTCGAATATTTTGTCATACATATTCACATTTGTATATGAAAGTGTGCAAAGGATAAATGGTATTTTGATCATCATCGTACAACCTACCGATTTCAAAGATTCAATAAAAACTAAATCCAATGATTCATTTCTTACGAATGTAATAAAATCCACAAAATCAAATATTAATTAACCGAACATACTCAAACGCTAGGTACTCAAGTTTAATCATAATTGCATTGGAATTACAAATGACTCAAACCTTAAGTAAATACATCAAAATAAATGTAATTTTTTACAAGAATAAAATACATATAATCTTGAGCACATATTATCAATACTAGCTATTCCTCAAGTGTTGTACTCGTACGTACAACCTTGAGGGTGAGGAAGAACCTCTTCACGTAGGCCGCGAGTCGGTACGTACAACCGATTATTATGTTATCGCGATTTATTTTCTTCGGCTTGAGAGGTTTCTCCCAACTGACCTTAGCGATTTTCTATAAATTGAAAATGTTTTAAGGCGATAGCCATCAGTTAAGTTGTGTGAAATATTTGCGCAGTAATAAACGACAGTTAAGTTATGAAATCCATAAGTAAGTATACAAAGTATAGAAAAAGTCCTTAACAAATAATATTAAAAATTACTTTATGTTCTGCAGTTTTTTGTGCCCTTTGGCTAGTCTTAGCAGCTACCGCATATGGCGCAGATTTGGGAGATGGTCGCCCTGGATGTAAGACCAATGAGGAAATCCGGGTAGCATTGTACAGAAACCTCTGGGATCCTACCGCATACTGGAGGTGTGAGACGCTTAATACGGCTGCATCATCAGCTAGATGTCCTGACCAAGAGGCATTCCAAGATAGTCTGAAGAAATGCGTACCATGGAACGACTGGGAATGGGAGGATCTTCGTGCCCCACCTAGCACTTAAGATTTTTTTTATCTTATTTTTGTCTAAATTATTAACTCCAATTCCGTGTCCCATTACGATTCAATTTCATTTAATGTAAACGATCAGCACAAATAAAGTTTTGATTTCGAATTGTGAAAGAAATGAGCGATCGTCTAATTGTCATTCCACATTTTTTTAATTGTTCCTTTTGCAACTCATTCCAGTGGCTTGAGGTGTTATTTTGGCAAAAACATTAAAGTACAAGGTATCGATTTTATGCTTATACTTTTTGTCTTATCGGTGTTGAGATTAACCTTATTAGGTAAGACCCAGTTCGCAATTGCATGCAAGTCTTCCTGTGAGAGAACACTTCAGCAGGAAAGGTACATAATACATATTCATCGTATGTATAAATAAGAATAAATAGAAAGGGTCTAAGAACTGACCTCTGACGCCAATGATTTTTGCATACCGAGTATATGACACGACTTCCACAATAACAAAATACGAGTATGTTCGTATGATGCCCGCAAATACGAATTGCATATATGGGATGTTTTTTCGCTTGTGTCGTAGTAAGGCTTCCTCCATGGTACCATAATTATTTTTGGCAGACAATTTGTTGACTTCGTGTCGTAGGCAATCATATTTTGACCAGTTTTTAGTCTCAACTTCCAATTTCTTAGCCTTCGGGTTTTTTTTACTAAATCTTTCTCCATTTATTTAAAAAAATGTTGATAAGTTTCATAAGCAATTTTTGAATACTTTGCGTAGTCTCGGCTACCGTTGGTCAAACTTTTAGCTCGCTATCTCGTGGCTGCTCCCTCCAAAGAACCTGGGGCTGAATTACCGCATCCGTTAACGAGTTACTCGTTATCGAAATGCGACGATTTGGCATTACCGCTCACGTTATCAGGTATCATTTTACTTCATTTACTCGATCATTCGTTAGCGAGTCGTTATCGGACGCGGTAATTCGGGCCCTGATTGTGACTTTATACAAGGTGTCCAAAAAGGTTGTTTGAAGTTGAATAAAACAATACACTAATTTGGAAAGTTATTGAGAAAAGATTATCTTGTCCAGATGCCAACCTTCACGCTCCTGGCACTCCTCTAACCGCTGACTGTTGGTAATGCAAGTACCAGCGCACTTAGGCCTATAGAGGCCCATTGTGATAACAACAATTTTTATTTATTTATTTATTTATTGAACTTTATTTCATGTAAAATCACTTAAAGCTAACATCGAATGCATTACATATTTCTAAGTTCATATATAAAAAAGAAACTGAATTAAAAAGAGCTTTAAATGACAATGAAACAGTTAGGAAAATTCAATTGTCAAATGACAAGAGGCGAATGTACCATTAGTTACTGCACAAACAAATAAAGATTTAAATATTGATGGGGGTCAATATGATTATATAAAGTGATAATAAAAAAAGAAAATAATTCAAAAAACTTTAAGTTGTTGCAATATTAAGTGGTAAGTATGCATTATATAATGTATTGTATATGCAATTTAATAAAATCTTAAAAAGGTAAATTGTAAATCAGTAAATCACACCATAACATTAAATAATGAATATATTTCATCATGATTGAAAGATAAAAGTAATAATTTTAAGTTTCTCAAGAAAAGTGAATTACTTCTCTCACATCTCAGACTATCAGGTAAACTATTAAAAACGAGGCGCAGTGATTTTATAAAACAGTGAAAAATGGGATTTATTTATGTTGGGTACATTTACTAAATACTGGTCATTTACACGTAAGTTATGCGAACCATACAATCTCGAGGCAGAGTACCCGGATTTTTCAAAAAATATTTTCAAAACTTTATAAAAATATAGATGCTTAAGGGGGAGAATCTCGAGGTTTCTGAATAACTCAAAGCTACGAGTTCTGCGGTTAACTTTACACAAAATACGAGTTGCATGCTTTTGCTTAATAAGCAAAGGTGTAATTTTATCTATCAATCTTGGGAATGTACGAGTATGTACGAGCTTTTTATAGTGTGAGATAGGCTTCCAACGTCTTTTTATACTAGGTCACTGAGATCGTTGAAGTATTCCCCTAGGTATAAATTTAACATTTGCTAAACAATTGTGGTTCTGGTGACAACCGAATATTCACGAAATGCATATAAAAGCTAAAAAAAATAAAAAAAATCCCCCGCAATCTCACCCCAATTTTGAAAGTCGTATTTCTAAGTCGCATACGATCATAGTCGTATTTTGTAATGTATGTATACACTCATTTCCGTAGTGTTTCGAATACAGGCAGCAGCATAATTGGGACAAAATGATACTTAGCCCGATTTGGAAGACCTCTCAAATCGCGGCACCTCCAATTTGGTGCGCATTTTCTCGGTCCCTTGGAGTGTCCCAATTGGGTTTTACGTAATTGCTATTACATGCGATTATGCCCGTATGCCACTCGCAAATACGACTTTCAGAATTGGGGTGAGTGGCCAGGAAAATAGTCACCCCAATTCTGAAAGTCGTATTTGTGGGTCGTATACGACCGTACTCGTATTTTATTTATTTTTTATATTTATTTATATTTTTTATATTTATTTATATTTATCTATAAATATTGATTGATTGAATATTGATTTATATATATCAATTGCTGTGCGTTAGTCTCGCTAAAACTCGAGAACGGCTGGACCGATTTAGATGATTCCTTTTTCGTTTTGTTTAACTTGATTCAGGGATGGTTTATGAGAAAAGAAAATTCAGAAAACCCCCAATGAAAAGCCGGAAAATCGAAAAAAATAAAATTTGGGTTTTGTGGTTTGGTTTGGTTTTGGGAATTTTGTTTTTTTTTTATATATGTATATAGTAGGTATCTACGTTGAAACAAGTCATTTGAAACTAAAAAAAAAAAAAATTAATCACAATTTTGATAAGCCAACAATATCTATCTGTCTTTCTATCTATCTATCTGTCCAGCTATCTGTCGGTCTCTCTGACTGTATGTCTGTCTGTCTGTCTGTCTGTCTGTCTGTCTGTCTGTCTGTCTGTCTGTCTGTCTGTCTGTCTATCTATCCATCTGTCTTTTTGTCTGTCTGTCTATCTGTATGTCTGTCTGACTGTCTATCAATCTGTCTGTCTGTTTATCTATCTATCTGTCTTTCTATCTATCTGTCTATCTGTCTGTCTGTCTGTCTGTATATCTGTATGTCTGTATGTCTGTATGTCTGTATGTCTGTATGTCTGTATGTCTGTATGTCTGTCTGTCTGTCTCTGTCTACCTATCTATCTGTCTGTCTGCCTGTCTATCTGTCGGACTGTCTATCAATCTGTCTGTCTGTCTGTCTGCCTGTCTATCTGTCGGACTGTCTATCAATCTGTCTGTCTGTCTGTCTAGATCAATTGACCAAAATTGATCATATTGACATTTCACCTGAAATTACGAAATTTTGTATTACAGGTACCAAAACCACCAGTTGTTGAGTAACCGCACTGATGCTGTGTTGTATTCAATATGTAAAAATTATACCAAATTTGGTCCAAATCGGTTGACTTTGTAAAAATCGGCATTTATGGCCGCCATCTTAAATCTTAAATCCGCCGTGTTGAATTTCCTTGGTTGGTTGGTTAAAGAGGGTGAGGATTACTCCTCTTCACGTAGGCCGCAAGTCGGGCCCGTTGTGCTCCCCTCTGGAACTGAGCTGAGAAAGAAGGGGTTGGGGTGTGTGTTAGTGAAAGGGGTAGAGTAGTGGAATGGAAAAGGTTGGAAGGAATATATGAATTCAAGAAAAACGCTCTGTGTGTCGTGTAAACTCCAGTGTTTTCGAGAAATCGATAGATCTGAGCGATGTCAGCCCGGGTAGGATGTGTCTTCCCAGGTATTTATGTCTTATTGAACATTATGTTGAATTTCCTTACTTTATCGGTCCTATCTTTTAGAAAAATCGATTATGCCACCAGATACGAAATATTAGCCTCCTATCAGTGGTGGCCAATGTTAAAATATACGATTGTTTGGAAAAAAACAACTAAAATTTTACATTTTTTCTGCTTTCAGCTGCCATATTTCAAAAATGGCGGCAGATAGAACAATTCTGTCTGATAGAACATTTCTGTCCCCGGATACAGTAAACAGTGTATATGTGTGTTTGATTTAGGATACAATTTTGGTGGATAATAGGCGCGTTTTTTTTTCAAATCTATATAGATTTCGAAAAAGCTTTCCATACAAAAATAAGACTGGATAATTATCCAGGCTAAGGTTTTGTTGTATTTTACATTGAAAACATGTTGCGGAAACATGTTTAGCCTATATAAGTTTGAAAAAAACACGCCTAATATTAGGCATGTCTTCTATGTAAAATGACCCAAAAGCAAATCTGCGAGGCTAGGAGCTGATTTAAAATGGAAGCAGCCCATGAAAGCCTGCCGAAGAATTTAGTTTGAGTGAAAGCACAGTTTCAAATCTTTAAAAGTACAAACATTGTGACTTAAAATGGTTGCACACTCTTACCCATACTTCTGCGCACTCTTACCCTGACGTCGGGGCAAGAGTGCGTAACTTGACTTACTTTTGTTTTCTGATCAAAACATATGAAACATTAAAAAGAAACGTAAAATATTTTTGTATAAATTTGTTCCTTAAGTATAGGGCTACCAAATAATAGGCTCTTTTGTTTGTTACCTGTTGTAAATTTTCCAGAATTTAAGTCCGAAGTCCAAAATGCGCAATCTTGCATATTTAACTCAAATTCATCGCTTAACATACGGGGAAGGGTTAAACAACGACTGGGAGTTAAATTAAGAATTAAAATGTCGGATTTGGCCCGCGTTATTTGTACATAAAACCACATTACAAGAGCAGCGTTTTACCTAATAAGTACCACGACTGTTTTAGTACACGGGTGAAGCCGGGCGGGACAGCTAGCTATTTATTTCATTACAAGCCATGAAACATGTACATGTAGATTTCCATTTAGTTACTTAGTTGATTGATTTACCACACAATAATAGAAATGTCCGTTCGAAGTGATGAAGCAAAACGGATGAGAGACCAACTAACTTTTCTACCAACTCTTTACGACTGCACAGAAACAAAGCCCACTTTTTGGACACCTTAAATAAATCATTTAGTTCTTGTATAATAAAACGAGTCCAGACTGTATATACATATACATATATATAAATACGAAGAGGTATATGAAACTGTGCGCAGGCTGAGTTCCAAAACATCAAAAAAATGCGCATCGGGAATGCATCACTGCCATTGTTATGCGCTGGTACGATGCTTTCATTTTGCAATGCATCATGATGCTTTAAAATGTTTGAATTTTTGGAACGGTTTGTTCTGTTTAACAATCATTTCATTTTATCGATCAAAATGTCTAAGAAATGCTGTCCATTTTTTCTGAAAATTTTTCAAGAAAATATCAAAATAACAAATAACTAAGCTTAAAATAAACATGATTTTTTTTTGTTTGTCGGAGTAAAAAAAAAATTCCTCAAGTCACAACGCATCACAATAAACTATGATGCGTTGTTTGCTTTTGTTTGCGCAGTGGTTGCTTTCACTGCTATATATTGACGATATAGAACGCTTGACTGTGCAGTGCTGCGGAAGAACTGCGTTTTGGAACTCAGCCGCACTCGTTAACAAAAAAAAAAAAACAAAAATATTTGATTTTATTGTTAATTCATATTTTATTTTGTCTTACCTTAACATACTTAGATACAAATAGAAGTTCAAATAAAAGAAAAAGTTAATTTCTAGATGCTACAAATATATAGGCATTTTCATTTGTTTGTGATCAATAAATTTGCATTATGTTGGGTGAACAAATAATTTCCTTGCTACAAATGGACAAGACTGCCAAGTGTTGTCTCAGCTACTCGGTTCTGTACCCGCACACCATTTCTTGCTTTAAGAAGCAAATGTTTAGTATTTCTTTTTTGTTTACACCATTTACATACATATATAATTAAAATTCCACAATTGAAATATTTAATCAAAAGCAAAATATTACCAATATTTTCAGTTTACACTACGCAGAGAAGTTATCATATATTATAATAGAGAAAATGTATAAATCAAAACAATTACGTAACTGTGAAAAATGTCAATTTGAAGTTAGAAATTAGGTAATGATAATAATTAAATCTATTATCTGTAATATTAATGTTTATTTTTTTTTATTTTTTTTTTTTGTATTTTCTTTTTTTGTGATTAACTGAAGAAACACAAACGGTACTAAAATGGGACACGACTAATTTATTTAGTCTTCCATGCTTTCGTTATTTCTATCGGGTGACATGTTACCGTTCTTTGGGGAGTTAGACCGTGAGCGGGACTTGTTATTTTCTGATCCAGAACGATCTCTGTTGATAAAATAAAAAAATAATGGTTACTTGTTTTTGCCTCGGATGATTTAATTCAATACAATGACACTCAATTTACTCGACATGCAACTACATGTCTTGTTTTTTTTACCTTGAATGTGAATCTCTCCTTGACTTGGAGCGAGACCTGGAGCGCGACTCACGCTTAGAATGTGAACGGGATCGCGATCTGGACTCACGCTTCAACGAACGTGAACGAGAGCGGGACTTTGACTTTGACTTGGAAACATCCCTCGATTTGCTGTTAATGAAAATAACCATTTCAATAAACATTCATTTTAGAAAACACTAATCCTAATCATACTTTGATCGGGACCTTGAACGCGATTTAACAACCGACTTGGACTTGGAACGAGCTCCACGAGACTTGGACCGACTGTGGGACTTAGAGCGAGAGCGTGATGAACGACGAGACCTGGAACGAGAACGCCTACGGGAACGAGACCTAGAACGCGAGCTAGACGAACGAGATCTTCCACGTCCACCACTGCGCCCTCCGCGCCGATCTTCAACTAGACGAACACGGCGACCATTCAAATCAGTATCATCCAATTTTTCAATTGCTGTCTTCATGTCAGACAACGAAGCGAATTCAACAACACTAAAACAAACGATAACAAAAATTAGGGACATTTATTTAAAAAAAAGTTATATTTAGGCTTACCCTTCGTTGCGCCTTTGCTTGTGGGCATCTGCATAGGTCACTTCACCTGCCTGGCGCATATAGTCTTTCAGATCCTAAGCGTTCACACGAAGAAAAAATGATTTCATTGAGTATTGTGAAATAGCTCATTGGTTAGTAATAAATTTAATGGCACTGAAGAACTATCGTCGCCACATTGAATCGTCAACTACACGTAAACTTAAATAAACTCATAAAAATAAACTTCTTCTTCTGGTAGGAGCAGCGGGTTGTCTTCCTCCTTCTTTTCTCCATTTTTTTTAATCCGAGCAAGTGCATCATAATACATTTGGAAACGTATTGCATGAAGCGAAGAAAAATAGTATGAAACCCTAGCCTGACTGATTGATTAATTCCATCACAAGAAAGCCTGAATGTGACCCGACCGCTAAGCACCCGGGACGAATTAAGTTTTATCCTTTTTGAGTCAATTAAAGTTCACGATGTTGAGATAGACTCAAAAGTGGCTACAACCCTTCTTCTTCTGTGTGCACTTTAAGTATTAACAAAAATAAATTAAATAAAAATAAGATTTCGTATTAAATGTATAATTATTTTTTTAAATTTTAACGATGCAATGTTTTGAAAATTTCTTTTGTTCTTACATAGGATGACAAATAACTTCTTATCGTTCTCTAGCTTAACCCTTTGTACGCTTTTCGAGCATAATCACGCAACACAAGCGGTGGCAGTAGTTTGGGCTGACACAAGGTTCTATACGCTCACGCATTTCTAGTGAGAAAATACTTTTACGAGTGGTCTCTCGCCAACCACAGACGAGTCTTTCACAGATCGCGCGGTCACGTCTGACGGGCTTGGCCGGGTCTCTAGTATCAGTTGCAAGGCTAACCAACATCGCGATAGATCTCGTCTCATTTGTGCGGCGTGGATCAAATCATAGGTAGTTGTAGCAGTTTGGTTCGATTTGGTGTTAAGTTGGTTATTAGGTACCAGAGTCCAGAGCCAGAATCGCAAGCACTATGTGCACGCACCACCCACAACATACGCTTCAGACTGAAAAAGAATATAGATACACAAAAAAAAATCGTCTGTCAGTCAGTTAAGTCAGTTGTGTTTTATCGGTCCGTTTCCGTTTTTGCAAGATGACGATCAATCACAATCATCTGTGGTGTACATCGGAAGAATGAGCATCATCAGCCACATCAATAGAGTTCGTGTGTCGCAGGCGCGGTCCTCTGGGGGTGCATTAGCATTGCCATTATTTGTTCGCACGCACCACAAAACACATGGATTACCGTGGGAGTAGCCTTTAAAAACTAAATTTTACTTTCTGTTATCATTTACAATATATATTAAGTCACATTTAGGATGTGTAACAGCTTTTTTTTAAATACCAAATAATGAATTTTGCGAATGACCCTGAGAGTAGCTTGGACCCAGCCTCAATCAAAGGAAGTACGTTCGTCGTAGCTATGGGATGGTAACCATCTTGACCGTCGTCTGTTAGATTTGGACTGCTTATGGACTTCTTTCGAGAGATCACAATCGGCACAATGGACACAGTTGTGTGAAGACTGGCTAGGAATAGGAACGAATGGATTACCACACGACTAAAAACCACCGGATCGTATACATCAAACTTCGTCATGATCAACTTGGGTGTTGAGATGGCGGCCAGTATAAGATTGCTTAGTGCTTTGGTGTTAGATCATCGCTTGATATCGGAGTAGGCCATAAATTCTGATACTGTTACACCTTCTCGGGAGTTGGAAGAGCTTTTATTGGCTGATGGACATGGGAATAGTTGACTCTGACTTGCCATGTATACACGCACACACAGAACACTTCTACGACGTCTACCGCCATCACAAGTCATCGAGATTAGGCATTGAGCTTGACACACATATGGGTGGATGGCTGACCTTCGTCTTAAACAAGCACATCTTGAATCTTAGGGTGGCGGTCTCTCTGCCTCCCGACCTGAAGTTCGTTGACCTAAAATGGAAGTAGACCACTCCACCGAATACCCCCCAGCAGTATGACGACGCTAGGAGCACATCGGCTGACACACTGAAGAAAGAAATGGAATCGTCTAATACACCACATCATCGCACGAGTAACTCTGGATATTCATTTATTGCGCGCGAACGCACACACGTCTTTTGCTATCGCTTCAAGCACATCATCTGGACGACGTCATTCACCAGGCGGCGTTGGCCGTTGTGGCTGATGTTCGCTAAGTCTTCTGGGTTTTTGGGTTTGCGTTGATTTCTCACTCAAATGGCGCCCATACCAATTCCTCTTTCTTAGAAGGACACACACACACTTGGGAGAGTCATCAGTTTGCCTGCCTCGAATTTGTCATCGCGACCCAATATTAATTGTTGGTTGCAATTCTTCGAAAAAATAATTTAATGTATCACTTTAAATTATTTTTTACGAAATCGGTTGATATAATAAAAAAAACGTTAAAATACATACATACATACATATATACATAATTTGAAATTGTTCATATACATATGCTTAACCTCATGTTATAAAACGCAAAAAAAAATAATAATAATAAATAAACAAAATAATAAACGTGTTAAACTAACTAAATAAGATTAGAAGACCGGGTTAGATAATATTAGTGAGAAGAAAGCAGATTCATCTGTGCCGGATATAACTCATGCAATATATTTTCTTTAAGAACATTAGTATAGAAGGTACACCTAGTTACTTTTCGTTATCTCTCTTCTTATTTAACTACAAAGCAAAATCATCTCATTTTTCGTATTGCCTGAGAGTGCATTCACGTATAAATCTTGAATATATAAATCTTGAATATATAAGCCCCTAATTCTATTCCCTCTAGCTCTGAGATGGTGGACCAAAAGGCGTGTGATGGATATGGTGGTTATTGATTTTGCTCCTCCTACGTTGTTATAACATGAATGCACCCACCCGTCATTTTGCGAGTTTTATACGAGAATAAGATAATTATACTTAGGTAGTTTTTTTTTTAATTAATAGATAGATATCATAAATAAAATAATAACCATTTGTTTTTAAATGTTTTGGCGGGCTTAGATCTTAAGTCAAATACATACCTGCCAGCTGACGCGGCTCGATAGGTTCTCAACAATCAAACGATATTCAGTGCGTAATGGTGGTCCATACCTTGAGGATGATCTGGAATTTTTTGATCTGGTGAATTAAATAAATTGCACAATTAGAAGTGACACTGCTGCATATTGTTAGACATGTGTTTCTCCTAAGTGGATGCCCTCAATCGTTTGCATGTCTACACAGATTCAGTGTCTTTTATATACATAAATACATAATATAATGAATAGCTAACATATACATACATATACATTTAATTTCATAATTAGGCAAATGGGAATGATGCAAAATTAAATTCAAATGGAACATTCAAACCTCGTTGTAGTTTTATTTTTTAATACAACAAATAAAGTATATGTCAAACAAATTCGTTCAAAAGAGGCTCTATGGTGCACAGAAAACAAAGTTTAATCCTTTTGCTACGAGTATATAAGCTTTAACAAATACTTGTGAAAATTACAGAAGAGCTATTGAAAGACGAGATGTATATTTTATATTGGAATCTCTATTTTCCCGACCTAAGCCTGTTACGCAGTGTTGCCACGGTATTATTCTGTTTGGCAAAAAATTTAAATACCGCTTTTTTATCTAATGGATTACACCAATTTTAACATCCTTTTTTGTAGTCATTTATGAATAAAATTTTTTTTAATGGAAACACACAAACGTTTTTCACGAGTAATTTTACGGTAGCAGCTGCTTCAATCTTTCAATTCTACAATTAACGCACTTATGTAATAAAATAAGAACTGAGCAAGGTTCGGCTAATCGCAATCAATAGTAAAGCGTAACCGAACCCCGAACTGAAGGAAAGTGCAATTATTGGAAAACATGTATTTCATGCATATTATTGATCAGTCAAGTGTAGGAAAACAAGACGGAATCATGTCAGCTGCCGAAAAGGGCTGGCACACTCTTTGGCGTTGTTTGTTTTCTTATAAGTAGTACATATAATCTAGTCTGTCGAAGCATTCAAACTCAATGGTTGGTCCATTGTACTGCCGAACAGGATCCCCTAGGTAATTAAACCCTGGGTGAAAATCAAACCCACAACTTTGTAGTAAGCTAGTGATATACATATGCACTAGACCACTCGGCTTCTTAACACATATAATTATAGCTAGAGGAGTAAACTTAGTTTTTTTTTTTTTTTTTAAATTTTAAAATTATTCGAACCTGGAAGGCCCTCCAGCTCTGTCCTGCTTGCTATCGGCATTGGCATCATCACCCGTGTCTAGCGCGGGGCTTTTACGGCTATTCAGGCCTTTGGGTCTATTGAAGATGAGAAAAACGAGATGATATCGAAATAAGCTAAGAAATAGCCAAGTGCATGTTATCGACAAACAAAGAAATGTTTATGTACTCAATCAATAGTCAATGAAACTGTTATCTTTTAAAAAATTAAAATAGCTGTACTTATGGTATGTATTAAAGCTAATATCTAACTTTATAATTAAGAACTCTGAAGGCATTCGAATTTTTTAATAACAAATCTAAAATATTTGGATACACCGGTAGATGGTATGTGTACACTTAGGCCGTAGCCTAGGTGACCTATTTGACTAGTATCATTCTAGGAATATGTAGATGTTAAAAAATTGACAAAAATGTGGCAAAAAGGGTGAAGTGACAGAAGTGATGAATACGTTTTATGCCAATCGAGATTAGAGAGACGGAGGGAATAGAACACATCAGGATTTAACCTAAGCTCAAAAGGCTATCTATCTATTCAAATGCTTGTAGACTATTCTCAAAAACCACGGATAATAGCTCCAATTGAATATAATACACAACAAATAAAAACTTTCATTTGCTTTCTTGCATGCATGCCTGTACATACCAACCTTAACTTAAATTCAAACTTAAAACAGGCTGCTAAAGCCTACGATGCATTACAGAACATCTTAAGTCAACCTTCTCAACAACCATTAATACATAATGTACGTAGGGGTAGGTAGATATATTAGTACTCAATTTTTTTTTGTAATATGATTCTCTAAAAAATAAATAACGACCTACAATTTCGACCATTCCGAATGGATCAAATGCTTCTACCCAGGAGTATGGCGATCTAAAACGTTGCATACACATATTTTATTGATGTACTTGAATGCCTTAATTACTACATTAATTTGAAGTGTACATATACTTAGTAAAAAGCAGCAATTAAGTCTAATGTAAAATTTGGGATGGATAGTATTTGTTCTACCAAAATTTGCAACCAAAACAAAACAAAAAAAATGAACCTAATCAAAACTCAACTATACCTGACTGTGCACTATTGAAAAGTGGCTCAAAAATAATCTGCAGTAAATATCTACTGTTTCTGTATTTTTTCTTGTGGTTTTAAGTAGGTGTATTATAAGTCAAAATATGGTAAATAATATCTAACAGTATGTAATTAGAATTTCATTACCAGTTTTCCCATTTAAGTACCTAGTTAAATGAAAACGGACGGGACCAGCAGTGGATGATGCTATAGTAGCACGCCTAAGCTAAGAATATTCTAGATATGTAGAAGTCCTTCTAAGATTGCTATACAAATTTTAGAACAAAATCGAAACGAAAAGATGCCTCATAATGCAAAGTTGATAAAAGCAAAATGTTTACAGACAAAAACAGCAGCCTCTTCATCAATTACCTAATTTTATTTTTTTAGATTGTTCTCTTTTATATAGCAAACCCTAATCAAGTTGTAAAAAAAATTAAGATAGAAAAAATAATACTCACTTGTCATTGTAACGTCCGCCACCACCTCTACGACTGTTGTATCGATCGTCGTATCTATCTCTATGGCTACCTCTGGCAGTTCCCCTTGCTGGTTCAACAACCACCCTTCATAATTAAGAAAAATACATCCAAAAAGTATATTTAAACATTTAAGACAGATTTCGTGTGAAAAATGGTAACTTACCTTTCACCCAGTAGCTCTTTTCCATTTAGTTCGTACACCGCATCATCAGCGTCACGATAGTCTTCAAATTCCTTAAAATAAGGAAAATAATACGCGCAATTAAAAATTAAGTTAAATTGATGACGAACTGAATTATCGATTTTTTATTTTATTTTTGGTTCATCCCCGATGTACTTACAACAAAACCGTAGCCATTTTTGATAAGAATATCTCTGGTGCGACCGTACCCTTTAAAAAATCTTTCCAAGTCCCTTTCACGGACACCATAGGGCAATCCTCCAACATAAACCCGGGATCCAACCATTTTCTTTATTAATTATGCTCTAGAAATATAAATTGTATATTTAATTTTCTTGCAAGCTGCGGCTTTTGAGCAAAATATTTTTTGCCAAAATGGCGTCCAACTTTTTTTATGTATGATGCGTAGATTCTGATGCCGAAAATTTATTTTCACAATTTTTGAGAATTTCTACGCACCCTGAGTAAAATATTATTTTAATGTAATATTTAATTGTAAAGGACTTGTTTTCTGCTATTTTTAATAATAAAACAGAACTACTCTTACCAAAATTCAAAACTTTTCGACACCGATTTCAAAACAACTCCACACTCGCGGCAGCTTTACAAACGGAAATGGCAGAATTGTCCATTGCTGTGGCTATTGTTGATGGCTGCTTCCGTGTAAGGAATTCCGGATGGTACATTAGTGCTGCCAAATTCACTTTCTGTGTTAAGCACCGTATGCAAAATACTTTATTTTTTTCCATTAGGTCTGTTCCCGTACTGTTGCAAACAGCCGAAAACAGCCGAAAACTACACTCTCTTCTGTCAAAACATATGAAAAGTCTTCGTACGGGAACAGGATTTGACTGATTTCGGCTGTTTTCGGCTGTTTTGGACAGGTACGGGAACAGACCTATTAAAGCTGAACTTTTCGACGAGTGATTCTTTATTACGTGTTTGTAAATAGGAAGAGCAATTTGATTAGTAGAAAACAAAACATACATAGAAGGCTGATATATACATATACATATACATAGACAAATAATGCAAAGAATGACGCTGTTTACACGACTCTTTTTTTCTTTCGTTTCGTCTTTCGTCTTTTTGACAGGTTCGTACTATAGTGATTACACGGTTCTTAATAATTGGTGGATACGTGCATACGTGATTCTGACATTTATTGAAATTCACATCATAGTTAGGAAGGGAATAGTAAAATTTCAGTTGGAATCGCATTAAATTTACTTATTATGGAGGATAATAATTGCGTGTTTGTTAGCAAATGTAAAATGTCCAAAAGCTCCAAAATCAACTTTAAAATTCTCTGCTTTTTTTTGGTTTTCCAACGAGAAATGTCAAAGATCAACCGGAAAAAGTCTGAGAATTTCCATTCCTGCTTTCGTTACTTCATTCCCCTCTCGTTTCTATGCCCCTCCTCCTATCTGTCAAAAAGACGAAAGATGAAACGAACGAAAAAAAGAGTCTTGTAATCAGCGTCAAAGGGAGAAATTCCAAGTGTCAAAACTGATTGTTTCGATGTATAAATGTACATACATATACATATATATATGCATGCCATTATGCATAAAAATAAGAGATTCTCCGGAATCCCGCCGCAAACACCTAAAAAAATGTTTTCCAAAGTGCCCACCTCTTCCGAATGCCTGACAAGCATTCAAGAGTATCCTTTGTCATGTAAAGTTTCCCAACTCGCCGTTCAGAGACGGCAGAAAACTGTAGGTCCCTTCCATTCGAGCAAAAATATAACGCGCACACACAAATGGTTGCGGGAAGCTAGGCTTGGTTCTACCTAGGACTGCTGAAGCCAAATATTTTATTTCTTACACATATTTCAAGGCTATAATTGGGAAAAAATGATATTCGACCCAATTTGGAGGTCCTCTCAAATCGGGGCACCTCTAATTTGGTTCAGATTTGCTTGGTCCCATTGAGTGCTCCAAATATGAGGTTTTACTGTATATTGTGAGCCGATTTAGTAGCTTTTGAAACTACCTGAATCTGCAATATACCCTCTCTCTGAACTATGGCAATATTTTCGACCTGGCATTACTTAACATCAAAACAAAAATTGACAGTTCTCCTAGTCACTCAGCTTAGTAGATTAGTTTGATGATTGATTTGTGATTTTATCAACCATCTTATTAAAACTTTAATTTCACACGGAAAACCCACCCATTTTTCTTCGTCCATTTAAACAAACAGTTAAACAATTATTTTTTCCATTCAACAATGGAATCTCCGTACGCTCCTCTCAGTGAGTCGTGTGCTAAAGCATTGGGTGATAAAGTGTATGAGAAACGAAAATTAGCCTCCCAGGAAATTGACAAGTATCTAGTATTAACAATTAACAAATGAAATTTATTTAATAATAAAATCTATATAGAACCGTAGTTGAATTCAACAGCAAAGGGAATACCGCGCAAATTAAAAAGCTTATCAAGGTGCTTTCGACTGATTTCGTAACGTCTAGGGACCCTAATAGACGAAAGGGTGCACTCATTGGTTTAGCTGCAGTCAGCTTAGGATTAGGAAAGGTATTTCAATCAAACAATTCCACATACAAAAACTTGTCAATTCATTCTAGGATTCGGAGAAATACGTCACCGAACTAGTAATACCAATAATTAATTGTTTTTCGGATCCCGATATAAGAGTCCGTTACTTTGCTATTGAATCGTTGTATAATGTAGCTAAAGTTTCCCGATCAGCAATTATACCATTTTTTCCAGAATTGTTTGCTGCACTCTCCCGATTAGTTACCGATTCGGATCATCCATTAAAGGATGGAAGTGAACTGCTGGACAGGTTGCTTAAGGTACTTTAATCATTAGCCATCGCAATAAGTGTTTGATGGATCATTTTTTATTTTCACAGGACATTGTGACAGAATCTTCCCAAACATTTGACTTGGATGCATTTATACCTCTCCTTAAAGAAAGGGTATATGTTAAGAATTCCCAAGCTCGGCAGTATGTAATTTCGTGGATTTCAATACTAAACGCTGTTCCAGAGATTAATATGGTTGTATACTTAACCGATATTCTTGATGGACTATTCTGTATGCTGGAGGATAACACTGTCGAAATTCAACGAATGTAAGACTTTATTTTATTTAAACTGAAAGAAATTTAATAACTTATTCGAAGGTGCGAAACGACAATTGGACAGTTCTTAAAGTCAATTCGCAGCGATTCGTCATCAGTGAAAATGGAGGACACTATTAATATTTTAATAACGCACGCACAATCCACAAATGACCTTATTAAGGTGGAATAACATAAACAATATGAATGAAGATGTAATAGTTTTTTTTAACAGTATATTTCCATCACATGGATCAAAGATTTTGTTCAAATATTTGGCTCCGATGTTCTACCATTTGCCAGTGGAATTTTTACTGCCACATTGCCTTGTCTAGAATATAATGTGGAATCGAAGAAAAGTATTTTATAAAAAGTCTCATCGGATGACAATAAATTTTTATTTATTTTAAAGATATAAAAGAATGTGCTGTCTCGGTTAATACATCGATGCTACAATTGATCTCATCAAAGGATCAAAAAATGTATAACATTGCGAAAATCGATTTGGGGTCTGTCATGGAGGTCCTGAGACAGTATTTAACGCACAATTCTGTACATACCAAAGTTGCAGTACTTAAATGGATTCATCATTTATTTTTGCAGGTTCCAATTGAGGTAATCTTGTTTATTTTTGTAACATCCCCAATTTAATTTAGTATAAATACCTCTTTTAGATGTCATCGCATGCCAATAGTTTATTTCCCATTTTATTAGGAATATTATCAGACAGCTCTGATGAAGTCGTCCTTCATTCGTTGGCAGTACTAGCGGAAATAGTTAATTCTACACATTCCAATGGTAAGAAAAATTCACACCAGTCGAATTGATCTATCTTCCAAATACTCTATCTCCTTGTAGATTCAACAGATTTTAATAAAATCCACTACAGAAAGTTTTTACTTAGTCTACAAAATTTATTTAGTGAAGAAAAACAATTTCTAGAAAATCGCGGTAGCCTTATAATCAGGTAGGTAACAACTAAACCGAATGCTTACAAAAAATACTAATCGATCGCTTTTAGACAACTTTGTGTTTTGCTAAATGCGGAATACATTTATCGAACATTTGCAGAAATAATTGACGAGGAGACGACAAACATGAAATTTGCCTCAACAATGGTTCGATCGTTGAATATGATCCTGCTGACTTCATCGGAACTTTTTGAACTAAGAAATTCCCTACGAAACATAACCAATGAGAAGTCTGCGTCGCTATTTAAATGTTTATACAAAAGTTGGGCTCATTGTCCAGTGTCAACGTTATCCCTTTGCTTGCTTGGACAATGTTATGAGCATGTTTCAGACCTCGTTGTTTTATTGTTAGTATATTGACGTTGTACAGAATTATTAACCTATATATACTTGTGCTTTTAGCGGAGATTTGGAAATAACTTTGGAACTACTAAATGAATTGGACAAAATGGTTCAATTAATTGAGTCACCAATTTTCGCCAGTGAGTAATGATTTTCCTAAAAAGAAGCTTCTTAAAATGTTCTCGTGTTAGCCCTGCGATTGACGCTGGTATCAAAAGCAAATAAATGCGCGGACGCGCAGCACTTGGCGCATGCCCTTTTTGGCATTCTTATGCTTTTGCCGCAAACAGACGCTTTCAATATGCTTAAAAACCGATTGCAATGTGTGCCGAACTACTGGGGTCAAGTACTGATGTAAGTGCCAAATGTTAATCAATAAATTACCAATTGATTTTAAGCATAATTTATCTCCCATAGCAATGGAAAAGATTCATTGGAAAGCAAGAGCAAAATTGATTTCGATGAATTGTTGCAGTATTTTGTGAAAATTCAAAAGTTGCATCGTGAACAGAGGATGACGCAAAGAAAACGTAGTGTAATGCAGCAGGACGCTTTGTAGTAATATTTATGCTTCGTTGTTGGTTTTGTTGTTTCACTTGCTGTGATTAAGCCCAAGAGCGAACCAATACGAACTTGCTTGTTTTTAATGTCCTATGCGCTTAAAGTATGACAATTATAGAAAGAAAAATAAATTTATCACTATTTACCTACAGTTTTAAAATATAATTTATAAATCTGTTAAGCAAGACATCCACGCGGATAGAAATCAACAGCTAGAACTAAATTTGATGTATGATTTTATTTATGAAACGGATAACGGAAAAATATAAATCAATACATTTCTTACGATTTTAAGCTCGACCAGATTGTTTTGTTGCCAATCTACACGCCAAACCTTATGAAGGATATTGTGAGTGACACATAGGGCTATTTAGATAGTTCGCCTACACCGCAAACTCCCTTCGATGTAATAATAAATTCTGTAAAATCACTCGGACTCTCGGGAGAGTACATTATCTCAAATTTTCTTAACATTATAAAGTGCTTATCAATTGAGATTTGCTTCGGAATTTTTGATATTTTGATTCTCGTTCGACCCAAATGAGCCCATGCCAAGCCAAGACATGGCACGGATCGATTTGCATCATTTACTGTCGCCACCTACAAAAAATTAAATTAAATTAAATAAAAATCTGCACTAAAAACGTTTTACGACCCACCTGATTAACGCAAACAACACCACAGTTATACTTATCCCCATACAACAGCAAACAGTTGGCAAGTTTTCGCATTTGTTTGGCCCGTTCTATAATATTCGTATTCGTACGAAACACAGCGGCGACCGAATCGATTATAATAAGACCAATTGTGGATGTCTCCATAAGTTTTACCAATCTATTACTGATGCATTTAAGTAGTTCTTCCTGAGTTAAACTTATATTAAGATTGACATAAATAAATACATTTAATGTTAAATTACACTTTCTATTATGTGTTCAATATATATATTAGATAGATAGTTTATCTTCTCGTCCGGATATCTAGTAAGAAATTCTTCTGCTATCTGATACAGACGTTTCGATGGGAAAGCATCTTCTGTGCAAATAAACGCAGCACCCTTACCGAGCCCACCATTCTTGGGTGATAATTGCACGCTAAGACAAAGTTGTAAGAGAATTTGTGTTTTGCCAGCTCCGGATTCGCCGCAAATTTCGGTAAGTCCTCTTGTGACAATTCCACCACGAGAGCATTTATCTAGGGCAGGGCAGCCAAAAGATATTCGTGACCATTTCAAGGCATATTTAGGAAGAAGTAAATCACCAGCTGAATTTAAAGTGTTTGTATGTATGTTCACACGTCATTTATTGGAAATTTCATTACACCAACCTGGAACAAAGTTCTCTGCAACAAATTTTGCAGCCGCAGTTTTTAATATTCTCACATCGTCTGCGCTAGCTCCAAAACTAAAAATCTTTTCATTTGGAGTGGCGATGATTTCTTGAGGAGATGTTAAATTGCCTTAAAGAGAAACTTTAAAATCCGTAGTTGTATGGTTACTTACAAAGCATTTACCTTTAGCGGCTATGCGTTGTACATTTTGAGGCAACTTGTCATAAAAACTATCCATTTTACGGCTCAGTACTGTACAAATATTTATGGTTTATTTTGTTTTGAAGATAAATATAGGTCATTGTGAAACTATGGAAATATAAAAATAACAAATGTTCTCCATCCACTCCAACGCAAAAGGAATCTTTAAAAAATAAAACAGCATGAACGTCAGCGATAATCCTTATAGTGCTGCCAGATAAAAGTGACAAATAAAATATCGTCAATTGGTAAAACAAACTGTTCTACTGCGCTACCATGACTGCATGATTGGCAAATCGGCAATAAAATCCCAAGATTTGCAAGTACATACTTCTGGATTGCAATAGAACATGCGAAAATTGTTGCGTTAGGCGTGATTTCGTGAAATAATATCGTATAAAAATATAATACTTGCTATTTTTGGAACAGAAAGTAAAAATTCGCTTCAAAATTTAAACATATCAAATGCGGAAGTAACTTAAACAAGTATAATCAGAATTATTTTTTTTCTTGTTATCCATGAGTTGTATACCAAGTAAGCTTAGTGTTTTAATTATATCTTTATTTTTAATTTATGAAACGAATCATGAAATGTCAAACTATCGGCAGACGGCAATATAAAGCCATGCTTTTTTCTCTTTTTGTAATCTTAACTAGTATGTACCTAATTTATACCAATAAAGAGATGAATAATAATAATAATAATAATAATAATAGTCAGGATTTAGATGAAGCGAATTTTCCAGTTTGTCACCTCTGTTTGTGGATGAAGGGGTTGAAAAGAGCGGGGAACGAAAATGTCGTTTGGTTCGCTGGAATTCCAGGCGATTTCTCTGTTCTCTTTTGTTTTCTTTCCAGTTTTTGAGATTTGCTTGTGTGGTTACCATAGTAACATATGCGAACTGAGCTAGACAGGGCTATTTGTTGTTGTTTGTCGTCCGGAAAAAATCGTGTCGTGTACAATCCATACGAGAACAAAAAAGAATTGAAAAAATGTCGCCTGGAAAATTCGCTTCATCTAAATCCTGACTTTGGGTCGCTGGAATTCCTCAGTGACACCAATCCTGCAAGCGACCCAACTGACAGCCCGAACCTGAGTACCCCTGAGGAAATTGCCGAGATCATCCACAGCTGCAAGCCAAAGAAGTCAACTGGTCCGGATGGGGTATCAAACTTCATCATCAAGAAGCTCCCACAAACAGTTCTGATCATCATTACAGTCATCCTCAACAACTGCCTCAACAACAACTACTTCCCCCAAAAATGGAAGACGGCAAAAATCGTGGCGATTCCCAAGAAAGGTGCCATGAGCAACGTTTCGAACTACAGGCCGATTTCCCTCCTCAGCAACTTGAGTAAACTGCTGGAGGAACTAATACTCAGGAAACTCAAGAAATTCTGCAGCGAGAACTTCATAATCCCTGACATGCAGTTCGGCTTTCGGGAGAAGCATTCCACACTGCACCCGCTCATGAAGTTCCAGCATGACATCACCGTAGCTCTCAACGTGCATCGTGTCACCGTCGGATGCCTTCTGGATGTCGAGAAAGCATTCGACAGCGTATGGATTGAAGGACTCATCCATAAACTTCATTTACTAGGCTTTCCCTTAGCACTTATCCAAATAATTTTTTCTTTTCTTTCTTCCAGGAAATTCTTTGTACAACTGGAGAAATGCACATCATCAGTGAAGAACATCAGAGCCGGAGTTGCCCAAGGCTCTAAACTCGGACCGTTCCTGTACAGCATATTGACGTCTGACCAGCCCATCCCAAACAGCTGCTCTACGCCGATGACTCCATCACTTATGCCACCTCGATGTCACCATTGATAGCTGTCCGGAAAGTTGAAGCCCACATCCACAGACTTATTGAGTACTACCGAAAGTGGGGAGTCAGAGTCAATGCCTCAAAATCGGAACTCATCTGCTTCAGGAGACCAACGACCACCTCAGGACGCAGCCGACGAGCAGCGAAGTGCATAAGCATTACCCTGAAACTCCCAGATGGATCAACACTGACAACCAAACGGAGCGTGAAGTATCTGGGGATCCACTTTCACGAGCTGTTAAGGTTCAACCCTCACGCAAGGAACGTCCTAAAGAAAGCCAACTGGGCCTTCCATCGTCTCCACCCACTGATGAAGAAAAGAACCGGACTTAGCCAACAAACTAAGACCTTGATATACAAGCAACTCCTGAGACCAGTCATCGGATACAGCTTTCCCGTCTGGTTCTCCATCTCGAAGACAGCCATGAGACAACTCAAAGTTTTTGAAAGGAAGATACTGAGGATCTGGACCGGACTATTCTTCGACCGACAGCGTCAAAAATACTGCAGGAATGACCATCTGTACTCAGAAGCAAAGATAATACCAATCGACAAGTACCTACTACTTTTGGCTAAGAAGTTAGAGGAAGCGCAGCCAGCCACCCGAACTAGCTAATAAGAAGGATGCCAACCCAACAGCGACTACCCCAGCCGTGGTACCTCAGCGCCCTGGACACCCTGGATGAAGACATCACCCCAATCGACAACGAGGAAGCAGTTGTATTCTACGCTGACACAGGGTCAGCCCACCGCCGCTAAACGCCAACCCCCCTCACAACCCACACCAAACTCGCCACTAACAACCAGGACGGAACACCCCGAGGATATCTAAGTCAACCGACTTTTAATTTTAAGTTTACATGTATAATATATAATTATATTTTTTATTTTAAGTCAATGTATAAGGTTAGGCCCCCAGTGTGCCAACAAATTTGTATTACCAATGTATCTTATAGCTGTAAGTTTAAATTAAGACAATTGTATATATATTTTGTTCAATAAAAATCGTTAAATCGTTAAATCGTAATCGCTGGAATTCCAGACGATTTCTCTGTTCTCTTTTGTTTTCTTCCAGTTTTTGAGATTTGTTTGTTTGGTTACCATAGTAACGTATGCGAATTGAAGCTCGACAGGGCTATTTGTTGTTGTTTGTCGTCCGGAAAAAATCGTGTCGTGTGTACAATCCATACGAGAACAAAAGAGAATTGGAAAAATTCTCGCCTGGAAAATTCGTTTCATCTAAATCCTGACCACGTAAATGACAAAAACTGGAAAAAAAACAAAAGAGGAATTCCAGCGACCCATCCGACATTTTCATTCCCCGCTCTTTTCAACCCCTTCATCCAGAAACAGTTTGTCGTGCCTGGAAAATTCGTTTCATCTAAATAAATCCTGACTTGTGTTGTATGTATGATGTATGATGAAAATGTATGTTGTAGGTCTGCTTTTACACTTAGACTTGTGAGTCTAGACTCACATGGGTGCAAAAGAGTAAGAAAGTTCGAAAAGATGAGAAGTAAAATATTTTGCCCTGTGAGTCGAGGGTAGTGGGCACCGTAGCGCAAGTGGTTAGTGCGTCGGACTACTGAGCCAGCGGTCTTGGGTTCGAATCCCGCCGCAAACACCTAAAAGTTTTTCACAGTGCCCACCTCTTTCGAATGCCTGACAAGCATCAAAGAGTATCATTTGTCACGATTGAGCTTCTCAACTCGCCGTTCGGAGTCGGCAAAAAACTGTAGGTCCCTTCCGTTCGTGCAAAAATATAACACGCACACACAAATGGTTGCGAGAAGCAGGCCCAGGTTCACCTCGAGCTGTAGCGCCAACTAAGTAAGTAAGTAAAAGTGGAGGGTAAAGTTTTTGGCGACTCTTTTTGACGTTTTTCTTTTCTCTTCTTCGTTTTATCATTGTGTTGCTTCCCACCTAGTCATCTGCACAATACAAGAACTGTAAAATAAAAGAGGAATGTCAAATTTGAGTCAAGGAAAAAAGTGTGAAGTGTAAAAACGCAAGACTCACGGATGTAAATAACAAAGAGAAATTCGAAAAAAGTCTAGACTCACAAGTCTTAAGTGTAAAAGCAGACTTACCAACGATCATCATTTCATATATAGATTAAAATATGGAAAGCTTTTTCGAAATCTATATAGATTTGAAAAAAAAAACGCGCCTAAAGATACTTTCGGAAAAGCTAAAAAAATGATCCAGAATAATAGGCGCGTTTTTTTCAAATCTATATAGATTTCGAAAAAGCTTTTCATACAAAAATAAGACTGGATAATTATCCAGGCTTAGGTTTTGTTGTATTTTACATTAAAAACATGTTGCGGAAACATGTTAAGCCTATATAGATTTGAAAAAAAACACGCCTATTATTTGATATGTACCAAATCTGTAGCAGGTCCGAGTCTGACTCTGAACTGACTGCCGAATAATTCCTTTAATTAGGTTAAACATCTACTATGTATGCCTACTACCTACTTGATGAATACGTTTTTTATCGCTTATACATGGTTATGTTTGAACTTCCTTATTTTTACAAGCTTTATATTAACTTCACTTTTGTGAGCATGGAATCTGGGAATCGATTTTACACCCACTTCCAGATATCCGATCATCCTGAAATTTTGCACAGGTATAAAGTTCCGCAGACAATACAATATGGGTTATTTGATGACGTTGTAAATCCAATATGGCGGACGCTTTTTTAACTTCAATTTCTGTGAGGGCGGAATCTGGGATTCGATTTTACACCCACTTCCAGATATCCGATTATGCTGAAATTTTGCGTATCCAGTGACAACTCAATATAGTATACTTCATGATCTTGTAAATCTATCTTTACAACCTCCTAAATATGGGTATCAAATGAAAGGATTTGACAAGTAGAATACGATTAGCTAAGTGACGTGATTCTTCTATTGAATTATGATGGATTACTTTTTTCTTCACAACCCGCATGACATGAATATCAAAGAGAAGTGTTTGACGAATAGAATCTCAAACAATATAAGGCATGTTTTTTTTCAAACCTATATAGGCTAAACATGTTTCCGCAACATGTTTTCAATGTAAAATACAACAAAACCTTAGCCTGGATAATTATCCAGTCTTATTTTTGTATGGAAAGCTTTTTCGAAATCTATATAGGTTTGAAAAAAAACGCGCCTATAGTATATTTTATGACGTTGTAGATCTAATATGGCGGACGCCAGAAGATGGAGGATTACCGTTATCTCCACGACCTCCTTAGTATGGGTATCAACTTAAAGCAGAATTAGACTAGCCAAGTAATGTCATTCTAAATTCAATATGGTGGGTGCCCCACAACCAGGGTTGGCTGAACTGTCACTTTTTCGAAAAACTACATATGTTACGTCTGCTACGTAGTTAATGTAGTTAAATGTAGTTAATGTAGTAAATGAAACAAATTGTAATTTTAGTTGTCACTTTGAAGTTGGATTATTTGCTTCTTGGGTTGTGGTTTTCTTAGTTCAGATAAGAAAACAAGAAAAAATAAATAACTAAAACTCAAGTCGAAGTCGGATTTTTACTCCATTTCAGCTGATCATTTATCGAAATTCTCGAATCATGTTTACTGGAATTCTATTGTTTTTCTGTATTTACTACGTATTGAGCAGGCGTAACAAATTGTAGTTAATTAGGAGTGTAGTTTATTCAATTTACTACGCGTAGTTAATTATGTAGAAAATGTAGTGTAGTTAATTCGGCCAACCCTGCCCACAACCACCATGGCATGGGTATCAAATGAAAGGGCGAGTATAATTTAAAACATATTGAGTAAACTTTCTTACAACCCACCCAAGCTAATATACGTATAGACGTAAATTTGTTAAAAATATTCAGATACTTAAAAGTAGAAAATAAATATAAAGATAAAAAAATATTTTTTTAAAAACAAGCTTTAATGAACTAAAAAGCAAAAAAATTATTTTTTTCCTAGTCACCAATGTGTGACTATAAATTAAAGCTTGGGGCACTCAGGCTCGAGGTAAAATTTGGCTAAATGACAATGACGAGGTCCAACTAAACAGTAGGTAACAGTGACAAGAAATGTGTTCTGCTAATTCTTCTTCCGTCTTCGTTGCACATCGTATGTGTTGTCTTGTGCCTGAGCGCCCGAAGCTTTAATTTATAGTCACACATTGGTGACTCAGTGACATTAAAGCTTGTTTTTAAAAAAATATTTTTTTTATCTTTATATTTTTTCTTTTATCTTTATCGCAATCGTGTTATGTCTTATTTGCCACCAAAGCCAGCCATAATAGAAGAGAATCTGCAGCTAGCTGAATTTTGGAGATTAGTGACAGGGTCTGAGTTCCAAGATATTTTACATTGCATAGAAAAATGTAAAAACTATGCAAGAAGTTTCAATGTGTATCGTAGATAAATGTACTGTCTGCACAAAGACTTTCGAAGTAAATCTCCACAAAGTAATTTAATTATGTACGAATAAGATATGTAAGTAAAAAATAAATAAATATACGGCGTCAGCAGTCCTATACAGAACCAAGCCTAGGCCCCTATTGCAAATGTCGATTAACGATCGATAAGCGACAACTGTCGATCGTCTTGTGCTGATTTTGGTATTGTTTATTGTGATTGTGATCGATATTTGTCGATTTGACAGTCGCCTATAGTCGATAACAAATTTCTAGTCGATGATTTTTTTGGGAAATGTGAACGAGTTTTGTGATCGACACTTACAATAGGGGCCCTAGCCTCGCAACCATCTGCGTGTGCGTTATTTTTTTCACGAATGGAACGGACCCACAGTTTTTTGCCGATTCCGAACGGCGCGTTGAGAAGCTTCTCATGACAAATGATACTCTTTGATTGCTTGTCCGACATTCGAAAGAGGTGGCGACCGTGAAAAACTTTTTTAGGTGTTGGACCCGGGCTGGGATTGAACCCGAGCAGCATGCGTAGTAGTCCAACGCAGTACCCACCACGGCCACGGCCACCACTAAGATATGTAAGTAGGTGCACTAATACCCATTAATACAATTCAACGGAAATAAAACTTTCTTTAAATTACTAATTTCTTTATTTTCTATTTTTCATATTAGGCTTATAAACAATACATTGAATACTAAAGTGCTTCTTAATACTTATGTATATACATATGTATATTTTTATATTTATTTTTTTCTTAATTCTGATTTTTTTTTAAGTCAAATATACGAAATACAATTTTGAATATGGTTACATCTTAATACTTAACGACTGAAATAAGAATAACTCACCTAAATATTTATGTTATATGAAATACATAATTATGCTATGCATGAACAAAAAAAAAAGGGCTGAAATTAAAACAAATAAAGCCAAAATAGAGCAAGTGTAGAGATGCATTTTTAAATTATATTTTTATGTTATATCTAAGTTAGCACGATTCTCGTTCATTATGTTGTTCTCATCGGCTTCATCGTTCAGTGATCTATCAGCAATGGCAGCCGCTAAAACATTTCCCAATTCATCTTGCAATTCCCTTTCAATGTTTGCATTATTATTATTCTCAGCGATTTCGTTAACATTTTCCAAATCTCTGAAATTCGATGGTATTACTGGGGGCGACACAGAGTACGCATTGGATGATGTTGAGCATCGTGTTCTAAATATACCTTCGTTTAGTTCGAAATTGTTAGCTGCAACTGTATCTTCGTTAAGGATATTCTGAACCTCTTCACTTAGTACTGGTATTCTGAGATCTGGGTTAATATCTAATGAAATAGAGGAGGCTGCCGTGATTTGAGAAATTTCTGGTAGATTTAGAGTATGTAACTGTCCAGCAGTTGGTATATTAAGATCAACTTCAAACTCCGTGAGATTCGCTAGTGAAGACGTGCTCTTGTAGGGCTCAGTGCAATTTAAGTTTATATCATCGTTGCTACTCTTAGGCGAGAGAACTGGCTCTGCAGCATCAAATACAGAATTTGACAACACATCCCTTAATTCGGTTGATATACCTACTTCGTTAGTACTTGTACCTGCGTGATGGCTCGCTGAATCTAATGGCATCGTCGAGTCGATGTACGAATCCAATGAAATTCTCTTACTCTGCGATGTGAATTGAAGGTGATCGGAGCGTTCACCTGAGCAATCTGGTTCAGCTGGTTGAATAGACACGATTTGTGGCTTTATATCCTTAAAGTTATTATTACTGCTTGTTGCGGTTGGTGCATCGTTATTACCTGACTCCTTATCTTGCATAGAACAACTTGAAGCGATGTGAATGTTTGGTAGTTGACGATTGTTTATACTTTCTACTGACGATGGAAGAAGTAAAATGTCTTTTTCTTTATTAACCGTTGACAGACTTGGAACCATGTTATGAGAACCGTAATTTGTAGTAGCGACACTCGTTTGTAACCGATCATTAATATATTGTCCTATTTTAGGCGTTATCAAAGCTTTTGGGTTGTGACTTATTGTATTGCTGCTGCTTGGAAAACCAATTAAAGTCGGCACTATTTCACTAGAAAGAAGTACACATTCATCTTGTGTCATAGAGTACGATGGGGTTGGATCTGTTTGTCGAACGACAGGTTCTATATCACCCATGCTAAAGTCATCACCCGGGAGTGTTTTTTTGGATGATGGGACATTATTTATTGATTTAACATCTTGGGTTATTGTTGATGGAACCTGGTCTATTAACTTACTGCTAACACTCAAGCCAGCACTCGTATTTATTGGACACATTCCTATATCACTTGTCAACAATGGTTGTGTAAGATATTGGTCTTGAACTACTGGTCTATTAATGTCACTTAAATGTTGAGGTTCTTCGCACATATCTATTTCAGAGGCACTCACTGCATCTATAACTGGGGTCAATTTTTCATCATCTAATGGCAAAAGGTCTGTCTCATCGGTAACTAGAAAGCCACTTCGATTTTGTTTTGTATTAAGCGTTGAAAGATTAACATCCACATCTTGAGATATAGACATTGGAGATGATGTAAGAGATTGGACCAGTTGTGTAGGTTTGTAACTGCTATTCCCAGGACCACTTGATGCATTCGAAGTGGAAGGCGAGATGGCATCTCCTATTGATGTATGAGTAACCGGGTTCGCACGGTAACAATTCCAACCAAATTCATTTGTGACAGGTTTCAGTTTAGTTTGAGTCGATGAACGATCATTGAGACATTCTAAGGCGTTGTAAGATTGAACCTTATCCTGTAATCTATTGATAACGGCTACATCGTCAATACCAACATTTGTTTCTGATGAAGACTGGGGCTGATATATGCTTCTTACTTCACTTATACGTACTGTTGAAGTTGAGGGCTGATTAGTCACCTCACCATCAATTTCCATAGGAATATTGAAGTGATCCTTAGGTTTTTCTAGAATTGTTTCTATTGAGCTGCCAGATGTTTCCTCCTTTTCCTTACTTTCAACTGGTTTTGTATCAATGTCTCCTTTTGAAGCGATCTCATCACAAACATGATCCCGTTCGTGTGTATTCGCTTTGAGAATTTGTAAATTTTTGCATTTGGTGGTTGCATTCGATTTTGTATTATGTTCGGGTAGTGTTTCTCCTAATTTAGATTCAGTCTTTTCATTTGGTTGAGGATAAGTAAATTCACTGTGTACTTCTGAAATCTTTAAGCCAAATGGTGTGAGAACTGGAGCTACAAGAACTTCATTTGAATCAAAATTGTCATCTTCGGATGGCAGATCTCGATATTCACGTTCAGATTCGGAATCGTTGTCCTCACTATCACTACTGATCTCCGAATCGCTGTCACTGCGATCGTCATCCTCAAAACCTGCAGCATTATCTAAGCCATCGTCGATGTATTCCTTTTCCTGTTTGATGTTAAGATTATTAAAATCGATATTGGCTATAAACACATTCTCTTCTGTTTGCTTTTTAGTGATTGCGTTCTCCGCCTCCGCGGCAACGTTTTCTTCTTGCTCAACTTCTTCTTGGGGCATTTCACCATAGTTAGGATCGATTAGTTCTTCTTTGATCCTAATCTGAGTGTAATCAAAGAAGTTTTCATTGTTGTCTGAGCTTTCAGGCTCCGATTGAAAAGCAGCCACTGCACTGCCGCTTGATACCGAAATAATTTGTGGTGTAGAGGTTGAGGGTGTAGACATAACTGCTATTTGACGACGCCTTTTTGTAGGCGTTTTTGATTGCTTTTTCATTAAATCTTCTCCCGATGAAATACTACCTATTTGCAGCATTGGTATTAGGTCTTCTAACCGTGGTTTAATATCCAATTCTTCTTGCGGTTCCTCACAAATTTCAGGCATTTGAACATCACTTTCTTGCTCACCTTCTGGTTCTGTCGTTTCTTCTCCGACAGCATCGTCATTTTCATCAGCGTTATTAAAATATACCCCTTCGGAAACACAAGATATCTGTAAAGATCCACATGCTGCTGCCACGATACTTGGAGTACTGTGGTTAGATTGACTTGAAAATCGCTCTTCAAATTCTTCTTCTTCAAGTTCTGTGATTTCTTTTTTAATGCAAATTATCTCTGGCAAAGGCATTGTTGGTTCGGCCTCTTCACTATCTGCAACATTTGGACCATGAGCATCGTCTATTGCCACTTGCTGAACATCATTTGCTTCTTCCCTTTCAGCGGCTTTGCATCTTTCTTCCTTTCGTTTTTTCTTCTTCTTCTTCTTTTCGCTCTTCGGGGAGTCCACAAGTATAGAATTCAACATGCCATGCTCTTTCGTGATTTTCAACTTTAATACTGGTTTAGGAGCAATTGATTCCGTTTGTGAAACTACTTCAGTTGCATCCTCCCCCTTTTTCTTCTTTGTTATCCCCACATCGGTATTTCTATTCTGATGGACCAGTACTTCACGTTTTATATTTACCTCAATATTGTTGTATAGATCCCGATAACCTTCATCGATAATTTCCTGTTTAATCGTACCCGCTGGTTGGGCAGACGTTTGCTCGTCTGCACTAGTATCATCGTCATCATTTTGATGGAACTCATCACCACCAGGTGGTGGTGATCCTGGCGGCGATTCACTTATCTGTCTTACATCAGACGACGATGATTGCTCCCCATCACCAGTATCACCTTGGATGGGCTCTTGCTTAATGCTAACCAAAGTTGTCATTGTACTCTTTAGGAGCTTATCGAAACGCTTCAGATCTTTTTTGGTGATACGTTTACTCTTTTTGCTCTTTGATGATGGCGATGATGATTCTTCGAGGAGGTTTGCATTGCCAGGTATAACTACACACTGATTTATGTTCATCAGTGGTGGTGTTACACGCGATGGTGGTGGCTGTTGTACTGCTTTACTTGCCGTCGTCTGAATAGAATGTGTGTATTGCTGTGGTATAGGAGAAATGGGATGCTCCGCCTCATTCTTAACTTGAATATTTGATGACATATACGGGGGAATACGATGAATCGCAGCTGGGCACGTGGGAATGTGTTTCAAAAAGTCCTCTTTCCATTTAAGTGATCGATCACAACCAGGACATATTAATCTATTTGAGACGCATGGGTGAATATTAAATAGGTAAGTTGTTTCAAATATTCCACTGCATTCGGGACAGTGCCAGTCAGGAATGTGTGTATCGAGATATGACACTTGACCACAATCTCGAATGTGTCTATAAAAAAAAACATTTCAATTAATTTATTTGAAGCAATGAAAGCGACTTCTTACTTGGAATATGTGTAAATACTACAAGAAGATTCGGAACAATTTCCACATATAAACGGTGTCTTCGATAGCTTATGCCAGAGATTATGATTTTTGATTTCCATGTTCTTCTTAAGAGTTTCATTGCATTTAACACAGTGATAACGAACCACAGCTGGTATGTGGGTACTTTTGATGTGCTTATCCAATAAGGTTTTGTTTACAAAACTTTCACTACAAATAGCACATTTGTCCTTAAGTTTTACTTTAGGTTGAGTGGGAGTGGGAGCAGGAACTGGGGCCTCCTCTTTTCTAAAAATATTACAAGAAAACAACCACAGCGATTGTATTATGATTAGTTCGTATGCATACATTTGTACTTTAAAGTTTAAGAACGCATGAAGTACATTAAAATAAGAACATACATACATCGTCACAACTTGCTTAAACTTCTCATTTATATATGTATGTATATTAGTTACTGAGTCCGACGTCATAACGTAATAAGATGGTTCAGTCGATTTTGTAGTTCTAGAATGGTATGGAATTTAGAGCTACTTGGTGTAGTAGCACCAATCAACTTATTAAAACAAATAATGCTGTAGCAAGTTGATCTAAACTTAAACAATGTACAAAATATCTGTACTCTCGTAATATTGTACCAGAAAAGTTGACTGTACAAAACCCTCCTAGAACGGTACGATTTCGGTCTCGGTACATAACATACATACCTATGTATTTATATCTTTCAACAATTTTACTCACATTTTTGCTTCTGAACTACCTTGTCTAGGCTTGTCTACTTTGACAACCGGCACTTTCTTTCCTAGTTTTCGTTGCTTTATTAACTCGAGGGCATTTTTCTTTCTTTGTATTTGCAATGGTAAGGGATTTCGACCCTTTTGTGCTGCAAGAGCAGAGCCTTCGACTTTTAGCTGTTTTCTCATTAGCTTAGCTATTTTTGCTGGTTTTGTGTCCTTTTTGTCTTTTGCAGTTGAATCTATTTTCAAACGCTTAGCAACAGATCCTGGTTTGATATCTGTTTCCGGGGTGTCAAGTCTAAGGCGTTTTTTCTTTGAAGAATATGTACTAGTAGTTGCTGGTTTGACATCATCGAATTCATCGGTTTTAATTTCCATGGAGGTGTTACAGATTTCCATGTCTGCATTCCGCCGTTTTCTACCTGGTTTTGCAGCGGAAACAATAGGCAGTTTACGGTCTTGTTCCTCGGTTTTACAATTAACCGATGATGTCGATGCTCGTGTTGGATTCTAATTTTAGATAAGATTAATTCGATCTTTTTAATTACCATATAATTGTGTAATTTTTGTATACAACTATTTAGATACATTTACATCTACAAAATTGAATCATTAATTTAGGGCTTTAACATAAACAATAAATAAAATTAAAGATATTGTTCAGTAAAACTTTGATTGACCTCCTGAGTTCAATCCATTACATATACCTATACGGATATTAAATATATAAATTATAAGACACAAATTAATGTATGTAAGTGGTATTTTGGTACAATTGCCCTTACCAGGATTATTTAAAGATAAAAACATGTACCTGTGAAGATACATACACAACACTTTGTTTCCGCATTGATTCGCATACTATTAACTCACTTTAAGTTTTGGTTCCTCTTTGATACCAAGAAGCTTACGAGTTTGCCCATCGGTGGCATAGCACATTTCACGAAACTCAAAGAAATCATTGATCTTGTCGACACACAGAGTACACATAAATTGTGGCATTTTATCATCCTTGGTAATCTGAACATTAAGAAATATATAAAACTTATTAATCCAATAATTTTATAGGTATAGTATTAAAAAGTATTAGAGAAGGATAAATAAACAAAAAACAATTTGATAAATCAGTTCGGTTGCAAAACACAAAACCACGCACCATTAGGCCAATGCAGTCCAACACCTTTTTCCATAATTCAGGTTCCCCGTCTTCCAAATTTACGGTAGTTTCGTCGTCTAAAACCTTTACTTTTTCCGGGTTATCAATGCCACAAAGACGGCAAATTTTATATAGATTTGCCCTGAGATTTTTATCAATTTTAATTGCAAAACGCTCCATCCCGGAGAATGGAGTCTGTGCTTTAGTTTGAGTAAAAAATCGTTTTTGACAATTGTTAACAATTTTGAGTTCAAAGGGTGATCAAAAAAATATTTTGTTCACGTTATCAGTGCAACCAGACTTCTTTTTATATTGTAGCCGTGTTTTTTTGCACGCGTAGGTATATAAAAGTGCACAAAAAACGAGTACCGCCGCTTAATGTCACAAGAAATTGGCAGCACAGACTTATTTATCACAGGTAATTGCCACGTTTACATGCAGAGTTGAACTTACATTGTTTTGGTTATAAAATTATTGGGTACATGATCATTTAAAAATGATGTATGGGTTTGAGTTATGTTATTAAATATTAACACAAGTAATTTATTTTCAATGTATTTAATATTTGTCTCTTGTTGTTTATGATTTTTTGACGCTTTTTTTTATTAATAAATATGTGCGGGAAACCATTTGTTTTGATAGCGTTTATGGCTAGTTCCGGTTAAAGTGTGTTAAGTGATCGGTCAGTTCAACTACGAGTTCAACCCTGCATGTAAACGTGGTGATACTTGAGCTGTCAGTAAGTTGTTGACAAAATGGAATAAAAATTATTTTGAAGAGAAAAAAATATAAAGATGGTAAACTCAGGGGATGCACATTCAAATATATTTAATTCCGATAAAAGAAATAATTTATTATCTTAAATAATCAATTTATTGCCTATTGACTTAACCAATCGTCGGCAAAAGAATAAAGAAGAGATGGAAGAATTGTTTACGATGGTTCTTTGTTTACGTTTGAGTCTCTCCGGCTGCCAAAAGAATGAATTATTTCATAAGAATTCATCGCAAAAGAAGAACTTTGTGTTTGGTATGACTGTTTTTATATCCGCTTAGCTAAGCGGCGATACTATCGCGATACTATGCCGCTTATTTTACTTTTTTTGTATTTTACATACGAATTTGCAGAATAAGCGTATATACGCGTGCAAAAAAAAACGGCTATTAATCAACAGAAAAAAATGAATTCGATATAAATTTACCACATTTATCCAGTTTTGGGTCACTTACGGCAATTTTAAAATTTTTCTTTGAATTTATTGTAGTGGCATATGTTGAAATTTAACTTTTTTTTGCAGTTAGCTAATAAAGGAGCTCACACACCAGAGCGGTACGCGGTAGTCCGTCCGGCCTGTCCGTGCGCCCTAAAGCGATATTCGTAGAATTTAACCTTTTCCTTTTTTTTGGCACTAAGAACACTCACTGTTTTTTTTAACACCTCTGCCATATTTTTCCATATTTTATCCGTTTCCGTCATATTTTTAAACTCTGAATGAGTCAAAACAAATAAAATAGATAGAAATCACAAATAATTTTTCACAATAATTTTGACAGGCGGTACACGGCCAACGCAGTACCGTTATGCCTCATATGACTCACCCTTCACTTACCACAATTCGGGTAAACTTTCATAAATGTCACTAGATTCGTATCAAAACAAATGACGTAAGCAACACAACTTGCGCAATCATTGCTATCCACAGGCGTTTGCGCACGCGGGTTTCACTTGTTGAATGACCAAATTAGGGTAGCGTTCGACTTGCACGATATTGATGTTTGACGAACATCATTTCTGGTAAGGTGTTGAACTGTGCACTTGGGGCGGGTGTCTTATATACTTCTTTAATTACAGTTTTATCGTCTTGGATTTCCAAATGAATAGTAGATAATCCTTCCATTTCTATTTCCTGGTCTTTTTGGAATTTTAAATCTTTGAAGTACCAAGAATTTGAAAACATTTTTTCCGCGCCCCACGAATTTTCGATGTTTACTCATTGAATACACAAAAAAATTAATAAATGGTCTGAAGTTTGACGACAAGCGTTCACATTGAACGATATGTGTGTCAAGCACGGCAAAAAGTTCCAAATTTTAAAAAACCATACGATTAGTTTCAAATTTTAGTCTGCTTTTACACTTAGACTTGTGAGTCTAGACTCAAGTGGATGCAAAAGAGTTCGAAAAGATGAGAAGGAAAATATTTCGCCCTGTGAGACGAGGGTAAAGTTTTTGGCGACTCTTTTTGACGTTTTTCTTTTCTCTTCTTCGTTTTATCATTGTGTTGCTTCACACCTAGTGATCTGCACAATACAAGAACTGCAAAATAAAAGAGGAATGTCAAATTTGAGTCAAGGAAAAAAGTCTGAAGTGTAAAAGCACAAGACTCACGGATGTAAATAACAAAGAAAAATTCGAAAAAAGTCTAAACTCACATGGGTGCAAAAGAGTTCGAAAGTTCGAAAAGATGAGAAGGAAAATATTTCGCCCTGTGAGACGAGGGTAAAGTTTTTGGCGACTCTTTTTGGCGTTTTTCTTTTCTCTTCTTCGTTGTATCATTGTGTTGCTTCCCACCTAGTGATCTGCATAATACAAGAACTACAAAATAAAAGAGGAATGTCAAATTTGAATCAAGGAAAAAAGTCTGAAGTGTAAAAGCACAAGACTCACGGATGTAAATAACAAAGAGAAATTCGAAAAAAGTCTAGACTCACAAGTCTTAAGTGTAAAAGCAGATTTAGACCGACCATTCGAATTGAACAAATCGTTCAATGTGAACCCCGCTAACGAGGAGATTAAAGACATTATTGCACACCCTATTGCTGAATTCGCTGAAAATTCAATCTAGTACAATCACTACCGTTGTCCAACCAAAACCAAGACCAAAGTTAATAAAAATGGCGTCGGTGAATGATGAAGGAAACGTTACGCATGAAAGTGGTAAGTTATTTCGTAAAAATCTAATTGTGCAAGGTAAAAAATACCATATTAGCGAATATAAGTATTCATTATACCAAATGCATTTGATGTTCGAACAGATTAATACTGAACCTTATAGAAAAAACACATTTAATTTCGACCGCCATTTATCGGCTTTTACTGAACATGCAAACTGCCGAAACCTTTTCCTTTTGTATGCGATATCCCATTTGATATTGTGACCTTGTAAATTAAATATTTCAGGACGTCGGACACGATCTGGACGAATGGTTGTTGCCCCAGTCGCTCCATCTCCTGCTAAGCCTAAAAAACGGGCCACACTCAAGCACACACAAGAACAAGTAAGTGGTTTTTTTTTTTCATTTTCACAATGCTTATTTTGCTTACTAACCTTAAAACTGCGTCTGTCCTACTGTTTATGATGAAAACGATTGCAAAGTATATAGGTGGATGAGGCGTTGTTCCATCTGCCATGATTCCAACCGAACATGATTACTTGCAAGGGCCAACTGATTTTGACTCAAAATAAATTTCATTTTCATGATTTCCATCCTTTACCAGATATTAAATCCTGATGTCTTCCTCTTGCAGGTTATTGAACCAGAACCTGAAATTATTGAAGTTGAGGAAGCTAGTTCCTACTCAGAACAATCAGACATAATCAAAGAGATGCTGGCTGAAGCTGCTCAAGGTGTTATCGGTGATGAATCCTCTCGGTCTCAATCAGCAATCACAGTCCAAGACGGTGGCAATGTAGAGATGGTTGAAGAAATAATCACAGAAGGTTTGGAAACAATCGAAGAAGTCGTATCAGAAAATGACGTGTACATGGAAATATATGATGCACGAGATGGCGAAGACCACAATGACACAACCATACCAGATGGTGGTGAAATCAACGCCAATAACGTTGATGATGAGAAGAGTTCATCATTCCCCTTTGGCATCATTCTACTGAATGAAAATTCAGAGAATGAACCCAACGAAACTGCAGCTGCAGAGTCTGAGGAGACAAACACAAACGAATGTGTCGAGAGTTTGTTGCTAGCAAGTTTGGCAGGCGACAATGCTAATAGTTTACCTTCGGTTGGCGAAGAGGAAGGGGAAGCTAAGAATTTTGTTGAGACAATCATACAGACATCCCATGAGGATGACGAAGATAGTGTGTCAGAGCCAGCCATTGCTGAAGATACACAGAATAATAGTAGTGATGCTACTTTAGTCAACACAGAGATGGTTTCGGAAGATGAACTACCTATGCCTAGTAAACCAGAAGTTAATGACGCTGAAGAGGTTTCTGATGAAGAACTGCCGGCTCCACCACGTGCTGAATTACCAGCCGACACGGAGGTGGTTTCTGAGGACGAGTTGCCTGCAAATGGCAGCGGCAGTGGCAAAAAAAGCGACAACTCTGCTACGAAAAGAAAAGCAGCTGAAGAAAAGGTTAGCGAAGAATATAACCCAAGTAGTCCGACTAGTGAAAGTAATGATGGTCCTGTTGAGAAGAAGGTGAAAGTGGACAGTGAGGGTATAAAAAGTTGTATTCATATTTGAAGTCGATGTTAATTCGGTGTTCCTTTTTTTAAGGTGAAGAACAGAAGGAGAAGAAAAAAGAAAAGGAAAAAAAGAAACTACCAGACCTCGAAAAGTATTGGAAGACCGTTAATGACGATCCAGCCGATTTTACTGGGTGGACTTATCTTCTACAATATGTCGATCAAGAGGTAATTGAAGTTTCCGTTTAGAAGCTCTAAATCAACCTTTGTTAATTTTTTATACAGACGGACGTGGATGCTGCACGTGAAGCATACGACACTTTCCTTTCGCATTATCCATACTGCTATGGTTACTGGCGAAAATATGCCGACTACGAGAAGCGCAAAGGACTAAAAGCCAAATGCAACGAGGTGAGTAAAAATGAACTTATAAATGAGATTCTCGAATTCTGTACAGCTTACGTTCTTTTCTATGTTCTAATATTTATTTGTACGAGATTAAAGACGCCACAACTTCAAAGAACCTCATGCAAATATGTTTATCTTCTTGCTATTAACTAGCACTTAAATTTCTTTTCAACAAAGAATAACTTTTAATCAAAAATAGAAAAAAAAAAAACAAGAATTCATAATCCTATAAATGTAAATGCATTGTAATTACATACTACAATAATCTATAATTTCCAACAGCCTACCCTCATGGGCACTTGTTGCTGTAATATTTGTGCTGTCGAGCTTCCTCTCTTCCTCCTCGACGACGACACAGTTGTTGTTGTCTCTAAACATTTCCTGAATGATGTTACTTTGAAATATGTGAAATTTATTATTTTGTTGTACTACAAGCAGCACACCATCGACGCTGGCATTGATTCTGAATACCCTTTGGATACTGGATGATAATTGAAAAGAACAAAAAAAAAAAAATTTAAAATTGAATTTGGGAATTAATCAGCTGATGGTGTGCTACGACATGAAATATATTTGAACGTATTGTTATATTTACCAAAAGAAATTCTATGCTACATGGATTTAGTGCAATAAAGAGATAATACAAGCTTTAAAATATTCCACTACTTGTCTTATACTCGTTTCAAAACACACACAAGTTCAGTTCAGTTTCGTTTTAGTTTGCAATTATACATATATTTTGTTTTGGTTGAAAAACATTATTATTATTATTATTTTATTTTTTTCCAAATCTTGTCTATTAAAGGGGTGAAAGTGATGTTCATAGTTTGAAATATTTATTGGTTATGAAATATTCCATTTGTTCTTGTTGTGTGGTATCCTAATTACGAAAAATAGTGTGAGTTTAGAATGAATCTATTAACGAAAACCTAACATTTACCAGGCGTAAGTACGAAATGGGATTTAAAATGAAATATTTAAAATATTTATTTATTCTATTCACCTAATATCAAATGTTATTGTTAAACAATATAGTTTCTTACAACAGGTTTATGAGGCAAATCCAGCGAGTGTATGTTGCAAGGCGTGTGTAATGGACAATTTTGTAAAAACCGATCAGTTGGGCGCAATCGAAAGTTAATGATTTGAGAAACTTTTCTCTATTAATAAGGAAAGAGGATGTGTTCCCCTTGACGTTGTTAAGATCTTGAATGCTTACTTTTACTCTTACTACCTATACACTCGGTTTAAGAAGTACAACCCATTCCGAAGTGCTTTTTTTTTCTTAATCTCATGTCTAGATATGCTAGATTGTTGGGAAATGTTTTGAGACAGAAGATAAAGCAATCAAGTAAATTAATGACACCTGCTTTCAACTTGGGTGGAAAAAGATTTAAACTATACCCTGGGCAGAGCGACTGAAAATGTGATTTTATATTACTTTATTATGGCAAAATCTCCTTGCTGCTATGAAGTGGTTATTAGTACTTTTGGTATTTGGTTCGTTTCTCACTGCACAGCAAAAACTGTTGTACATATCTCGCTACAACGCTCGAAGCGGTAAAAATACCTTCAGTTGTTAGTATATTAAATGCACGTTCCACTATATAGAGTGCTTTCAATTTCTAAATCAAATTCA
The DNA here is from genome assembly GCA_949775065.1 of Brachyopa scutellaris. Taxonomy (NCBI): domain Eukaryota; kingdom Metazoa; phylum Arthropoda; class Insecta; order Diptera; family Syrphidae; genus Brachyopa; species Brachyopa scutellaris. Next base: position 103,367,585 of record OX459114.1, on the reverse strand, counting down.
TTAAACATCCCCGTGCAAATGAGAAGAAAAACTTTTTAGCTGCACCACTGATTCGATATAAAAATTGCTCTATTGCATGGCTTGCAACATAAATAGGTTGAGGACCAACAACATAATTTGTAGTTTTTGTCCTAATGTGTTCCATTTACCAATACAATTTCTTGATTCTACTTATTTCTTCTCAAATTAATCATTCACCACCACCCACCTAAAAAAAAAAAACAATATCAACTCCACAGAAGCTAAGTATTCTTTGAATTTCATTTGGTAACTAAATCTGGCACACTTCTCCCATTTCTTTTTTTCTTTATCTTTCTCTCATTGTCTTTTCCCACATAACAAAAAAAAAACATATTCTGATCGAATATAGGTATTTGAACGTGGCCTTAAGGCGATACCACTATCAGTTGATCTATGGATTCACTATTTAACCCACGTGAAGACAAATCACGGCGACAGCGAGGACTACATTCGATCACAGTTCGAGAGAGCTGTTACTGCATGTGGACTGGAATTCAGATCGGATAAGCTGTGGGATGCGTTTATTAAGTGGGAAACAGAGGGAAAACGTTACCAGAAAGTGGTGCAAATATATGACCAGCTTCTGAGTATTCCAACTCAGGGATACAATGGACATTTTGGAAAGTGAGTATAGTACAATAGATTGAAAACGAGAGAGCTGTAGATTAATCTTTAAATTTCATTATAGCTTTCAAGACCTCATCAACAATTATCCGGCAACGGCGACAATAGCTCCGGAGGAATTCAGAAAACTTCGATCTGAAGTGCGAGAGGCTTTGAAGGCGTCTAAAGAAAGCAGCAAACAGCAGCAGATTGATGATGAAATACCCGGTGCAGGATCTGAAGATGCTGAACCGGATGAATCGGGTGACGAAGCGGATGATCATGTTCGTAGCGATGAGGAAATGGCCGCAATAAAAGACAAAATCATATTAACAAGAAGAAAGCTGCACAAATCAACTGTCGCAGCTGTCACAGCACGGTGGACCTTTGAGGAGGGCATTAAGCGACCTTATTTCCATGTAAAACCACTTGAGAGATGCCAGTTAAAAAACTGGAAGGATTATCTAGATTTTGAAATTGAAAAAGGGGACTCGAAGAGAATATTGATTCTATTTGAACGATGTCTCATCGCCTGTGCACTTTATGACGAGTTTTGGTTAAAACTGATTCGTTATCTCGAAACACAAAACGATCCGGAATTGATACCTATCACAAGAGATGCATACCACCGCGCTTGCACCATTCACCATCCTGATAAGCCCAGTTTGCATCTAATGTGGTCGGCTTTTGAGGAATGCCAAAATGAATTTGAGAAAGCTGCCGAAATACTCATCAACTTGGAAAAGAGTTGTCCGAATCTCTTGCAAATTGCTTACAGGCGGATTAACGTGGAGAGGCGTCGAGGTGACTACAGCAGGTGCAAAGAGCTCTACGAGCATTATATAAGTACGGCAAAGAACAAAAATATCGCTGGAAGTTTGGCAATAAAATATGCAAGATTCTGTAACAAGATCACCAGCGATTTGGAAGCGGCAATGAATGTGTTACGACAGGCTTTGGAAAAGGATCCAGCTAATACAAGAGTTGCCCTCCAGATGATCGATATAGCGTTACAGAGGCCAGTCGTCGATGAAGCCGAGGTGGTACAAATTATGGACAAATTTATGTCACGAGAAAGTATCGAATTGGAACAGAGGGTATTATTTGCTCAAAGGAAAGTTGAGTTCCTGGAGGATTTTGGAAGTACGGCTGCTGGTCTTCTCGATGCACAGAGGGCACTTCAAATTGCCCTAAATAAGGTCAATGAAGCGAAAAAGAAGAGGTATGTACTGATTTATTTTGTATACTTTTTTTTTTTTTGGAAGGCACCACCCCCACTGTTCACTTCCACACAAATTTGGTGAGGTGTCAGGAAATGGTTTAATGACCAATTAGTTCAGTTCGATAGAGTTTGGCAAGATACAAACTTTCATCAGGGATTATGATCTGGCTATTTGTAAACTGATTTCAAGACTTGACAATCATATTTTCTGTGGCTATTAGTGACAATCTGTGACAATCCTTTTCGAGAGTTTTGGAATCAGAGCCGTCGATAGCAACTCATTTTGTCACCCAGTACATCATCATCATTGCCACATATTCAGTAAATAATTTCTTTGAGTGCTTCCGAAAATTCAGTTGATTGTGCTACAAGTGTATAGATCTTGGAGACATGATTCATTCGTTTGCAGTCTGTGTCCGTTTTCGGAAACGTCATCTGCATCAAATCGATTTTCTCAAAATGTTCTTAAACGTAAGCTGCCAATAACGTAACCCTTAGTGCTGCAAATGTTGACCGCCATTGAATGATCAAATGACGTTTTCGAAAACGCTGCATTGCGATAAGTAAATTTCGACATATCGTCGGTGAAACCAGTAAAGTGAGTATAACTCCAATTTGAGTGAAAATGAGCTTTAAACGGCATCTATTAGCTCAACTCGATTTCTACCACTTTGGAAAGGGCGAATCCTTTTAATAACTCAAATTATTCTTCTATCGATGATTTCGAATATAGTGTAAGTCCATATTCAGTGTATTTATATCGTGTTCCTAAAAAAATGTTAAGGCTCTCCTGAAAATGTCATGGAGTTACATAGTTTTCTAGTTTCACCGACGATATGTATGGTAAGGGAGTCAAATATAGGGTTGCCAGCATTATTTTTATTAAAATGCAGTTTGTCAAAGCACTCATTGCGAAGCCTTATCTGTCTTTCTCAACAGTTCTTGCGCCCAAAACCAGTGCCGCTTTATTCCGTTACTTATTTTAAATGCCATTACTTACTTACTTAAATGCCATTAATAAAACAAATAAACAATTTTGAGTGTGGACTTTTAAGATATTATTTTTGTTTTAATTATTTCGTTGTATGCCTAATAAATGTATTGCTATTTCTTAAAATTCTTCCCTTAGTGAAACTAGTCCCACTAAAAAACTGTCTTCGTCGACAAGTAGTAAAGAAATTAGCTCTGTCACAAGCACAGCGCAAGCAGCGACACCATACAATAACAATACTAATAGTACATCTGCGAACTATAATTATGGACCAGGTGCGAATTCCAGCTATTATAGTCAAAGTGGGCAACCATCATACCAGCAACAATACGACGGCTATTACAATCACTGGCAGTATGGATCTGGTTACAGTGGCTATGGCCAATGGAGTGGCTACGGAAATTATTATTAGATTCTAGATAATTTATAACTTTGTTTTTCTCTAATTTTCCTTATTTGTCTTATACATAGATATGCATAGATATATATGTACATAATGCATATATATAATTTTATACATATATATGTACATATTTTAATTTTTTTTTTGACAACACTTCTTTACCACGTACAATTAATTAAACAAAACAAAATATATACTTAAGTTTTTGTTCAAACAATTTAACAAACTTTGTTTTTGGTGTACCTCGATATATCTGTGGTCACAAGGAATAACAGCTTAAGTCGACTTATGTTGAAATTGAAGTAATTACACTGCTGAAACGTTACGCGTTTTTTATATTTCACTTTTTTATATGTTGGGTTATCAAGTTGTGGAAAGAGAAATAGAATAACTTGTGTCTCAAAATTGTTTACACATGTGAAAACATAACGTCGCTATTCAAAAATTCATTCAAAATGACTTGCTGTTATTCCTTTTACCAAAGATATACTCTTATATATGGCAGATATACATGCGTCTTAAAGACGTCATGAAATTATATGAATACGAGAACATACATACATCTACATTTCTTTATAAATAATTGTAAATTTGTGTTAAAGAAAATTAGAAAATCAAAATCTATTTCGCTAACAGCCATCACCAATTACAAGTCAAAGCAGAACACAATAAACAATTATTTGTATTTACAATATAAATATTAATTTTAATAAATAAATAAGAATTTCACGTTGAAAGAAAAAAATAATTTGTTTTAATTAATTCTGTTTTCGTAGTTTTTCGTGTTCACTGGTCAAAAAAGTCTTAGTAAATGAAAAATCGTACCTTAAATCAAGACTGTAAGCATTTAGTTAGTAACTAATATGTACATACACACATACATGTGTATGTCCAATACTAATACAGTACGACCTTAATAAAAGCAACACTTTAAATTTTACCATTGCACATTCCATACGACAAAAATAAAAAATTAAAGATATTTTTTCACCCGGAAAATATTTTCGCTATTGTGAGTTTCGCCCGAATAAAATTTTATTTCATTTTGTTGAGATTTAAAAAATATCTATTTCTACCAGAATTTCTACTATTCTTGCCTCAAAATGAACAAACAAATAACATTTTCTGTTGTTCTCTTTTTCGCCTACTATAAATATCTGAACATTTTAGCTGTCAATGGTGTTTCTTCTGAAGTTTCGGGCGAAACTCACAATAGGGGAAAAGTGAAATGTGATTTTTTTCGGGCGGAATGCTGTTCGGGTGAAACTCACAATGCCACAATAGTGCTGATTTATATTTTGCGTCCACAATCTTCATTCGTCTTTAATTGGGATATTCAGTTATCCCGGTACTACCAGACAGAGGTCTTATGTATTGCCGAATCAGTAATTTTAAGTGCTGCCTGTGATGATTGATTACAGTATGTAATAATAATTTAACCGACCATGATTTTCGCAGCATGTAAGATGTTGTAATATACGAATTATAAAACAAGAATCATTTAAGCTTTGGATATTTATACCCCTATTATGGTTAGCCAATCGAACATTTGATATGAAGCGAACTCTTGCGAATCACCCGTATCGTGGTATTATGTTCGCAATTGTCATTTTATTTGTTTTTGGTTGTTGCAGCAGTTGTTTCACAGGCGAATGACACATTCGCTAACCATAATACCACGACACGGGTGATTCGCATATGAGTTCGCTTCATATCGAACGTCCGATTCGCTAACCATAATAGGGCTGATAATCTTTATATTTTTTTATTTTCTCCACCTAATTCCCATTTATTTCAATGCATTTCTTCAGCCGTCTTTCAAAACAGCTTTGTCTTTTCGATTTCGACTTTTTTTTTTGGCCGACCTTTACGAGATTCGTCATCCACAGAATTTTGACTGCCGTGAGTTGAGCACCGTGGTGTAGTGGTAAGTGCGTTGGACTAATATGTAATGCTGCCCGAGTCCAACACCTAAAAGTTTTTTCACAGTGCCACCTCTTTCAAATGTCTGACAAGCAATCAAAGAGTATCATTTGTCAATAAGCTTCTCAACTCGCCGTTCGGAGTCGGCAAAAAACTGTAGGTTGGTTCCATTCGTGCAAAAATATAATACGCACACACAAATGGTTGCCAGAAGAAGGCCCAGGTTCACCCCGAGCTCTAGCACCACCTTAAGTAAAAAGTTGTCGAAATCCGAAAAGAATGGCAAAACGAATGTCTTCCTGGTTTGGCGGTGGAACTTCAACCGAGCTTACGTCACTAATTTTTTTCTTTCTCGTCTCCATTTTTACCTATTGTTCTGAAATTTGGAAATAAATATTGTTAGATTTTTTCAAAAACTACTAAATTGAGACGAACAAAGCGAACTTTTGCTAGCCCCTACGTACGATTGGAAAGCAGTTAAGATGTCGTCGCATTAAACCCTAGCTCCTATGTTTATAAATTTGACACAGTAAAAACAAACAATTTGTTATTAATCAATTTATTCCATTTCAATAACTACATATATCATTAATATACAGAATTAAACAGTTGGATTAATTGCTCAAGAAATAAATTAGTTTATATCAAGAAATGTCTACAATAACTAACCAAAATGCTCGTCAACATTTGGCCAGAGCTTTCCAAATGCACTTCAGAATAAAATATATTTAAAATTAACCTTTTTTTAAAACTTTTTAAATAACAAACATGCATACAACAGTCAAAATAATTTCAATTAAATTGTTCTCTTTTTCTGTTTCGAATTTATGTAATACGAGTATAATTACATGTTAACAACAATAATAACATAAATAATATGAATTCAGGAATATTATTTTTTTTTGTAAATGTTTCTCTGTACATACATTCGACTGTATGATATTTTAGTAATTAGAATTTAATTTAAAATTTCTTACACAAATCATAGGTTGGATAGTGGGAATATTAAAATAGTTCACTCTGTAGAACAATTGAGGGGATCTAGGCACATAGATGATTTTCTTTAATAGATTTGCTAAAAGTTTATATTTACGAGGATTACATTATTATTTTTTTGTTTGGCACATAAGAATCGAAAGTAAATTTATATATATGCACGTATATGTATAACCATTCGATCATTTTGAATACACATTATTATTATTTTTCTAAATTCCCTAAACATTTTGAAAATGAGCAGTGACGATGAATGTGACGTCATTATATTAATGGTTCAATCAGTAATATAATAAAAAAAAAAAAAATAGAACGCGGTTAAAATGTATAATGCAGTAAATACACCAGAAAGCTCCTCTCGGTATACGTACATCTCTTCTCCAAATAAGTACTTTTTTAACTTCAAAGTAAAACAATTATTTCATGCATTAACTCGAACATACAGTATGTACATATAAGAAGTCTCTGATTAAACCATTTAAAAACAATAATGTCTATCTACGGATACGCTAAGAAGTGCAACAACCATGAGTTGGGATGTGAATATACATACATACATATATTAATCAATTGAACTATTTTTCCCTAAATATTTTTAAGTGGTCATGTAATTGTGGACCTTTAAGTTGGTACACCATAAATTTATTTAATCATCCCATTCGCCGTCGTTTTCAGAGCTCTGACCACTATCGTCATCGTCTGACGATTGAATAACACGTCCACGTTCTTGTAGTGCACGTCGCAATGCATCTGCAAGAGCATCAGTGCCACAGCTATCATCGCTTGTTCGATTTGAAGCTGGTGGAAGTTCCCGCGATTCTACTGGCCGCAACTCAATTCCCGAACGTATTTCTGACATAAGATCACTTCGTGAATCACCTCCACTACCGGTGCTTAGTGTGGATGTATCTATTTTCTATTTAAAAAGAATAGAGAAAGACGTAAAATGTATTAAAAATGAGTACTGTTTATGGATTTTTTACCTTTAATGTCGTTCCCTTTCGGATACTGTCCATAAGTGCATTTCGTGTATCATTTACAACTGGAAGCGCCGGAGCTGGTGACTTCAACGCATTCGGTGTCACTTGCGCTGCATTAAGTACAACTGGCATCGGAGGGGGTGGGGGGACTGCGGCGGCAACTGGTGGTGGTGGTGGAGGAGGTGGTGGCGGAGGCTTTAAATTATAAGCATAGATATTAGATTATTAGTTTAGACATTTTTCAGATTAACCACTTTTGCAAAAGATGCTGGTGGTGTTTAAAAAATGTTTTTTTTTTTAATATAACTTACAGCAGATGGTGCAGTCAAAGTTGTTTGAACCGGCGGTGGCCTAGATGGTGGCTGCGGTATTCTTACTACAGGTGCTGTAGTGGGTACAGGCGGAGGTGGTTGCCTAGCTGGCGGTGGAGGCGGTGCAGATCTTTGTAATGTTCCATTTTGAGGCTAAATAAGAATAAAATACAACCACATAAATCAATTTTAAATGCAAAAACGCTAGTGATGGAACTTACATGTTGATGTCTACTCGGTACAGGTGGTGGAGCAGGTGCAGGAGCCTTTGGTTTCTCCACCCGTTCGGATTTCACCGAAGCCAATACATTATTGCTTTGAATGAAGTCATAAATGAAAGCCCTAGTATCTCGATCATTCATGTGATTTTCCGAAACACCAGCTTTGGTAAGGAATTTTGTCAGCATTTCATCCTCCTCGTTTCCTGTCAAATCGAATCCTTTGTCAGCGTCCCAACCCACATGGCTTACATGCACAAAATTCATTGGTGTACTAATGTCTGCTTTGGTGTATTTGCGTTTCTTGTCTTTATTGGATGAGAGGCTAAAACTTGATGGCAAGAATGTGGGTTTTGATTGTGTAAGCTGAATACTGCCAATTTTTGAATGATTCCGCAGTTGTACACGAGATGAATCAGGTTGGGGTGTCGTGTCAACAACAGGTGTAGGCTGCAGTTGTAGTTTCGGATCTTTAGGGTTCGGTGCCATAGGTGGTGCAGTTGAAATCCTAGATCTCTGACGGCGTTCTTTAGAAGAAAATTGATAAAAGTTGTCTTACATTTTATAAATCTTAATTATACCTTGACGCTTTCTGTTCCGTGTTTCCATTGTAGCCTCAACGGTACGGTAGAAATCGTCACACTCGTCCTCTGATACGAAATTAAGACCAACGTGTCCATCCTTTTTTTACAAAAATAAATCAAAAATTCGTTAACTATTCAAATTTTGTTATATTAGTCAGCATACTTGTCCTTCAAATGTAAGAAGAAATGGACGTGCCTTCGTAAGCTTTAGCGATTCATATACTTCATGCTCCCAAAGTAGTTCGTTTTTCACTAGGCAATATGCCCGGAAAAAGTATGAACGGATACAGCTGTCTTTGATAAAGCAAACGACACCAGTATACTTTTTCTTCCAGTGTGAATGGGCAGAGCCTTCTGTCTTATATATCTGCACAACGGCAGTGTTCATGGACTAAAGTAAAAAAGAAAAGGAGAAATGGAAATCAGAGTGACATGATTAGAATCTTTTTGTTCCAAATCTAGGGAAAATTGAGTTTTTAAAAAAATAACAAGACTAGAGACTACAGTCGAGAATATTGGCAGAACTATACACACATGTTTATGTTCATGTGTACACGTGTTGTACCTACATATTTTATTTTGGCACGAATGGAAGCAAGAGGGTCTTATTGCTAAGTCCCAATGGCAAACTGCAATTTTTTATAACCAAACTGACGACAACGGCAGAGACATTTGTTTACTAGCGCCTTCATTTTACCAGGTTCCGGGACAACAAGTATTCACCAGAGATCACCAGGGATAGGTACCTTCCGGCAATTGTCAATGAAACAAAAGGTCATTTGACGTTATCTTGCAATTTTTCATACTTATCGATCTTATCGCTTTTTAAAACTTCAGTTAAAACGATAGAACAAGTATAATTCAATAAACAAAAGCATAGAAAAGTCAAACAAATTATTTTAGATATGATTCCATTTCTTTATTACCGCTAGCACACAAAACCACGTTGCATTGTCTCCTGAGTGCAAATCGTATCATGGCCATGAAACACTTGCAGGACTTACTACTTGTGCCAATTATTGATCGACAATAATTCCCTACTTTCACCCCTTTCCTTTAAGTGCAATGTTGTTATTTATGTGAATTAAAATGGATGCGACAGTAAAGAAGGATACGATTCGATTACACAACTGATTTGCACCAAAATGTAGCCATGTCAAAGGCAATTGTACTGCAGGAGAACTTTTCTTTATTTATTCTAATAGAAATTAAAAATAAAAAAAAATTGGAATAGAGGTGGACATGATGAAAGGAAAAACGTGCCATATTATTTTTTTTAACTTAAAATGTGCTAAACTAATTGAAATTGATTAGCGGTATGCTCATACATACATAGTTTGATAATTGATATCTTATCTTGGTATATGATAAGTGCCAGCTTTTTCTTTATCATGTAATGAGTATTCTTTTTTATAATTGCAACGGAACAGATAAAACGGAGAATCACAAGAACTGCTCTATGTCAAAAATTCGTCAGCCAACTGGTTATGATAGACTCTTATTCACAATACGCCTTGGAGTTTATTTTACCATTGGTCTAAGTGGGGATCATCATCATCATCATGCAGCCTGTTTTGTCCAAAGTCGGAAGTAGACCTCTTCTAATAATTTCCATTCTGCCTGCCCTGTCTTGTGCTGTACGGATCCAATTGTTTGCTAATATTCGCTTAATGTCGTCAATCTAGCATGATGGTTATCTTCCTATGTGTCTCAGGTCCTCTCTTGGTCTCCATTTAATTAGCCTTTTTGTCCATCTATTGTCTGTTACTCTTGCCACGTGTCTGGCCAACATTCACTTCGATTTGCTATCTATGTGGTTATATCAGATTTTCCAGTTCTTCAAATATCTTCGTTTGTAACCCGGTCTCTCCTGTTTATTCCCAGAATCGCTCGTTGTGCTACTTCCAGTTTGTTGATGGTACATCTTGTTAGGGTTAGGGTCTCCGCTCCATATGTGATAACTGGCAGTATATGTTACATTGGTCAAATACTTTCCTTTTCGCTCTTAGGTAGGTTTTTCATTTTACCAAAGGCTGTCAAGCCTAGTCCGATGAGGCGTTTGATTTCCCGGGTTTGGTTGTCTCTCGTTATTCTTATTTCAAGATCGAGGTCGATCATCATCATACCGTCACTGGGAACCAGTGGTAAGTGGGGAAATCCAAGGAAAGCTTTCTTTGAATAAAGATATCATTTACAATTCGTGTTGACGAAATGTGAACAAAACGTGGAGTTGTTTATAAATGATAGAAGCCAATATCTATCATGGAGTGTTACTTACTTAGTTGGCGCTACAGCTCGAGGTGAACCGGGGCCTGCTTCTCGCAACCATTTGTGTGTGCGTGTTATATTTTTGCACGAATGGAAGGGACCTACAGTTTTTTGCCGACTCCGAACGGCGAGTTGAGAAGCTCAATCGTGACAAATAATACTCTTTGATGCTTGTCAGACATTTGAAAGAGGTGGTACCGTGAACAAATTCTTTTAGGTGTTAGACCCGGCCAGGAGTTGAACCCGGGCAGCATTGACTGGTAATCCATCGCACTAACCACCATGGCCACGGCGAACACCATGGAGTGTTGCGCTACATAAAGTTAGTAAAATTAATATTGATACCTTCCCGTAAGAATGTATGAATATTGAATGCGACATTTTCAAAATTTTACAGGAAACTATCAAATGAAAGCCACAAATAAATGAAAGAATATCCATATGAACGAGTATTGTCATATAGATGTATTAGTATGAAACATTTTAATTATTGGAAATCAGGACGAGACATGTAAGCATTTGATTACAAACTTAAAAGGTTGCCAAATAGAATCATCCCAATGCAGATACCATGTACTCGCAATTTGTAGAGTTTGCATGGAAGATGATTAAGATAGTTTTATAATAAGTTCGGATGAGCCAGCGGAGGTCAGCTTTCGTATGACACAATTAAATAAAAGTATTATGAGGCTTTCTCACTAAGCAGTTAGTTTTCTCCGATTTAAAATCAGGGTTTTCTTAATGAAATTTTTCAAATATTCTTCTTTGTTTATTGTTTACGTCCATTTTTTTATTATCTATGGTGTATTGATATCAATTTGTGTATACAAATACATACATAAGTATGTTTATTTAAATAAAGACAAAACATAAGGAAAACAAACCATTCCGTTCGTAGTATTGTATAGCCCACAAATAATGTATAGTTTGCACCGTTGCGTTTTGTCCTGAAAAAACCATAACGCCACTATCTAATTCATTTTCGGAACAGTTTTCTTCTTCAGAGAATGGTAACAGGGAAGAGTACGGTTTGAATTGGTCATTCATTATCATCTCGTAACAGGTTCCTACCATCGATTAAGCCTTGGAAAGGAACGCTTAATCATTGGAGTAACCTCGTATCATTACAAGATAATCACCCCAATTATGCAAGTCGTATTTGAGAGTCACATACGAACATAGTCGTATTTTGTTATTATGGAAGTCGTGTCACTACGAACATACTCGCACGCTAATGACTTTCAACTGTCAAAAGAATCGGATGCCATCGCATACGACTTTCGGTCTATATCAGCTATTATGCAAGTCGTATTAAGTCGTATTTTCAACGTTTTTAGGCGTATTTTCTTCGGCTGCGATTTCTTAAGTGACTCTACACGATTTTCACGAGAACATGGAAAATAAACAATTGTAAGCTCTTGAATGGAAACGATTTAATGTTTATTGAAGTTATTTTACTACTTAAATTACTTTTACTTTCTAAAAAACTTAAAAACAGCAACCAATTCGTTGGTTTGGTATATGCTATAGAGAATAATGTTGACATCACAAGGGACAGCACGTTGATCTAAAAGATGGACAAATGGTTGTCAACAGAACAGTTTTATTAAACTGCTATGGTCAATTAATTATTTAGTTTAAGAAAATTGTAATTCAATTTTCGAAAAATACATCCGAAAAATAAATTCACATGTACACACACATGTACATACACATTACAATGAATTTGGCAGTTATTGCGTTTCAACTATCTCTTAACAATCTGTGAAAATAATTCCTTTTAACGATATTCCTTCATGTGCTCAAAAGAATAAATCTATTTAGTTTGTGGTGACATCTTTCGGGAGCAGTTGTAATAAATCATCTCCTTGACCTCGCCGGCAAGGAAACCAGCACTGACAGCAAAAAGTTCAGTTTGAAGTGCGACGTAATGCGCTGTTAACACGCAGCAACTTATAGGGAGTCGTACTCAACGCATACGACTTGCATAATAACAAACGAAATACAATACGATGCGAGTACGACTTGAAGTGAGATACGAGATACGACTTGCATAATTGGGGTGAATGTTTTGCCGTAGATAGCCAAGCTTATTGGAAGCAATAGGTTCGATTCGCAGTGTTTTATCGGAAATATTTTATCTTATCACCAGACGAAGAAACAAAAATTATCTACATTTTTTCGCTTGTTCAAAAAGTTGCTAATACGCGTAAACATATGAATATAAGAGTGGGTATTTAATCTACATTTTAATAATAAACGGTTTCTATAACCAAGTAGATAAACAAATTGGATTTTTGTCACAGAGTAGGAAAAAAAATCATTGAACTTTCTTTTTCCTCTTTTCCAATTCGTACTGCGTGAACATGTAATTAGAAAGTTTTCATGAACCGACTTCGTGTGCTGTTATTTTCCCTTTCGTCTATTGATTTTGATTTACGAGCTTTGTGTGCAAAATAATGGCTTTCATTAAATAATTTTACTGAATAAGGTAAATTGTAGTCGCTACAATGCAATTGTACAATGAACTCACCTGACATTTTCGTCCCAAGAGCCCGAAAACTATATCGTTTTCACTGGCTGATAGAAGACTGCTGCCGCTGTTTATCTTCTGGCGTTCACTGCCGCCACTTGATGACATTTGCTGTTTCATGGTTTTGTTATTCATTAAAATTATTATAATTTTTTTTTTTTAATATAAATAGTTATGCGTGCTGTAATTTAACTCTATCGATTTAGAGTGCATTCCCATCCGGGAGCAAGAAGCAGTCTTCTACAATCACAAAAACAGAAATAGCAGCACACAAATACACAATAAATAAATGAAAACAAAAGCAACTGAGGCTACAAAAATACGAGCGCGTGAGTCACTTAAATCCAATCACTATGTGGGGGCAATTCACCCTTAGCAGTTTTTTTGTTACTCAAAAAAGAAAGTGAACATATGCGATCCAGATGCGAGATCAACTTACTTATTCACTTTTTGTTCTCGCTTAATTAACAGTTTGATTTATTTTTTGAGTTCGCAAATCTCTAGCAAGCTATTGATCAAACAAAACACATAACAGTCAATTGTCCACGGACCAAAAACACGACAGTACTGAGGCCTCGATAGATTCGCTCAAAATTTCTAATCAATTGGATTTTATCTAATCTTTTCGGAGCAAGATAGCATTATTTGAAAAATAATATCGATAGAAATTACAGAAGGGATATTAATGGTACGATTATTCCTGGGAAACTATAACAAAAGATAGTTTTTCCTCAGCTTTCTTCTATACTTTTGCAGTTTGCACAATAATTTTGTAGAATGAAAATCTGTTTGGCAACCATTTGTGTATAAATTATACCAATTGAGTTGTCACTTCAGCTAGTTCGTATAATAGGTGTGTTTGTTTTGTTGAATTTGTGTCGAACGGATTTCTGTATTTTATTTAAGTATTAATTAATACATACATTTTAAATACTGTTATATTGAATTTTAGGAAATGATACTGTTTTTGCTTAGGCGCTTACTACAAAATTTGCATAAAAAGTGTGAGCAGTTAATTTTTTTGAATTTTGTGGGCAGCTGGTGACATTTCTGAATTTGCTTTGACATTTACCAAATGGATGCGTTCAGTATCGATAAAAATACAGGTCGGTGCTATGCAATAAAGTATAATGAAATATTGTTTAGGTTGGGTAAAGTTTAATACAATATAGCTAAACAGTGGAGCAAATGGAGCGCTGCGTTCGAGTAATAAATCAAACTCCACTTTCCGTGTGATTAAGGCACTCAGGGCACAGTACACTTAATACAGGTAATACCTATATTGCGCAGAAAAAATTGCCGCAATTCGTGCCCTTTCTATAATTGTACTGAGTTTGGCGTTTAAAAGTCAAATTCATTTGTGAGTTTGGCGTTTAATTCAGTCATTTGTTTTTGTTTTTGAATGTTAACAAATATTCGCAGGGCACGTATGGCGGCCAGGTCGAAAATGAACACTCTGAGTATACTACCTTATATATGTGTACTGTGCACTCAGGGTAACTGTCATGCAGGCGCCGCACAGTGGATCGTTTCATACACATTCTAATTCTAGACGTGATTCGATTTGCAGTTCTAATCAATAACAGCTATCTAATATAGCTAAATATAGATTTGGAACTATTTTGGATAATAAACTAGCTAGCGTATACCTTTGTGTCGCGATGAAATTTTTGTTTTTCATATGCTTTGGATATCATGTATTAGAAACGGTATTCATCTCGCTTCGCACGGATTTGCATGGCATTTTTTTTTTAAGAGTCACAGTTTAGCCTTACTCGTAAGTAGTCAGATCTTTTATAGAATGAAAAACTTTTAGAATTCGTTATGAATAAAAGAAGTGTGTCGCAAGTTAATGAGCGCCAAGTTGAGCTAATTGAAAAAAAAATCCGGCTTATATCGACAAATTTTGCTTGAAATTGAAAGTCAGCAGGTTCGCGTAGAGAAAGGTTCTTCTCAAAGTATAAAGATTGACTCGAGGAGAGCGATATTATCTTAGGAGATTATACTGGAATTGTAGTTATCTATGCATGCGCTTGTGGTAGTCGCAAAATAGCAGATGTAGTAAAAGAAGTTTCATAAACACCCGAAGCAGCTAAGAATTTGAAGAAATTTGCACAGTTAATCATACTGACCGTATTCATATCATTATTTGTCAAAGAAATATGTAATTGTTTTGCGATTTCTTACACAGTATATATTACATACTAATGACTCATTAGTAATGAGTATGACTACTCAAAATGATTGCAGGAAATAACTCCCCAATGAAATAACTCCCCAAACGGAAAACGAAATAACTCCCCAAAATCGAAGGTGAAATAAGTTCCCAAAAATGTATGAAATAAGTCCCCATTTTCTCAGTATTTTTTTTATGTTTTTATTGCATTATAGAAAGTTAGTGTTACATTTTAAAATAAGGAATTTATATAAATACATAAATATAGTATGTATATAATTTATATTAAATATTTACGTAAATACAAGAATTGACTCTTTTACTTTGCTTTTACAATAAGGACATTTAATGATCCTCTATTTACATACAAATATATGTCATCATAAATTAAAATTATAAAAACAAATTAATTCCAACGCAAAATTTGTTATATCAGATCCGCGGGGCGGCGCGGCGCATTCGCCCCTCCCCACTGACCGGCAACGATATGATTTAAAAGAATGGTAATTGTAGTAGCTTTCAATTCTCAAAAATCTAATCTAAAATCTTTCCCTGCCAAAATATTCCATGTACACTATTAAAAGCTGCCGGAAACATCACTGTGGCACAACCTTAAAAGTTCTGTTCATTAAATATCACCTGTTACCCAGCGACATAATTTCTTCAATGAATTTCATCATGCGATCTGAGCCGAAAATGCAGAACACAGATGATCTGTCATCTGGTTCAATGCATGCTTTAAAAAAGGCCGAAAAATGCTCCTCATATTTGGCCCTTCCAAAATTATTCCAAATGGATTCTCGTTAAAAAGCCAATGGAGATTGAATTTTTCTATTCTATTGTAGTAAAATATACTGTCTAAACTCTAAAGTGTCCAGTATCTGGTTATTCATCTGGTAGAGTTGTATGTTTGAAATATTTGCCACGTAAGAGCAGTTCAGTTTTAAATTTAAACATTAGTTGTAAGTTGCACAGTACCGTACCTTCATGTGAATATGTTCATGTATTTAAAAAAAAAAGTCGACAGCTTTTGGCAGCAATCCATAAATTGCAACTTCCAAGATTCAGAGAATTTGCTGGTGCATTTTATGTACTGAAAGCTGCTTCAATTTGGTGTCATATTAGCGAGGTGCCCAAGGCCGCACATATAAGTAAGTGTTCCTCAAGTATTCAAAGACTCTCCCATTGCTCGAATTCTTGTTGTGATTACTTGTCGTGGTCAATTCCATGAAGCCACTCAGCCGTGACTTATAGGTTTAATTATTCATGTAATCCGCCTTTTTCTACTTAAAACTTGAACAGTGGATGTTGAGTAGGTAGCTTTTCCTATATATCACAATAAACACATGTTATGAATCTAGTGTCTGTCATCTAAGACGTAAAACCTGGACGGAACATATCAACGCTACAGGCCGTTTTGTTCCATATTGGTGAGTTGATACATGAATGTCACCCAATAGAGTCTACACACCGCACACATTCGTTGGTCGGTGTTTTCTCTTCGCGGCTTCAAAATGCAGGTTGTATGCACTCGTATCTATTGGTTTTACATAACTCACTATGTTACCACGATAGATGCGGACAATTTGAAACCAATCCGAGTGACTGCAAACTGAGTGCACAATTGATAGATATGTCAGAAATGCCAGAGCTATGAGAATTAGGATATTTTGTGCATATGGTGTGGGTATAGGTAGAGATATGAAGAAGATGGAAAACGTAAACGAAGCGACGCGACGGACGTTTGCAGTTGGAAATAATCGTGAGATATCTGTCGGAAATGCGAAAAAGAGGTTTACAATGAATTATTTTCAACGTGACCACTTAACATAGATTTTTTTTGTAAATTGAACAAAAAACAGAGCGCCCATAAATATGTCGGTTTTGACTTACTGATGGAACGCTCCAATCCCTCAGCGAATCGATTGCGCCAATTTTATAGGCTCCTCCGGGAATAAACGCCACTGATCTCCCCAATATATGCATATAGTTAAAAGAATGTAGAGGTAGACTTTAAAATAGTAAATATGTTAAATAACTATTCGGCGTCTGGAGCCTTATAAAGAAACAAGCCTAGCTTCTCGCAACCATTGATGCTTGCGTCTAGTATTTTTTTGTACGAGTAAGGGACCTACAGTTTTCTGCCTTCTCTGAATGGCGAGTTGAGAAGCTTCTTACGACAAATGATACTCTTAAATGCTTGTCAGATATTTGGAAGAGGTGACTGGGATTGAACATTTACAGCACGCCCAGTAATCCGATGCATTAAACACCGACCCGCTTATGACTTATAACTGTTCAAAAATATTAGGGACACTTTTAAGGCCAGCATTGTAGTCTTCTGCTGTAACTTACTTACTTACTTAAGTGGCGGTACAGTCCGGGGTGGACCAAGGCCTACCTAAACCAACAACCCCTTCCAGTCCAATGTTTTTTGACCAGGTCGATGTCGCTGTACAGCTCGTACAGTTCGTTGGAGAATCTTCTCCTCCAAAACCTGTCAACATCAACGGGACCGAATATCTTACGGAGGATTTTTCTCTTGAATCGACCAAGGATATCTTCATACGCTTTCGATAAAGTCCATGCTTCAGCTCCATATAGCAAGACAGGGATGATTAGGGCCTTATATAGAGTCTCCTTAGTCGATCGAGAAAGTAGCCTTCTTTGCCCAAAAAAACAGCCATTGGACAACAGCTGGATGTTGTGGAAATAGGATAGGCACTGACTGGCTTTAACTGGGCAAAGCCCAGTGTTGTAACTGTTACTATACATCAATTGTGCTTATTTTACCTCCAAGTGGTAGCCATCGGATACTGGTCGCTGCCCACTCGGGCGCAAGTGCTGACCAAGACAAAATAGCAGCATTATAAAAACGTCAGCGGATGAATTCCCTCAATGGGACCAACGGTGGCGCTAGATTTCCAGAACCTTATCTGAGCTACTTCGACATATTCGGAGCTCAAGTCGATAAGGATTTCTATGTACTAGTCATGGTCTTGGAAAAGAGTTGGTGGCGGATGAGCACCTATTGGGCCAACGGCAGCGCTCACACCCCCGGTGGCGGGTTACTGACACCGGTGCTCCCGGCCCCTTGTCCTAAGGGTATAAGAGGACCTGGTCCTCTAGGTTGGGGGTTGTGCGTGGGGTTAACTCTCTAACCACGAAAAAAAAAATCTAGTTCCGAAACAACCCAAAGCCTTGGAAAAGGACGGATCCACTGTTAATCTACTTCTTAGCCCAAATAAACAGTGATTGACAAGAGTAATCCATCGTTTGATTTCCGACGAAAAGTCATTTTTCGATGCTATAGCAGAGCCGAGGTAGACAAAGTCCTTTACAACCTCAAAGTTTTAGCTGTTTATTATGACTATGACGTTCTATCCAATTCATCGATGTTGAGTGTCCCTTTTCGCTGACAGCCATATATGTACTTTGTTTTGCCCTCGTTTACCGCTAAACCCATTTTAGCCGCTTCCATTTATACGTTTAAGAAGTCGCATGGCAGTACGTCACCTTGTCTGAATTCTTTTTCTCCGTCGTCATCCTGCACAGATGGATGAGTTTGGCAGCAATGTTAAAACTAGATAGGGCTCCAATCCATGTCCATTCAATTCATCTCTCCAGATGGTCTCATAGGGGGCCTTGAAAGCGATGAACAGGTGGTGGGTATCGTAACTGTAACTCACAGCTGTTTATTTTCTTTGGGCTTTTGTATCGAGTGTCGAAATTTCACCTTCTGAATGCTTCCGCTACTTGCTACTATTACTTTATCTAAAATCTAAGACAACAACCTTGTGAGTATTTAATATTTGCTTGCAACTAAAAACTAGTGCCCTACCTCAAACACTAATTAAAAAGCAATTAAAGCTTTTCAGGTGAAACCGTTTACCGCAATAATTAAACTGCTATCACAAAATAAATTCAATCATAAAATATACAAGATAATTTTGAAATTACTTAAATGTTCCTAAATGCCTTGCCAAGTTGTTCCCCATATCCGTCTATCAACAACAACGGTGCAGAAATTACCGTCAGTGGATAACGTGTGGTACTCGTAGCAAACGCCACAATGTCTTGTATTCAGATCTCTCATTGCTTCGGCTTTCCACCGCGAGTTTGGCAAATGCAGTACGTTACATAAATGAATATTGTTTTAAAATGTTTGCATAATTGCTTAAATATCTCACTATTCCTAGCACCGAGCAATATTGCTCTGTGTCTGGTTTAATCAGCTGGCCTGGCAGCAGGTTAAAGCCGCAATTACTTAGGAAAATGCATAGGGGATGCAGCGATGAACGTTAAAAATCAGATGAATATTTTCAAAACTGGCACCAAACGCCGATCTACACACAATTGATCAATTTGCCACCCGAAAATGAATGTATTCGCCATTCCATACGGGTTTACCGCGACCAATTCATCACTCAGCTTTGTCTATTTGGTGGTCACCAATGTTGGGCGGCAGTGTCTACCTTGCTGGCATCCACTAAATTAACACTCCCGCTATGGAGGTGGCTTTTTATTCGCCGGTGCAGTCCAAACAATTTACCAATTAATGAAAGCAATTGAGTCTGCTAGGCGATAGTCATGGATAGCTGCTCGTATGTGTGTACATACGTTGGGATAGTGGATACAATATTTTTTTTATTCATTTGTGCTATCGAATCTTGATCATAATTAAAGCACACGTAAGCACTATGTGTGGGCAGCCATCGTCGGTAAAGTGTCGTTATAGCCTTCGTCGAGTTATCGTCCTCTCTATGGTTTTATAGTTAAACGGAAAACCTTTGTTTGTTTATAAGTTTGATAAAAAACTCTTGAAATGCAGGCAAACGAAACAGTTTATAGATTTCGTTAGCATATTTTAATTAAAAAAAAAAAAAAACTGGTAACTCGTTTGCATTTTAAAAACTCAACTAAAAAATGCCGCAAAACGTCTTATTTTGATTTCGAATTACATAGAAATATAAATATGCATACATAAGCCGTGTTTTTTTGTACGCGTATATACGCTTATTTTGCAAATTTACATGTAAAATACAACAAAAGTCAAATAAGCGGCGATAGTATCTGCGCTTAGCTAAGCGGATATAAAAGCAGTGATGCTTGGGTGGCACTACAGCTCAGGGGGAACCTGGGCCTGCTTCTCACAACCATTTGTGTATGCGTGTTATATTTTTGCAGAAAACAGTGATACCAAATCCAAATTTCTTCTTTTGCGATGAATTCCTATGCAAAAATTCATATGACAACCGGAGAAAGCCAAACGTAAACAAAGAACAATCGAAAACGATTCTTTCATCTCTTATTAATTCTTTGCCGACGATTTGTTAAGTCAATAAGCAATAAATTGATCATTCAAAATAATAAATAATTTTTTTTATCGGAACTTAATATATTTGAATGTGCATTCCCTGAGTTTTCCATCTTTATAATTTTATTTTTCAAAATAATTTGTTTTTTTTTTTCAATTTTGTCAACAACTGACAGCTCAAGGGTCATTATTTGTCATAAATATGTCTGTGCTGCTAATTTCTTGTGATGAGTTCGTCAAGCGGCGATAGGCGTATTTTTGTGCACTTTTATATGTACGCATGCAAAAAAACACGGCTATAGGTACTTAAAAGTAACCTGTAATAATATGCGTCTAAGATTTAACCCCGCAACTCATGAGAACTATTTCGACTTTGGAGCTTTGTATAAAGCAAATAACACAGTACACATATGTAAGGTAGTATGCTCAGAGTGTTAATTTTCGATCAAGTTCGCGCACCTGTCAAAAATTCAAGAAGATGGCCACCATACGTGCCCTGCGAATATTTGTTTACATTCAAAAACAAAAACAAATGACTTTGAATTAAACGCCAAACTCAGTACAATCATAGAAAGGGCACGAATTGCGGCCATTTTTCCTGCGCAATATATTACCTGTATTACGTGTACTGTGAGCAAATAAGGCCTCTCACGTATTTTTGTGCTAGGTCACTGAGATCGTCGAAGAAGTATTCTCCTAGGTGTGGTTTTCTACTACGGGAAAGAGCTGGGTATGAGCAGAGGAGATGTGTTGGGCTTTCCTGCTCTTCTTCGTCTCTGCAACGTCTGCAGAACTCATTTGAAATGATACCAAGCTTAGTTGCATGCTTGCCTTTAAGGCAGTGTCCTGTAATGATACCAAATAGTCCAAAAGTAGTGCTTTTATGTAGTTTCTTTAAGACATTTGGGGTGGTTAAGATCTAGTCTAGGCCACATCTGTCTGGTGACAAGGCACGTAGTTCCACTTTCCCATCTAGCATTGGTTTTATTGACTATGTCAAGTTTGAGTGCTAGCTTGTAAGTACCGAGGGGCATACCTATATTTCTCTTATCGGGTTGAATAGGTATTAATGTTACTAGTTTAGCGAGCTCTTTAGTTTTACAATTCGCTGGAATGTCTCTGTGCTTAGCCATCTCTATAAGAGATGAACGGCAGTTGGGGGTGGTCTTAGAAGTGGATGAGACTGATTCCAGAGATTTCAAGGCCGCCTGACTATCCGAGAAAATGCTAATATCGTTAGTGGATACTTCATTCCTCTTGATCCAGGACAGCGCTTCCAAAATCGCTATAAACTCCGCTTGAAACACGCTGCAGTGATCAGGGTTCAGGGAGGCGGAATGAGAGATTAATTTTTAGTCTGTCTGAGAAAACATCTTCTCCTACACCATCATTAGTTTTAGAGCCATCAGTGTAAAAGTGTATCGACTTGTCTGCTGTGGCTCCTAAGTCATCCCAGAAGGACCTATCAGGAATGTGTGACCTTAAAGTTTTTTGCCAACATTGGGCTTCGGCACAGTATAGCCTATATTTTCGGGAGAGTTAAGTGATCTAATATTGTGGAGTGACCCGTGTAGTTTCATGACCACTGTGAGTTGGTTTTGAGTCTTATGGCAGCATTGACCAGTTATATTGAGCGGTTAGAGATACAGTAGGATATCTGGTGCTGGCAGAGGGTGTAGTTCTTAGAGTTCCACTAATACACAGACAGGCTAGTCTTTGCACTTTCTTCTTTATCTGCCGGAAATCCATATACATACATAAAAAACATATTTCCAAAAGCAAGAAATTATTTTGAATTTATAGAGGAATGATTCATATTGCCTCAGCAACTAACATTCAGTAAAGTGTGCTACCAATCCTCTGCCTTGCTCCACTTAGCAGTCAAATTACATAGCTAGACCAAGGCTTCAGATCGAGTGTCGATAGCAATTTTAGAGCGTGACCAGAATCGCATGCGTCATATTAACAAATTATTTTAAATATCTCATTTAGAAATCTTCACATAGGCACTGCACTGCAAGCCTTATTGCAAGTCTCACAACCGAAGAGAAGGAGAAATACACTTGGTGCAAACTGTAGACTTTATTTCTTTCATATGAGGAAGAAGTGTGTTTGTTCTTATAACTGGTTGTGTTACCATAGTGTACAGAGCTGCAAACTAAGTTTATTATTTCTCTTTGCATAAAAAGTAAAATGCTGCGGTATACTATACTTCAAGGCATGCAAATTGAGCATGGATAGCAATGGTATAACCGTAGTCAATTAATTTAAGTGAGATAACAAGGTGGGAGTTGGGCATACATTATAATAATACTAAACTTCAACTAAAAATTGATTTAATTATAATCGAACGGTACCTAGTTTGTTCAAGGATGTTAAATGCTATAAAATCGTCCGCTTTAACAGGTAGTACTCACTTGTTGCCTTGTCGGTAATGAACATACATGTTTATTTTGTATGTAATTATTTATATCCTTAACAGATCTTTACATAACGACAAATATACATATTACATATAATAAAGAAAAATTTCAAAAGTTGAATAACCTACATAAATTTCGCTCTTAAAATTTCAATAGCATTTTGCTTTAAATAATCACGCCTTGAGCTAACATCCTAGCAGCATGATTAAATAAACGGATGCATCGAGTTATTGGTTAGTCCTATGTATTGGAGGATAAAATAGAGGCCGTTCTCTTAAAACTCTCAAAGGCACGTAGAATGGTAAGGAAAACAGCAATTCAGCGCACTGTATTCTACTTGAAACAATGGCGCGAGTTCATTGTCAGCCCATGAATAGTGCCTATAGCCGACTTTAGTTACAGCCGGCACTAAATAAATAAGCCGGCTATAACTTTTCGTTATTCATAAACACATTTTTGCCTGTGTATTGGTTAGTATCGACTTTGGTATGTTTTCGTAAAGTGATTTGAACGAACTAACCCAAACGTCAAAATATTATATGAGACATTTAGAGCAGACTTTAATTATTTAAAGTGTCGTTTGACTCATTTTAAAATTTCGAGTCGGCTACAAGTTTAAAGACGACCATAAGGTGATTTTTTAGGTTATATAGGTGATTAAATTCGTTTATTGTCGGCTTTATCTGACTATGAATTTGCGCCATTGTCATTCAAAAACACTAAGGACTGCATTTTCCTTCTGACAAAGAGAGTACTTAAATCAAGCAGTAAACATCGAAATTTGTATGAATCTCTATTGAATCTACTAAGTGCATGGTAGGTAAACGATTTCTGGGCCCGTTCAATACGATATGAATGAACCTCATAGTAGGGGTCGCAGCAGTACTCTACTCTGGACCGAACTATAGCGCAGATATCATTGATATGATATGATATATACTGATATCACGAAGCGAGTGTACAAACTACTATGTTTTGTATAACACTAAAATAATGGTTGTCGTTGTGGTTTTCAGACCCTCTATACGACTCTACCTGTGTTTGCTTTTTGAATGACGAAATTTGTATACACACAATCGAGCAAAAACAAAGATGGCCGCTGGGTTGCATGCAGTAGCAAACATTTTTGTGAGTATAATTTTTTAATGTCACCCCAAGAATTTAGACACTATTCGGTCAATGTGCAAACTGAAATAGAAATGTGTGTCAGAAATGACCCCTAGGTCTTTAACCTCAAAAGCACGACTAAACTTTACGTAGTTAGGAGAATTGGAGTAATGAAAGGGAAATTGAACAAAACTTTGCGTTTAGTAAGACTAAGTTGTACGTTATTGTCATCACACCAGGACAAAAACAAGTTTATCTCATGTTGAAACCAGAGGCAGTCGGTCTCAGATTTTAAAATCGTCAGCAAATAACAAACATGAACTCATTTTAAAAAGCTCAGGAATTTCATTCATACAAAAAAAGCCAAAGACCTAAATGGCTTCCTAGCGGAATATAATGACCTCTAAACAAAAATTGTCTCGTTTGATAACTGTACTCTGTCAGTATATGCCTTATGGGGGAACTTTTTTTAAAACACTGGTGCCAGTAAATATCTTCAGGGCCTATCAATTACAAAAATTGCCTCTGAAATAAAGACCAAACCACTGGCTTACACAGTTTTGCTTTTTTAATTTTCGTCAAATTTGCATCCATACCATCATGACCAGCCTGCCACACAGTCGATCGTGTGGCCGTCATCAACCCTCGTTGTGTGTATGGAAAATATGAACATAAAAACAGTGTTCCCATTATTAAGTTTAAGCAAATCGTTACAGCTTTTTACTTGGTTTTGGTCAAAGAGCTTTGGGATTTTGTGATTTTGAAAACCAATAAATGAATTTGATTATGCGAGGATGGGGCCACTTGGCTTTTTTTTCCATTTTAATTTTTTCTGCGGCAGCCGTTAAAATGCAGCTCAACAATTTTTCGATTTTTGTGATTTGTAATGAAGGCTATTTACCCGAGATGAGTGTTGGGTAATCGTTTCCGATATATAACATTGACACATCATAATATTCGAAAACATGCCTTTTACAACATACTAAAATTTCATCATCGAGGTGGTGTCTACTTTGTACACAGTTATCTTTATTTCGTTCAGCAAATTGTGTTGTTTTCAAATCAGCAGATGGTAACCCTACGGGTGGTGCTCTCCGATTCGTGGCGAATTGTCATGCATACTACGGTAACCCAGTCAGAGTTAAAAGAGGGATAGGTCTTTGTAAGCTGTTGCAACCAGCCTGAGAGGCGTCCAACATCCAATCTTCCCTGTACTGACAATTCGATTGGGACAGAGTATATGGTTCTCTATTTAAAACATAGGACGATAACCAATTCAAGATTTTTGAGTGAAAACCGACCATAGCTAATTTTTTCAATACGTTCGAGTGGTTAATTCTGTCAAAGGCTTTTACAAAATCTGTATAAAGCACATCAACCTGCACACCACGTTTAATTGAATTAACATGAAAATTTGTAAAAAGAATTAGATTAGTCATATCATAGTAGAGCCCCATGTTGCAATGCGGAAATGTGCTGCTTAACCTGAAAATATAATTTTTTTTTACCATTTTCTCGAAAAGTTTCGGTATTGCTGATAACTAACTTATACAGTTGTCCACATGTCCAGGACTTATTCAATAGGTTGTAAAATAATAATGCTGGTACTAATGGGCCTTTCAAATCTAGAGGAACACATTCCATAAATCAGCAGGGCAGCCAAGTATGGCAAAATGCATATTTAACGACTACAGTACTAACTGGTATTAGCTCTGGAATACTTCTTCTGCAAAAAAAACTGCTATATTTTGTTTTAAAAGACTTACAGATCCCAGTGGGATCGTGTTTTGCTTAAAAAAACACCATTTTCAGCTTATGACAGGACTGGTATATGAACAGAATCAACCTTAATCGTACTTAATTTATGGTGGTTCTGATTTTTTCGCCAAAATATGTTTTCTTTTATTTTGTTAACTAAAATTAAGAAATGTTCGCACACTAGATACAAAATCATCCAACTATTTACTTCAACCACAATATTCAATTTCAAGCTACAACCAATTCGAGTGTTTCCCATCGACAGATACTCATATTCAATCATTTGGACCGCATGCAATCTCACCGCGAAATATTCTCTAATATGAAACTGAAACCTAGTCTTTTTGTGGTTGGATTTGTTTCAGCCTCAATTCTCTGTTCTGAACTGAAACGAGCACCATTGTATGTTAGCACAATCGTAGTGTTAAAAATCTCTATCAAATATTCAAATGACTACATTTAGCATAAACATCGTTCGCCAAATTTTAGAAAAAATGCCAGACCTTCTTGTTGTTCAAGCGCCAGTCATCATTTCACATGCAGAAAAAAAACCGTTGACTCCAAAAAGTGACTGCAGTATTTCAAAAAGTCGCATTCTTATGCAACTCATGCCATTGGCGTCTGATACGCAATCCTTTAGGAAATGTACTCGTACTCAATGAAAAGAGTTCTCCGACATTCGTACACATTTCCCGCGCGCATAATCGAAACTTACTTTGACACTGGATACCGATAGTACAAGTACAAACTACAGAGCTACCTCGTTTATGAGTCTCTGTGGTCTTGATATGTGCTACCGTGCTCTGCTAATTGAACCGAAAAGCAGTACGTTTTTTTTTCTTCTGGAGCACAGGTACACTCTGGCTGTGTCATGTACTCGAAGCACATTGTCTCGCGCCAACAACACTACCGTATGGCGGAAGGAAAACGATACAAGAATGTGTAAAATTCACAAGAAGTGACAAAACCATTGTAAGATTAAATAATACAGATTGTTTGCAACATTTAGATAAACAAATTTATGACCAGGCCAAGAGTGCATGGGTGAGATTCATTTGTAGTGGTGGTGAGACTATGGCGCAATGACAAAATCTGCGTGTGGCTAGATCAATTGGAATACTCTTTGTGTGACGCCTGTGAGTTCAAGTTGTACGGATCGGGTTGCCCTTATTATGGAGGCATTGTATCATTGTCTTAAATTTGCGAGACCGAGCTGTAGGTGCTAATAAGATTCAAAGGTTGTAATAAAATATGGGAATCTGTCTATTTGTTGCTTTATGCTGCTTTATAGAGATCACGTTCTCACAACAGAGACATTGGTGCAATGGATTGGAAGAATAACGATAACTGAAACTGAAGAATGTATCTTGTGGGACCATTAGCAGGGTATTACGGACTGATTTTCAATGATTTCAATGATACTGAATGAATTCAAAATTTGAGGTCAATCTATCTATTGCTTTGACATTCAAATGTATATAGTTCTCTTTTTTCGGTGGAAGAATAAAAGTAAATATTTCACCATGAAGTTATAAGCTCTAAATGGACAGCTTCCAGAATCAGTGTTGGGCAACTGACTTTAAGGCGACGAAACAAGTTTAAAAAGCCAAGACATGATGAAGAAGAAAAAGGGAATATAGTTGACTATTATTTGCAATAATATGTAAAAGGAATAAATACTTTATAGGAATTACAACAGACTACCTACTTTTCATATTCTCTTGAATTGTATGGTTATACTGGTATTAGGAGGATTTGGCAAAAAATAATACCAATTTATAAATAATTTCACGATGAAGTTCGGGAGAACAAAGTAATTCTTTCAAATGTCTGCACCTTTAAATCACACACTCTAGGAAGTGAGAACGGCTGATGATGCTGGAGCAGGTATATTGGTATCAATGTCCAGAATCGTCATACCAATGATCAATTTCTCGTATACTTTTCAAGTAGAAAATGTGTACAAATAAGCCACAACAGGAAGCACAATCTTTTCAGATAGCTAAAAGGCCATAAAAACGTTGAGCTAATGTACAATCAACTAAAAACTAGTGTGAGAACGCCCAGAGGAACCAAACATTCTAGCGTATAGCCGAAAATAACAACGGAGTGGAAGGATACTAAGCGGCGGAAAAACTGCCAACAGACTGTGGGACTCCTATATCCTATATTCCTATCTATTCGGGGCAAAAACATAATTCGTGAAAAACTAAAGAAAAAAGAGGAAGACAAAAGCTATACATTGTATGTATAAGTATAACAAGTGTTACCGCTGAGAATATTCACAAAGTCGCAAAAAAAAGTCTAGAGGCATACAAAAAGTCGCAATATGAAAATTCGCATATTTTTGATTGGGGACCTTATTCGGGATCATCATAACGACAGTCATGGGTTTTATTTCATACATAAATTACTTATAAATTAAGAGATATTTATTTTAAATTTTTTTTTAAATTAACTTACATACTGTAACAAAGTACATAATTTAATTTTTTTTTTTAAACCAATGAAACTATAATAAGTAATTTAACATTTAAAATTGAAGTAACAAAATAATAAAAAGCAGTGTATACGGTAAATTTCCAATGTTTACAACTTGTGTACAACAACAAATGAGAAAAAGGACTCGAATCTCCATAGATTACAAGAAACCACTTCGACGAGTTATAATTTGAAGGGGAGTGGGCACCGTAGCGCAAGTGGTTAGTGCGTCGGACTACTGAGCCAGCGGTATTGGGTTCGAATCCCGCCGCAAACACCTAAAAGTTTTTCACAGTGCCCACCTCTTTCGAATGTCTGACAGGCATCAAAGAGTACCATTTGTCACGATTGAGCTTCTCAACTCGCCGTTCGGAGTCGGCAAAAAACTGTAGGTCCCTTCCATTCGTGCAAAAAATATAACACGCACACACAAATGGTTGCGAGGAGCAGGCCCAGGTAAACCTCGAGCTGTAGCGCCAACTAAGTAAGTAAGGAGTTAAAATAGACCCCCCGCCATACGATTTTTTGTTCGCAAGAACTTCAGGAATCTCCTCTTAAAGGATTATACTTATACCTCTTTACTAGGATACCCTGTATTTATAAATATTTCGCAATGCAATGCGAAAGATTCATTGATATGGTTCATAATTTATTTGTATTATAGAATTTCAGAAGTAAGCTGCTATAGTTACTTGAAGCTACTATACTTCAAGAAAATAAGTGAAAATAAATGCATTTCGACAAAAAAGTCTCAAAAAACTATAAAAAGTCTTAATATGTATTTCTATGAAAAGTCGCAAATTTGGAATATTTGGAAAAAGTCGTATTGGGACAGTCAGAAAAGTGCCAAAATGCGACTTAGAATGCACAGCCTTTCGTTGAATCGAAAAATTCGTTAAATCAATTGTTCTTTTTTTCTACGTAATAATACCAGAGCAAAGTAAATAACGTGAGATTTACAATGAAATTACATATTAGAAATGAGAAATTCATTCACAAGTTTTTAATGTTCACTTAACATTTGGAAAAAGTCCATCTATACCGATGGGTCGAAGATGGACATAGGTATTGGAGCGCGTTGCTACTCGGAAGAACTAGGAATAAGCAGCTCCATACGACTTCCAGACCACAGCAGTGTTTTCCAAGCTGAGGTTCTAGCAGTGACAAATGCTGCTCATGTGGTGTCAATGATGACAATAATCACGAGAGGATATCAACATTTACATTGACAGCCAGCCGGCCATAAAAGCAATAGCCGCTACACACATAATATCGAAGCTTGTAAAGTACTGTCGCGAAGTGCTGAATGTTCTCGGCACGCAGCACAATGTAAAACTCTGCTAGATCCCTGGTCACAGCGGAATACCAGGCAACGAAGCCGCAGATGAACTGACCAGAAAGGGCTCGGCCCTGGATAAAGAACAAGCAGATTAAACCTCTGCTCTGTAACCTTCGGACCAAAATCGAACAAAGATCAGTGATCGAGGCAAATAACAGGTGGAGATCTCTAGTCACCTGTGAGATATTAAGAGGACTGTGGCCAGAATATGACAAAGCAAGAACTAGGAAACCCCTTCAAAAAGACAGGAAGCTGCTGTCAACACTAATAGGAGTACTAACTGGGAACAAAATTCTAAGATACCACATGAAGAAATTACGACCGAACGATGATGACATTTGCAGAGGATGTGGTGATAAAGAGATACATGAGGATACAACCCATTTTCTCTGTCACTGCCCTAACCTCTGCCAACTAAGAAACAGAACCCTTGGCAAATTCTTCTTCGATCATATCGACGAACTATCTGATGGATCACCATCTAAGCTACTTGAGTTTGCCAAGGCGTCAGGTTGGATGAAGCCTAGACAATGGGTCCACATGGACGTTAGAGTGATGAGGATGCAAGCATTCTCATAAGCCCGCAAACCTTACCTAACCTAACATTTGGAAAAAAAAAACAACTTTGATTTGACTTTGCTTATTGTTCCCCTCTAAGCTCTTCTGAACAGCCTCCTCCAGTATTCCGCTTAACAAAAGCGTCTTTGATTAGTCAATGTTGTTGTGAACAGTGAACTGACTACTAAATGCATTTATTGAAGCAATTTATTGTTTCCGAATGTTTGATTCTTGCATCAGTACGCAGCTCAGGCTGGTTAAAAGCAATGATTTTTGGGTAAGTTCTGAGCATCTTGAAATTCCTCGACCTGAAAGGAACGCAGATTTATGTTCATAGAGAGTTCTTCTTTGGTGCTTTTGGCTGACAAACCTGTGGTATGAATTTATAAAAAAAAATTAGTCTTAAAAAACTTTTAGAGTGGGAGTAATCTACAGGTAGAACTTTTTTCACGTTTTTTGGGACTTTTCGATGATCAACGAACTGTTTTTGGCTGAATGGACTACGTTTTATCAGGTCACATTCTCCAATAAAGACCCGTTTCATTAGCGTTGAATATCGCTTTCACAGTTAACTGATGCTCGCTTATTACGAGGTTCTCAGACTCACCGCAATTAATCTAATATTTCACAGAAGTAAGATCATTTTCATATCTGAACGCTGTGACGTAAGTGAAAATAATCATTTGTAATTAATAACCACGGCAAGCACGGATTTTATTAGTTAGTTGGGAAGGATAAAGTTGAAATTGTATCAAACTCCCTTTGTCAGTTAAAACTTTCAATTTTTAATAATTGGCTCATATTACACAATTTAAATTAACCTAAAAATAGATTAAACTCTACTTCGATGACTTCTTTTTGTCGGTTTAAGACCTGGTGTGCACGTTGAAGTAAGAAAAATAATCATGACTAGAATTACGGTTTTTTTTGAATATTGTTAGACAATTTTTTCCTTAATGAAATAGTAAAATGAGTAACAAGAAAAAATATATAAAATGAAACAAGTTTCTTTTAAATTCGATCAAGATTACCTGTGGATGCGGACAATTGCTCTTTTTCAGACATATCGCTAAGTAGCATTGCATATCAACTTACCAGCTTTTTCAGCAGCTTGGCAGCAGCCTCCTTTATATCAGAATGTGTTTTGCATTCGTGTTGTTGTATATGTACAAAACTATAACAAGAAATAACTCATAGAGCTGGAATACCGCGGTCGCGGTGATACTTTAATCTTTATGTGCATATAAATGACGGGAAAATAGCTTAACACCTCACAGCAGCTGTTGCAAAGTCCAATTCATCTGAGATGATGAACTCGTTTTAAATTTTTTTTAATAATAACTATTTACTCGTAGCTCAGAGCGGAATGTAAATACATATATATATATATGCTTTCTGGTGGACCCCGTGCTGCTTTGATTTATCTTTCGAAATCCACTAGTATGCTCATTGTTACTTGAAAGTTTTTTTTTAATACTGTACATTTAAATTTTTAAAAAATAAATAAATTCTTAATTACGTATTTACAGAGGATGATTTATTTAACTTAAACTGTGTATTTATTTAATTACTTAAACTAATTAGATTTGACTTAGAAGTATCTAAAGTACTGGCTGTTGAAATAGTCAAACGATCGCTGAGATGGAGATTCGAAAAATTGACCTGAAAATGTTACAAATAATTTATTTATTATTTTTAAAAAGATATTTAACTTAATGTTTGTTTTAGCATGTGATCCGGTTATGGTATGTTCATATATTGTGCAAGTACTTGCAAACTAAATAATTTTAATTGTTTTCTAAATTTGTTAACAAGATAATAAATTTATTTTAGTATTCTTGATAAAATGTCCAAATGGCTAACGAAGAAAGATAAAAGTTGTACAATCTACACAACAGCGAAACAGCTTTAGAGTTTCTTTATCATCGATGGCAACTTTTGATTGTATAAATAATTTTTCAACTGCTGTTTTCTTTATTGAATACAAATAAAAAGTCATAGAACAGCAAATGATCATCATACTATATAATAAAGCAGTAATGCTCATTCTGTAAACACGGCTGTATCTCGGACTGAAGCCTAAACGGCTGAGCGGATTTGCTTGAAACTTCATAGTCTGTGGGACTATACCACAAGGCAAATTTGAAATTTTCATTCTAGCCCCAAAAATTAAGGTACCTATACTTCATTTGGGACCGATTTTATAAAAGGCGGATTTTCTCGAAAACGGCTTCAACGATTTTGTTAAAATTTCATAAATAAGTTAAAATTTCATATTTAGGTTAGCTTAGACACATGCTATCAAATGTCTTACCAGGTTTTTGCATAAAAAGTTGTACAACAGTACTTGACTTTTTAACTGATTTTCTAAAATTGGGTATTTTTCGGATATTGCTCAGTCG
Organism: Brachyopa scutellaris; assembly: GCA_949775065.1. Taxonomy (NCBI): domain Eukaryota; kingdom Metazoa; phylum Arthropoda; class Insecta; order Diptera; family Syrphidae; genus Brachyopa; species Brachyopa scutellaris. The sequence goes on along the minus strand of OX459114.1, from coordinate 103,334,971 downwards.
ATCGTTATTTCCGATTTTCATATAGTAACTGTTCAAAAGTGAAAAGCAATAGGAACTACGATGTAATGTGAAGAGAACGTCAACACGTTTGCATGTAGATATGTACATATACGATATACCCCTCGCATGTTTTGCTCCTCTTGCAATACAATTCGGTATGAAAGTGGATGCATATGAACTAGGTTAGGTTAAAAAAGAAAACAATCCATCTTATAAATAAATTTGAGGAACAAATTATTCAAAAGTGCAACGAAATTTTCAAAAATATTTATTTAGCTACAGCCAATAATGGGGCTGAAAGTGGGTACATAAGATTGATTGAGTTTTGATTCAATTAAATTTCTATCGTTTTCAAATTCAAAATCTGCCGCGCATACAACGAAAGCATGATTTGCACCACAAGGAAATGTCGAAAAAAAGAACATGGTAATGTTGTGGGCCTAATGGATGATGATGCTGTTGTTGTCTTTTTCTTCCTTTCAGTTCTCCCAATTCAATTCTGTGTTATAGCCAGTGTTGCCCCAAGCTTAAATAATAAGTCACTAGGCCAGCCTCCAAAAGTCACTAGATTTACTGAAATTTTGAAGAAAAGTCACCAGGAAAAAAAATTGTAGAAAAAATAAAATGTTACTCAGCTCAGTGACAAAAATTGAGGGTTGCATGTTCATGGGATTGAAATTGAAACTTGAAAAACGTGTCCAGCAAGACAGCTTGATTTTAAGTAAGTTGAAAAGAGATGGAATATTAAGGAAAATATGTTTTTGCATGCCACAAAAATGCTTGCTTGAGAAGTCACTGGAAGAAGCACTAGAAATCTGGTGACATGGAAATTTGTTTTGTCACTAAACGAGTTAAAATTCCACTAGATATAGTGACAAAGTCACTAAAACGGCAACATTGGTTATAGCTTACTCTATGAATTCAAACTCAGTTTATACGACGCGGCGCTTAAAGCACGCGAAAGGAATATACGAGTATCTACATATGAATAGCGAATTATTTATCTTAAGAGGTAGGCATTGTATCTTCTAAGTACACTCAGCTTTTATTGGTAAATATTATTCACACAGTTATTTTCTTAACTTACATATATTTTTGCCCATTAAGTTCTGTAAAAGTGTTCGTCGTTTTCACGGGGTCAGCTAGTTATATCAATACTACCAAAGCTAACGAGCAAACAAACATGTTTTTCAGAGATGCCTAAATTTTAACTTTTGTTAACATCGATGGTAAAATCGAAACTGTCCGATATTCAAACAAAACTGCCTCTTTAAGTTACTTCTTTCACCTTGGTATGGTGTTAGCTGTCCCGCCTGCCTTCACTCGTGTACTAAAACAGTCGCCAAATCCCACAAACCTTATTGAATCACACAAAACGTTCAAAGTGTGAATAAACAACAGCATAATTGTTCTACTATTATTTGGTTGTACCGCATAAAATGTTCGATTTAGTATAGTAGCAAACATTCAGAAGCCAATAATAGTTTTTTTATTATACAATTTATCTTTAGTCAAAATATAAGGCGTTGATATCCACAACGCTCTTCCAAACGTGAAGTATTAATTTTTTGAAGAATTTCTGAATTCAAAGGATTTTATGACCTTTTGCTTGGTATCGGAAGACTCTCTGGCAGCTAAATAACTTCAGACTGACTGAAACATCAGGACAGTACCGTGGATGGGGATGAATTTCCAATATAAGAGTGTTTTTACTGTTACACGTGAGGTATGGGGTTTAGCATTGAAATGTAATAGTATCGTACCACACGATTACATGCACTACTTATGTCAATTTCCTCATAAAATTTTATGGCGTTTATCGTTTCTCGTGGTTAATGAAATGAGAAGTCCATCAAACTGTCACCATCAATTTTTCTAGGTGAAGAGTGGAACTGGGAATGTGTTTCAGTTTTGCATATATGTATGTATGTACATCCAACTCAAGCGCCACCTAGCGGGCAGTTTTTTCGCCAATGTCCTTCTAAAGGTCACAGACTATCTCTTCGCCAAATTCCATTATGATCGGTTCAGCGGTTTAGTCGTTAAAAGGTAACAAACAGACAGACAGACAGAGTGAACTTTCGCATTTATAGTATTAGTGTGATGTACATTAATGCTCAATGGATGTATGTACATAATGTTTTATCGGAAGCTCCATACAAGGGAGATCGAATGGCAAACCATGGTTGCAAACAACTGGAGCATTGAAAGTATCCTTTTCGGTAGACTTTCTGTAATTTCCTCAATAACTCAAAAGTTACAATAGTATGAATACTCAGCATTGTGGGTAAGATCTCCAAGAAAAGCAGTTTAACGCCGGCCGGCCAGAAGTTACAATCAATGAAAAGAGAAAAACTTTAAAGTATTCCTATTTAAATTCGCCAGAAATTTGTATTCTTAGGTGATATGTACACAGCAATAGATGTCGGGAAAAATCGACGAGTAGCAGCAAAGTCCGAATGTCCCGTGTCGGTATTAATGAATCTCTAGGTATTCCACATCGATGATTGGCGAAGCTTCGCAATAGACCTAGTCTTAAAACTAGAGCTACTGACAAAAATTTAAAACCAACGCGCATCGGTGTACGCGGAGTTCTAATACATGAAATTAATATGTATGCATATGTAGAAGTGGTGGTTTCGGTGGAAAGAAAAACCCAAATAGGTCCGTGTTGATACCGCAATCTCAGGTGACCCGTTTATTTGGATTTAGTTTGAGAAATTTCTTTCCACCCTGTGGAGTTAAAGAAGAGTATCAGTTCTCCAATCCCCTTCTCGGAAATCTCTTTAAGGTCGTCGCAAAAAGGTGTGCCCAGTAGCAGTTAATATGTAAACCCAGTATTTACAAAATCTTATCTTACTTTCGCAACAAAGTTTATCACAAAACCAAACATCATGGTAAAACTGATTATGCGGTAAAAAGCCAAACCAATTGGTGGGTGTGATAATTGCAATTCCATTAAGTAAACATTGTATAAATCAATTCCATATCATGCACATATTTCAAATACATCACAAGGTCTTTCTTTAAGGCATTAAAACTTAATTATACTAGTAAGCATTCTATCGGGCAACACGAAAGTGAGTAGCGAATATAATTGATATCTTGGCTATTTAACAATTAAACTAGCATTATAAAAGAAACAAATCAACGACCTTGCTTGATTACCAACAACTTCCAGTCACAAGCAAGTTTAATTAAGTAATTTATTGTTTGTGTGTTTCTCCTCCGCGTTGGAGAATGCTACCAGAAATTACTCGTACAGGCAAATCCAAATAATTTACCCACTTGTGCAGTGATGCATCACTATTGTTTAGTTATTTTCAATAGAAAAGGAAAAAAAAAATATTAAATTTCACTCACGAAACAAATCACCAGAAATGCGGTAAGCCCGGCATACATACTCCTATACCGTTATCGCTGGGTGAAATGAAAATGTTACACAATTTCTTTAGTAGCGTGCGTCCACCTGCCTTTGTTACCCACTGGTATGGTAGGCTATAAGAAAATAGTCAAACGACAACGGGATGAGGTTATGTAATTTATAACGTGCCCTTCTGGCCACAATTGCAACATGAGAGACTACCGTAAGGATTTTCCTGCAAGTCATAGCATGAGATATGAGTTTTTAATTTATGGCTTTGTTCCTAAATCTTGTGAAAGCCAAAAGTGGGTTTATTGGAAAACAACATTGGATATTACTGATCGTCAGTGCAAACAAAATACTCGCGCATAATGTAAAGCACCTGCATATTATGAAAGAACTTTACATACATATGGTATATGTAAGAGGAGGTAACTAAAGAGTGTACGCTACTTTCACTGCAGAAGCTTAAGTCGTTATCCGTTGGGTTTACTCAAGAATTCACTCCCGGACTCCAATGGAACATGCGAGAATCGTTTTCTGCTGTGTTGGTGAAATGTTAGATTTCTTGTTTATTTTTTTTAAAACAAAGGAAACAAAAGAAACAACTTTTGGAAGTGATTAGTTTTTCGAATTACAACGTAATTTTTGTAATAAGTCTGTCTGTCTCTCGTCCTTCATATGCTCGCGTTGTGTGTAAACATTATAAGAGTATTCATACCCTCTCTAGCGTGTGTAGATTAAAAAAAAAAAAAAAAGAATTTTTTTTAATTATTTGTAGATATATTTTTTGCTCCCTACTGACTTGTTTGAATTGAGAAAATAAAATAAACAAAATAGTGCGTTTGTACCATATAACTATGTACAGTGGAACCTGTCTAGTTGGCCACCTGCCGAAATTTGCCAATATATAACTGCACCAAAAAAAGTTCATACAAATATTCCTCAAAATACTTTTATATGTTGTCCATCTGCCCATCTTGGAACTTGGCCACGAATTTGCATACTTATCTCATCTTTCATATTAAATAACCTGCGAAAGTTGGCCAAGGGTGATACGTGATGGATTTTATTCCATACTTTCGGTTAACCACTAAACGAAACGTATAAACATAGCAGTAAAATAATGAATTGTTCGTTCTTGTTTTATCCTGTGCAATATAGGGATGACTTTCTTTCTGTTTATTCGGTTTTTAATTAACTTCAAGGGTTAAAGTATTTTTTTTAGTACAAATATACACTCCCTTATAAATTGGCCACCCGTATAAATTGGCCGACTTACTAAGGTTTCACTATATATGACTTTGACAAGTAGTCCGATTTTATATGGGCAAGTGTATCCGGAGGGCTCAAAACACTGCCAAAATATAACTTGGAAGAGCCAATTGGAACATGTGAGACTGCACTCTGAGTTTCCAATAGAAAACAACCTAAAGGACCTTTTTTTTAGCGTGGGCCGGAGTTGGACTGTGGAGCCTTATGACTTGCTCTAGCGCGATATGGATATACGGTTTGATGCATTGACAGGTGACACCAGAGCTACGACTTCTTTGTAAAAACAAAAATAACTTTCTTTGTGTTCGGATGTGCCTCTGGCCAGATTCCGAACCGGGTAGGGAATGCATAAGGTAGTCGTTAATCTACGGATGACTCCAAAGCTGGACAGTAGTCTAGAACTGCCGTTTAGACTTTTTCACCCATGAAAGACATGAATCAGTTTTTTCTTTGCTTTGCAAAAGTGATAACTATCAAACTATCTGTCAGTTCGCAAACTAAAATTACAACGGTAAAATAAACACCTACGCTTTCAGATTGCGGACATTTATTTTCGAAATCAGTCATTAGTTCGATCAATTCATTGAGATCAATTGTTTCAATGATTAGGATACAAACGATGAATTCGTTGAAAGAAAAATTTAGCGATAAGGCTATCTCCGGAAATGGTAAATTGGCTGTCAAGATCGTGTAACTACGATATGTCAGAAGTAGCTGAGGTTAAGTTATTTATATGCTTATGGATATGGCATAAGAAACGCCTACAAATCTTCCTGCGACAGACGAGATGAAAAAAAATTCAAAAGGAGTACTCTCCCCCCTGTTCTGCATTTCGAGTGAAAGTGGATTGAAACCGAAATTGAAATTCACTCAGAATGGAATTCAGTGTTATGCATTCCGAATGGTATCGAATTTTTGGAATCCACTTCGCATTCATTTTTTTGAAATGTCAAACACAGCAGAACACCAAAAAAATTTCACTTTCGAACATACAATCCACAATTCATAGTTTCGTTCGGAATGCAAAACACCCAATTCCACTTTTGGTGGTTAAATTCACTAAAAGTGGAATGCAGAACAGGGAGGTCTAGATAGTAGTGTGAATATAATTCTTACTACGTACATACATGCCTAAAAGTTTTTTTTTTACTGGATTCTATTATTAGAATTAATATGTATGCTATGTAACATACTTGTATATAATATTATTTTATATTAGTAAAAGATTAAAGTGCATTTACTTACGTGTTATTAGACAATTTACACAGTTAATTTAGTAATTTGGTGTATGTCCTTCCATAGTGTTGTGGAATACATCCCTTTATAATTTATTAGTTTTCACAAATATAAGTGATTATTAGTAAACAATTCATCCAATTGGCCACATATAGTTATTCTCCCCAACTTATTAAGGTACATTTATATTATCAACCAAATGAACGGAAACCGTATTTCCCTAAGTAATAATATAAAAAAAAAACATTTTTTTATTTATTGTCTAAAATATTATAAACAAAATAAAATAAAACCAAAATTATAATAAAAATAGAAGCATGATTATTTAATTATTTCTTTAGTTTCGAGAAATATACAATGCAGTTGTAAATGAGAAAAACTTAATAAACAAATAAAAAAATAAATAAAGAAAAAATATACATAAATATGTACATATATGTGATTTATAATAGAGTAGTGGGAAAATGTTCGCTAAGTTATAATTAAAAAAAAAGCATACGGTTATGCAATTTACAATTTATTTATCTACTAGTATTAAAAGTTATCTGGATTAAGTGCAAATATACATACATAAGTGGTATTACTTTATTCAGTCACATACCATTCTTAATATAAAAAAAAAGTTTTTATCGTACTTGTGCAAAACTAAATTTTTCTAAATTTTTCTTTGTGTGAATATAAAACTGTGCAAAATTAAAAACATATTTTTTTAATGCTATGAGGAGTAGAAAAAGCTTACTATGTGTGCGCGATTGTGCATTATTTTATGTATTTACATGTGCAAGGCAACGTTATGTGCTTAAAGATAGTGAGGTGTTTTTATTTTATTTTTGTTCTTTGTTTTGCTTAGTTTTTTTTTTATATATGTACATATGTATCTATGTACATAGAAATTTATTTCATTTCTTAAAAGCGTTTATTACTTTGGGAAGGTGGAACAAAACCAAATCCTGATGCTCCTACAACAACCCCACTTGATTCAACTGGACTATCTGGTGGTGGTGGTGGAAATACAACTGGTCCTGTAGCAAAATAAGAATGTTCAAAGTTGATTAAATTAAATTAAATTTAACTTTTGTTTTAAGAAATAAAAAATAAAGATGGATAAAATTAGCTTACCTCTATCTTGTCGTGAGTCTCTGATTGCTGCTGAGTTAAATATATCATTTGGAATGGCGTTCGGTGAATACCTCCTATTGAAACCGCCGAAAAATTGTCCTGAAACAAATACGGCGGACATGCAGATGGCGAAGAGAACAATTAACTATAAAAAAAAAACAATAGAATATTTATTAATAAGTTAAGTGAGCATTTTTTAAAGAAATTAAAATGTCAAGCTAAAAACTAAAACAAAAGAGTTGAGGTGAGATTTTAAATAATAAATATTTCTCTCTTAGAAATTTAAGTGCCCTAATTGAAATAAAAGTGGGCACCGTAGCGTGCGTCGGACTACTGAGCCAACGGTCTTGGGTTCCAATCCCGCCGCAAACACCTAAAAGTTTTTCACAGTGCCCACCTCTTTCGAATGTCTGACAAGCATCAAAGAGTATCATTTGTCACGATTAAGCTTCTCAACTCGCCGTGTGGAGTCGGCAAAAAACTGTAGGTCCCTTCCATTCGTGCAAAAATATAACACGCACACACAAATGGTTGCGATAAGCAGGCCCAGGTTCACCTCGAGCTGTAGCGCCAACTAAGTAAGTAAGTAATTGAAATAAACCTTCAATAAAAGTCAACTTTAAATAATCCATTTTGCATTTAGCTAAACATCTACAGTATGACAGCTGACGGCGCTATTTGCTAAACTAACGAGAGATATGTTAAATAGTGACGTTAATGGGTAAAATATAGAAACTGTTGACATTTTGAGCTCATGCGTTAGGTTAGGTTGGGTGCCTATCCCCTATTTGGGAGGATTGACTTAGACCAAAGAAGGTCCATTGTGAGTCGATTCTTATCGATACACTTGGAAGATGAATTTCCTGTTTTATTGATATCCCTTGAGGAAATATCTTGAAGGTCTATAAAGAAGTATTTTCCCAGAATCTTTTTTCTCAAGGAGGTGAGTGCCGGGCAACCGCATAGGAGGTGGTAGGGGGATTCCTCCTCCTCCTCATCCATGCAGCTGTGACAGAAGTCATTGGTGGGGACTCGCGTCCTGTTGGCATGTACATATGCCTATTTCACAATGACCTGTCAATACGCCAACTAGGGTGTCGATATGTGCCCTTCTGCTAATTTTTAGCAGGCTTCAAGTTTTACGTCGCTTTAGCTGAGGCTAAGTCTGTCTGGCGTAGCTACAGGTATCAAGATTACGCCATCTGTGTTAAGCCTCTTGCAGTGCTTGCGGATTTCTATTGGCACATGGGCTTCATTTTCTGTGATAAAACTTCCCAGTTTTGTACCTTTTCTAGCTAGTTCGTCTGCTTCACAGTTACTTGGTATATCACTATGACCGCAGGAACTCAGCACAGCAGCGTGAGCATGCATCTGCATTCTGAGGCGCGCCAGTGCCAAACCAATTTTGATCTTATAATTGCTGATTCGAATGCTTTTATAGCTTTCATAGCCATCGATGCAAATGAATTGTCGCCATTGTACATCGAAAGCCACTCAATGCCTTCCCGAATAGCCATCACCTCCGCCTGGAAGACACTAGTGATTTGGAAGTCTTAAGAACAAGTTCAGGCTGGCCTGGCCCGAAAAAATACCTGCTCCTATACCATCACCTATCTTGGATCCATCAGTGTACATAGATCTCCAATGCGGATTTGTCATTTAGACAGATATTTTCTACCCATTCCTGTCGGTTGGGAATATTAGTCCTATGTTTTATATTGAAATCTAGGAGCGGAGCCATATAGTCAGTACTTCACGTATTTAGATTATTCATTGGGAGTATTCTGGCGTGCCCTAAATTAGGAGATACCCACTAAGAGGTTTCTTTGAGTCGCAACGCCACTTTTGTTGTTATGTTCCTTCCATAAATGTCCAACAGAAACATATACATATAACATTCCTTCAAGAGCTCATGCGTTCCTTTGCGTTGAATGCAAATCCATCCGGAACTATCATCCATTACGCAAAAATAATTGACAACAGAGACAATGGTTTTTGTTTCGTATTCCAAAACAAACAAATCTTTCAACTTCATTTTCATGTTTATTAGCCTACTGGATAGTTGTTCTGTTCGATAGGAAGTAGAAAATTACATTTATCAGCATCAAATGTTTTGTAGCTCTCATATAATGGCTAGCAATAAATTTATTAATTTTGCTAAATAATGCAAAACAAAAAACGATTAAATTTAGCAACGCAAAACAAAACTCTAACCTCGTCACGGCTCACGGGCCGCGCGCCGCTCGCTTATAATTTCAAAATACATATTATGCAAAATCTCATCGGATGAATATGTATAGTAACTGTGTCTTGCAGATTAAGAAACTGCTGAATCTATGTATGTATATTGTGAGAACTTGTTGACCTACATTATAATAATAGATCGGGTGCTATTATTATATGACCTGAATGGGTTAAAATAAAATCCCAGATAAGTACAATATCCGCATCTAATTGTTCCCTTAAATAATTCACAAATGACTGTCACTCTAACTGTGCTATAATTCCGTAAAAATTGAAATACAAATCACTTTTTCATATGGAAAACTAACGATTTGATATAGAAAATGAATTAATAAATTCTCTTTTACGGCCACCGAACCGATCGTGTTGAATCTAACCTAGTTGTAACAATATTATCTCGTTAGGCCATGCCAGATACTATAGTAATCGTGATCTCGGCGACCATCATTTCAACTGAAACCTCCAGCGCTCTTATGGCAAATCTCGTGCACTGCGCCATTTGGCGATGGCTAAGGCGACCTGCAAATACAAAAAGTGTAGTATTTGCCAGACCCATGGGAGGACAGTGCACCCCATTCGGATGGTGGTTACTGCTGCTACCAACCAACCGATGATTGTCTCAAAAAAAAAAAAAAAACGATCTCACTTGTGTACGGCTTAAGGAAGTCTTTCCACTGTGAGTTCCATAACAAATCGATTCCGCATTAAGTTGCAAGACCTTTGAATGATTAAATTGCTGATAATTAGTTGGCCCGTAAATTGACTTCTGTCTTGTACCCGTAGTATACACAGGCCGACCCTCCTATCTCCATTTAGATTCTTATCTCTAGAAAAACATCTTACAACTTAGTTACAAGCCACGATTTGGCATGGCTCAGCACAGTGAAAATGAACAATTAAATAATATTAACAATGTGACTATAAGAGTTGTTTTATCGCGGTTATACATATGGTAAGTTCACAATTGACAAAAACGATATCCTTGACTTTGACATACCGCGGTCTAAATAAATTGCATTCTCCAAATACAGCGAAAGGTGTTTAATTTATTGTAGTTCCTTACAAATCATTAATTTTATGATTAATTAAATTGCCTTTGTCTCATTTATAGCATAGTAATACATTAAACATAATAAACTTGGCTTGTCTCAGTCCGTTTGAATTGATTTAAATTGGGTCAATGCAAGTGGAATGTGTACGAGTGCCTTTGATTATTACAATAAGAAGATTGATACAAACGTACAAACATACATATGTGTTCAGATTACCATATAAGATAAACTAATAAGGCTAAACAAAGTGACGGTTTAAATTGCTAGCACGCGATCAAGGCGGCAGCAATAATAACTCATAACTCCATGAAACCAATTTGCAATGGTAAATTACCAAGAGATTATATTTTCGTTTTAAACACGAATACAGTGGAAGAGGTGAATGCATTTATAAGTCTGACTATCTGACAATGGTAAACAATGTTGACAATAATACAGCAGGGGAAAATATGTAATTAAATGTACATATGTACGAGTACGAATACAATGCCAAAGTGAAGGCAGGGTTAATAACACATTTCAAATAGTCAAAGTCATGCTTTATAAATAGTCTGAGTTTTTATTGTTGCTTTTTTAGTTTAAATTAAGAAAATATAAAATATTGACGATACGGTTTTGCCTGAAGTCAGACGACAGACGGAGAAAAGAGTATAGACGACCAGGTGAGAGATATGCACAGTGCAACATCGTTCCAAGAGTGGCTTCTGGTGGAGGTGGTATATATTTAGGAATACGCACAAAGTCACATATTTGAGAAAATGGGTCCTTAACAGCAGAGTTATATGTAAGAGATATTTTAGAAGAAATCGTTGTGCCGTTTGCCCCGAGTATCGGCTCTTATTTCTTTTTAATGCAAGATAACGCTCGTCCCCAGACTGCAAATAGGGTTTCGGAGTACCTTCGAGAGTCTGGCCAGCTTGCTCCCCTGACCTAAATTCTCTTGACTCATGGCAGACAGTTGAAGCAAAGAAATCCGGACCCATCCAAATACCCCAAGATAGCATCAATAACATCATCAGAAGTATGCCAAGGAGACTTCAACTGATGGAAATGAATTCATTATGGTTGATATATTTGCTATATGGAAATCGTATGGGAAGTATTTGTTGTTTAAAAGTTCACTCATTTTGGTTGATATGTTTGCTATCCTGGAATCATATGGGAAATATTTATTGACAGATGGAAATTATATGGGAAGTTTGAATGTTTGATGGGAAGTCTCAATTTTGGGCGTCGGATTTTCTCTGCCGAGAGTTCTCGCATGGGCTTACTAGTTTTATAAATTAAAGACAACCAATAATTTTAGCAAAATATCCCTATTTCAGGATTTGTGCTTTTTTTTCGTAGGAAAACAAATAACAGATTTTTTGGTGTCGTCCCTCTGATTTTATCCAGCAGTGTACAGATATACATATTTATGAAAAAAAAACTTATTCAAACGGCTTTCTTTAGTAAATTATTAAGTATCAAATCAAGAAAAAATATAAATAAATATTACAATTTTTTTATTTTTTTTATTTGTAGATAACAACTTGATTTGATTTCTTCAGTTGTATTTTTTATTTTTAAGTATCTTGTTAAGTATTCATCCACCGTGGTGTCTCAGTGCAAATTGTATAAATAAATATTGAGTAGTTTGGTTCTATGGGATAGCAAGAGGAGAAAGTGACATTTGTAGATACTTTATTATCATTCTTTATTACGGAAGGTGTTTTTCACTTAAGTTCTTTTTTTTATATGATGGGAATTGATTATGTGCTGTTATGCTATAACCGCTTTTATTCATTGAAACCTCATCTACGACTATACTCATGCGGTTGATTATATATAACAATGTTTACTGTGTGGATTTGCATAAGTTGTAACTACCAATTAAGAGCATTTAGAGAAATTCAAGAAAACGAGGAATTTACAGTCTAACTTTAGATACTCGTATAAATACAGTAACACCTGTTAAATGACAGAGCTGCATTAATATATGTTAATTAAATTCAACAGTTTTTTCTCATAAAATAGATATGGCAATACCGATTAGTTTTATGTTACTCAGACAAATGTTGATTAAAGTGCAAATTCGCTGATTTAAATATATGTAGTTTCCTCGGCTTTTAACAGCTGACTGATGTGAGCAATACTGGGCTTGATGGTATTACGTAAGAGGCATGTCTTATAGTCTACTATGTATACTGTGCTATTGTACTAGTTCGTGGAGTATAGAGAACTATAAAAAAAATAGTAGCTACCCCTTTCAAGTGCGAACAAATATTCCATCAGTTGTCAAAGAGGTTGTGGATTCATTGAAGAAAATCAGGTACGGTCCAAGTCATATGCATCAAGACACATTCTACAATTATGTAAGTAGACATTTTTCTTTTTCTTTTTGAAAAAAGTTCAAAGTTTGACTATATAAGTACATATGTATGTACATTCATATGAATCTGCACATTACCAACCGTCAACATCTAGGAAGTGATGTTGGAAACTTGTGTTTTTGAAGTGAAACTTCTTTAGCAGCGGTAGGGCAAATTTGCCTGAATCAGACGAAAAAGTGAAACGCTTCCCCTTCTCCAACATCAACATTCTAATACATTTCAAAAAAAAATACACATACATATTGACCCACAAAATATTAAAAGTACAAGCAAGCGAAAAAAACCACAAGAAAACAAGCGAAGAAAATAAAATCCTTTTTTTCAAACCCACCATGCAAACATTGGGCCACCGCACACGAGATGATTTTTGCCGGCAGAAAATCGGTTCGGTGAAGGGACTGAGGTTTGCGGTAAGAAACGACTGAAAATCTTCTACCGAGTTTGAGCGGTTGAATGATGTAGGAAACTAATGCATATGATGCAATGACAACTTTTGTGGAGCAGAGTATAGAACCTAAGAAGTTTCACTTCAAACGCACGACAGTCTCACGCAAATTTTTATATCATATGTTTTAATTAGTACCTACATTCATAAGTACGAACTCTCGTCTAACGAATATTGTTATACTGGCTAAAGTCTATTTCCTCCTAAGTACATATGTATGTATGTAGGACATGTTAAGACATCTTCAGTAAATTCTGTTAGATCAGAAACTAGTTATGGTCGAAGTTTGCCCTGGAATCGTTCCGTATAAGACGTGTAAGACGTGTATGATGTAGAAAGAAACGACAAGAAAAAAAATTAATTAAATTCCATGACATCTAAACTGTGAGCCCACCGCATCGGTCAAACTATTTAATCAACCTTCCTCACACGGTTGACCACAATTCTAGGTTTGAAATTTTACCACGAACCACAGCAATGTGTGGTAACTTCATGTCCAATGTAGGCTAAGAGCTACGATAGAAAATCGAACTTTGAGGCGGAAAATTGATTTCATAGCATTGTGCGATATGAGTTTGAGGTTTAGTTTTTTTTACTAGTTTTTTTTTTACAAATTAGGATAATAATTAATTACATTGAAATACATGGGGATTTATTATACATGAACCTACTAAACTAGATCGTGATAGGATAGGTTCAACCACAAGCATGCAAATTTAGCCGAATGGCGTCGGACAACATACTCGTACCGATGATCGTGATTCTACGTCGAATGGACAATTTTCTATACTATGCTGCTAGTTCGATTTGAATTTGAATACATACTTTTTGTGGATAAGTTTTATTGGATGTTCATTTAGTTAAGCAAAAGCCACATGTGGAGAATGTGAATATATGTATGTATGTATTTATGACCACCATTAAGAGGAAATATTGAAATGCACTGAGGGTGAATTGTAATAGGTTTTCTATTGCATCGTAGTTGTAGTGATATACATATGAGTTTAGTATGCAATATGTACAATGAGTGTTATGAAACTGTCCATTTCGTGATGGGAATTGAATAATATTTTAAAGTTTCGAAGTTTTGGAAATGGATCTAAGGTTTATTAGAAAATATACCATAAGAGTTTATACGATTACAACATATATCAATATTAAATACTACATAATCATGGACTAGCTTTAAACATCTTCTTTTAAAGAAATAAACACAAATATAAAAACAGATGAATAAATATTCGCCATGGAATGCAAATTTAACCCAATAGCGGTTCAGAAGCTTCTCACGTTAAATAATACTAGTCAGACATTCGAAACAGGTGGCGTCGTAAAAAAACATGTTGGTGTTTGCTGAGATTGAATCCGGACAGCATGCATAGTAGACGAATGCTCTAACAACTGAGTCATGGTGCCCAAACTTAAGAAAAGAAGAAGGAGGAGACTTAAGAAAATATCCATAACAGAAATAACAGAAAACACAACTAACTAACTCCATTTTCTACTTGTCTTTTTGTTGAACAAAAGCGCCTTTCTAAATGACGGTTATGAAGATATTAACTTTTTGAAAAAGAGTACATTTATCGTTATAAATCTAAATAGCTTTTTAAAGTTTTTTTGTGTAGTGACATATTTTGGGTTTGTTGGGGATATGAGGTGCCGATCGGTACCAAATAATGAAAGAGCTGTGGAAAATCCTCAGACATTGGGCGCATTCCGTTTTATAGTGAGTAAGCATTTAGTCAATTCTAAAAAACGGAATGCAAAACTTGACTAACCATTTAGTTGACAGTTCACATGTCACAAACGTGATTGCACTTTCTATTTTCACTTTGAGTGGTTTGAGAATTGTGATTGCAAGATATGTATCCAGACAATAAAGCTATTTTGAAAGAAAAGAAGAGATAAAAAAAGAAGAAGACTTTGGGGATGATCTATGTAAGTAACATTAGTTTGTGTTTGGAATATAAATTAATTATTTTATAGGTTAAGTTTCATTATTAGCTGTGAACGATTTGCTGTGTTCATCGATTGTTCTACATAGTCCAACAGTCCATATAGTGCATGAACAATAAAAAAATACCCTTTCATAATTTAATTGGATATTCATTTTTATAACAAGCAAACAACAGCCAAGCAGTAGACACCAAAATAATCAGTCAGCTGTTTTATGACATTTCTCAAACTGTCTTACTATTTAGTCAAACATTTCTTGACTACAAATCTAGTCCACGACCTTAAAAAAATAGAGTAAATGTTTAGTCAATTTGAGGTCTCTCGACCAATCAGAGGCGGTTGACTAAAAAACGGAATGAGTCTATGATCAGATGACAATCTGTCCAATTGCAGCTTTCGCATCGCAGGCTTTAATGTATTTAAAAAAAAGGATTATTGCATTAAGAACACTACCAAATGTAGTTGGCGTAAGACCTAGTTTTAGTGATCCTTTATCTTAAATGGCAATTGTAGTTTTTGAGTGGTGTCGCTTTACAGTACGTTTACACCGACAATCTAAGATTTCAGACGAAATCTGGACATTCCGACAAGATTTCGTCATACATTTTCCTATCACCGAAATCTCGAATTTATCGTGATTTCCTTAAACGCCTCACGGAATAAAGGTGAATATAAAACGAAATGAGTTGACCATTAATACCCTAGTAAGGTAAGGTTAAGATTAGGTTAATAGACCCCAAAGGATTTATGCATTTACGTAAGTTTAAAATGAAAATGAATAAATAAAAGTAAAATATAATAAGTACTGAAGTAAGTATAAACTGCATATTTTAGGCATGAAACACAATTTAAAAATGTTGTTTTATAGTATTCCTCCTAAAAAGCAACAACTATTAATTTCTTTCTTTCTTCTAACATTCTATTCCCCTGCCTTCTTATCCCCTCCATGTTTCCCGTATCATGTAAATTTATTCAATTATTGCTTATTGTAGGTTCTTCTTTTTTTTTATTTTTAAGTTATGTATTTCGTGTAAATTTTCCATTATTTGAAGTACTTTTAAAGACTAAGTCTTATATAAATAATATAATAAATTTAATTGAATTGAACACATCTGGAATTACATATGTATCTCAATATCTGTCACCTCTTATGAAATTATTAATTATTATTATTAAATTAAAGTGCAAATTATTTACAAAGAATAAAACATAATTGAAACAGAAATCTCTCATAAAACAGCCGAAAAAACCGGGTTAAATTATTACCTACAAAAAACGTTAATAACACTTTTATGTATGTACATACATGCACTGTCAATTAATTATTTTTAATGTTGTATTTCGTCTCAAGGTGGCCGCGAGCACATGGTGATCAAATTAATAACAATTTAATTTTTTTTTTGATCGCTAGTTAACAACTAAATTACGTCTTGTCTTACCATACAGTTTTATTTACTCAGTCAAGAATCGTGCCATTCTTGATTCTCCAATTACTTACACTTGCTTGTTTCTATTTTTATTTTTTTTTTTTTTTGGTAGTAGTAATTTGATACAAATTACATGAATCTTTGGAATGCTAAATTGGAACAAATTTAAATGTTTGCTTGTGGCCGCCTGTGAAAATATCCACAAAGCATTCCATTCCGTGTCGACCTTCCATCTAGCAAATTGATTGTTAATCTACAGTAACAAAAAAAAATCATTTAGATACTATCTCACGGGCTTTATTTTATTTGAACTTTGACCAAGCACGTCATAACTCATAGTTTCAAGTACCCACCCACAATTTTACTGGTTGAGGCGAAAACAAAAAAGAAATGTGTGTAAACTAACTCGGCTGCTTTTGCTAATGCATGACTAATATCATTGGAAGCCTTCCGGTTTGAAAGTAAATGCACACAGCCCGTTTTCAAAGGAAAGATACTCGTAGTTCGGAACATGATTGCAAGTAAGCCACGACTATTATTAGAAAAACATTTAAGTCATTTTTAATAACTAAGAGAACAACAACTAGTACCTATACTTTCTTAAATACCAATTGGAAGTCGATCATTAAAGTCGATTCTTTCACTTTAATGCTAGTGGCTGGTGGCAAAGTGCTGCCAATACCACTGCGGTCAGCTGTCAAATGTAACCGAAAACGGATAAACATGATCAATGATAATTAAATCGCTTCACTTCCTAGTAGCAATAATCGTACTAACTGATCCGGGTTTGAAAATGGCTCGAGATTGTGGTGCGGAAAATGAGACTGTAAATGCGGGTAAATGGAAAATCGTTATAAATTTATTGGGTATTTGTGGTGGTACTGGCTGTTCGGTAATTTGAAAATGGTTGATTTTGTTTTAAGAGCTGTTGCACGTATTTGTGAATTTGAAGGTGAGAATAATGTTTTGCTATTTGCAAAGTGGATTTGTCGAAATGAGGATTTGGATTAGTTGGATGACCTTCAAGTAGGTTGGTACATATACGTACATAATTGGTATCTAGACGGGCAGGTTTGTTTTTGGTATTTAAAAAAAGACCGGTATTGCATTCTTATTCTTTAAACTTTCAATAAAGTTCAAATCAACCTCAGAAAGACAAATTAAGATTGGAGCAGTGATATATATGTGCATATGTCCATCTATAGATAAAAAACATAAGAACAAAATATTCATGAGTCGATACAATTTATTGCATGACTATTAGGTTTAATCGCGGCAAAACTAGTTAGAAGAGATCCGCTTGAATTGAGATTGAGGATGATTCACTGATAATTCCTAGCTCGGATAACGGTAAATAGTGAACTATCTCCTAGCAGGATACTTGCCTTATTTTATGTATAAAAAGTTAAGACTTTCGTGCGCCGGTAAAAAAAGAACCGTTCTTATTAATGTTTGTTAAATAGGTACTTAAGTGCTGGAATATAAGTTCCTAGCTTTAAAATCTATTTTATTTTATTTTTCCTTAAAACTACAAGGTAAACGACATTTGACTTTATTTTTCCTGTTCCCCTATTAGTGTCAATTTTTGTAACTTTTCTGGCTCTTGAACTTCGGATTTAAAGGGAAACCAGATTTGTATTCACATTAATAAAATTCCGTGATGTGATCTGTACCGAGTGCTCTTTCATATGACATTCCAATTTCCTGGAAAGTATTTTTTTACCACCCTTAATCCCTAATGGGTGTCGCGGTGGCGAAATGGTTAGTGCATTAAGCTACTACGCATGCTATCGCTGGGTGAATCAACACGGAAACGTTTTATCACGATGCCACCTCATCCGAATATCTGACAAGTCTGTTAAGAGGCCGGAAAAACTGTTGGACCCTTTCATTCGTGCAAAAGTATAGCACGCACACACAAATGGTAGCGAGAAGCAAAGCCCTACTTTATCCGGAACTGTAGCGCTACCTATATAAATTATGTAGGTACATAAAATAAGGAAGTATTATAAGCATTTATAAATAATTTTGTAATGCTCTGACTTTTAAACTGGTTGCTAGTGTTATAGTTATGCCACTGTCGTATGTACATCTGTATGTACATTACAGTTCTTGGGAAAATCGATTGCCATACACAGAAAGACAGACAACACGACTTCCATTTGGTACCAATAAGCCACAAACATACTGCACTCATAACATTGCCTGTAATATTCAGCTCAGCTAAACAAAATTAATAAACTTCCTCAAACAGCACGTTACGGATACACTAACAAAAAACAATAAAATAAAAACGAAATCCATCTACATACGCATGTGCGGATACTGCACAGCTGGTATCAATCCATACACTCCAGCTTAGAAACTGTGACCAGGTGCCGCGCCTCCATATCAGCCTCATCCGCGCACCACACACACTAAATTCATACGCGTGCCTCGAGTATGTTCATTGAATCTGGTCAAGCCTGTCGTCGATAGCCGACGCGACGCGACGTAAGCGCGAATTGAACAACTTCTGTCGCCTTTGAATAATTTCACGGATTCAAGTTCAAGATGGAGGCAACATCTCACGAACAGCCGCTAACATCAATATTAAGATAAAAATAAAATAAAACCAAAAAATACTGCACTTACTAATTGATTCGTTAACCAGTATGTAACCGTAGACGTGGAGTTTATTAAATTCCTGATAAACAGCACGCACTGACATTCATTAATCCGTCGTGTAGCTAAGGCGTGCTCCGGTCCGGCCGCCTCATGTGCGTGGATAAAGTGAGTAAAGTGCAATCAATGAGTTTTGAAACTAGGCTTAGATACAGATACGAGTACATACGAGTTTTAGGTGTAGTGTAGTGTTGCTAAACACGACGCTTGTAAAAGGGAATCATACAAAAACAAGGTAGAGTCTGAGTCTTAGTTTTTTTTTTTGTCTCTTGTTCGAGATACTCGATTAGACAGACATGAGGTAATGTAATGACCATTGGGTAATGATTGACAGTCGATAAACGGAATTATATACATATGTGGGTAGTTCCAATGTTAACGGCTTTTCAAGACATTATTTGCACATTTTGCAAAAGAATAAAATACATCTGTTCACTCTAAACTCTAATAATCCGCGTGTTAATAAAACAAACAACACCAGTTCTGGATTGTATGAATCTTTTATGAATTCCTAGGTCAAGGTAATGCATGCTATCACCTTGAAAGTTCTTTGTTGCTACCAATACAGGTTGTTGGCGAAAAACGCGTATCGAAATGTACAGCGACATGTGCAGACATCCATGGTTAACCGGCCCCTTTTAGAAAACTGGTAAGTGTCCAGTTTTTAATTTATTTTTTTTTTTTATTTGATTTTAAAAGCAATCAATTTAGATGTGATTTGCAAAAATGACACAATAAACAATCAAATTAAAGAAATGATGTGATAAAACAGTGAACCAGTTCTAAATATACCTAATCTAGAACGTGATACCGGTAGGTAACCGGAGTCACTTTTTTATTTTTAATTGAAACCAAAGTATTTAGATCTGTAGACGTCATGGGCTTAAGTATATTTTGGCATATATACATACATATGTAGTATACAAAGATTATGTACGTACGAATGCGTATTCATTGTTTGAAGGACAACATAATAGTAACTTATCGGTTCTGTGTGTTTTTCTATTGTTTCAAATTTATGAAAAGAAGTAAATTTGCACATTCCAATAGTTTTTTTTCTTTCTTTTTTTTGAATAAAAAGAAAACGATTTATCGATGATGTAGGATTAAATTAATTTAACTGTGGACAAGAAACTACTATCTCTGGTACTGGTTCTTTAAATCTGAAAAAGTTGGATATTTTTTATTTTAAATTATTCATTGTTGTGTGGGTCACGTAGTCTCCTTCGATTGATTTTTTTTCCTATGATAGAATTGTAGGAATTACTTTTATATTTCCAAGCCGGACCTAGACACCAAAGGTTACAGGTTATGGGCTAAGATATATACATACATATACAGTACACAGTGTGTCAAATAATATACGAACCATAGTACGAACCCCCATGCTTCGAATTTCATCACCACAAATGTCTTTGGGCTGATATTTGAATACTGTCAAATCTGTCAAATCACATAAATCTTTCATTTTTTGTTGTCGCGTTCGTTTACTTTTTCCTAATTTTTGTCTCTTCTTCAAAATTTGACAGAAAACGGACCTCATATTTTAGCAACCAACATACGTTTTTAAGCTTGAATCTCTCTCTACTATCTGTCAATTTCATGACATTTGGTTGACATTTAACAATTATAAAAACTTTTTTTCCAGAACACCTTTCAATTATAAATGTTAAAATTTTAACATGGAATAAAGAGCGGTCATTAAATTCCACGCAAAACTTGGTAAAAATGCATCAGACACATTCCTATTGACGCAATAAGTGTACCCGACCGTGATGATTGTTTGAGTAGAACACTTCATTTCGAGTTGCGTAAACGCTTTTTGGGCGGTAGAGAGACGCTGGCTGGAGGAAACACGAAAAGTTCCTTCAAAAATCAAGACAATGCTCATCACATTCTTTGATTGAAGGAATTATCCACATAGAATTCGTTTCAACAGATCAAACAGTAGTCGGCATCGTGGTGTTGTAAGTGCATTAGACTACTACGTAATGCTGACCGGATTCAATCTCAGCCCAGGTTCAACACCTAAAAGTTTTCAATCATAGAGTGTCATTTGTCAATGAGGTTCTCAACTCGCCGTTCGGAGTCGGTAAAAAATTGTATGTTCCTTCCATTCGTGGAAACATATAATACGCACGCACAAATGGTTGCGAGAAGCAGGCCTGTGTTCACCCCAAGCTGTAGCGCAACCTTAAGTAAGGTCACATATTATCTTGAAGCAACATATTATCCCACATACTATCTTGAAGCGATTGATGGCCAGAATCCATTGTATTCGACCCGAATATCGCGATCCAGAAATTTAGTTTCTGTTGCACGATAATGCACCGAGTCACATAGCACTCATTGTTCACAGCAGCGAGTCACACAGCGCGCTAACTAGGAATTATTTTAGCTTCCGAATTATATTGGAAGGAAAGCTTTGCTGATTAAATCAAAAACGCTTGTGTATCAGAATGCCTTCAACAGTACCTGGGGTTTCAAAGCAGCCAAGTGACACTGGCTGTATGGAAAGCACCCAACAAAAAATACAACCTCTCCAACGTCTAGACCAGCCTGCATTGGGATTTTAGAGTCGTTGAGAAAAACACCAAGAGCAGTAATGAAGACCACGCTTAGTCTGATTCTGGTAATTATTGTGTACTTTGATAGCCAGGCAGCCGTTAAGTCTGTGGACTTAGCAGTAATTAGATGAAGGCTCGTAGGTAAATACAGGGGACGTCTAGATGAGATATCTAAACGCAGTACAGTGACACTATGTTGGGTAGGTACTATAGGTGGATACCTCAAGAAATGAAAAAAAACCGACCATCTCGCAGACGCCAGCGCTGCCTATCTCATAGTCTCTTCCCTTTTTTTGGAATTCCGTAAGATTCTCTGTTGAAACCCATTGAAAATAAAGCCACCAGGCAATGGATCCATATGGACAAATCAGAAACATGATCTAATGAAAACGATTTTTACTTAGCAATTAAATCTATTATGCTAATTTTAATAAACTTTTATTGGTATTATATAAGTTGACAATTGAAAAAAGCTTAATTAAAGATAGTATCAGTTACCTAATGTCTTTTGAGAATATTCAATAATAAGGAGTGGGCATTAAATTCTCTGTATTTAACTCAGAACTAATAAATTAGCACATAAGGTCAAAGGTTCCGATATTTTTAATACTGGCTAGTGGCTAGTTAAAGTCTTTCAAAATTTTCTGAAAGCGCTAATTAAATTTACTTTTTATTGTCAGTTAATTTATAGGTAATGAAATTGAACTTTTATAAAAAATAAGAAAGCAGATGCGCTCTCCGAGAAATTCAGTATTAATCTACCCAAACGGTTCTACTTAGAAGAAACCTTTGCCATTTTGTAACTTTCAAAGGTATAATAAATTAGGTAGGAGAATACTTTCTTCTATATACATAGTATACTAGTGGTTACCCGGTGCGCTTCGCTACAGAACAGAGAACATTGTTTATGTCATAAAATGTCATGAAATTTTTTCGAGTTTTTTTGGTGCACCGAACGATGTCATCCTGGAAGCACGAATTGTATTTGCAGATGTTACTCAAGAAGTGCTTGGAATCGGATGTGTAACCTAAATGTATTTGTACGAATTTAAATTTAGTCTGTGTATATACATATGTATCCACCCACGTTAATATCATTTTGAATCAATTTTCCTGATATGAAAAATAGTAATGACTGGTGGAGAATTAAATGCTGGCAACACAATTTAAATTTAAGAAAACTGTTCAGACAATAATATCCAACCGACCGCGTTTAACTCAAACATTTTAAAATTCATAAGTAATTTATTTCATACTATACAGGATATATGAACTTTTCGGTTATATGAACTGGCGGAATAATCATTAGTTCAAATCATAAAAATAACCTGTTCGTTTAAGTGCTAAAAACTCAGCAACTTAACATCCGGTTGAGCTGCAACCTACACAATATATTTGTTATGAATCGTAAATCAACAGTTAAGTTGTTAGTTGTCACCGTGCATTGCTGTAGCAATAGTTTTGATATTTTGGTGTTCAGCTCCATCTATCGGAAAACTTGAAAACTTTTGATTTACGGACATTTCTCACTGCGTTACAAATATATTGTGTAAGTTTCAGCTCAATCGGATGGTTTTGACATTTTAATGTTCCAGCGTCAACATGAAAACTTTTGATTTACGAAGATTTCTTACTTCATTCCAAATATTATTATTATTATTGCCTTTATTATTAAGTAAGTTAATTACAATTAATAATATATCACTAGCATTAGCTACCATCGATGGGCACCGTAGCGCAAGTGGTTAGTGCGTCGGACTACTGAGCCAGCGGTCTTGGGTTCGAATCTCGACGCAAACGCCTAAACAGTGCCCACCTCTTCCGAATGTTTGACAAGCATTCAAGAGTATCATTTGTCATGTAAAGCTTCCCAAATCGCCGTTCGGAGACGGCAGAAAACTGTAGTTCCCTTCACTTCGTGCAAAAATATAACGCGCACACACAAATGGTTGCGGGAAGCTAGGCTTGGTTCTACCTAGGACTGCTGAAGCCAAATATTTTGTTTTTGTTACTAGCTACCAGGGCTTTCGGCTAAATCTAACTAAATGTACAAAGAATATTTGGGCTCCATCTATCGGAAAACTTGAAAACTTTTGATTTACGGACATTTCTCACTCCGTTACAAATATATTGTGTTAGTTTCAGCTTAATCGGATAGTTAGTTTTGAAATTTTGGAGTTCCAGCGCCATCTATCGGAAAACTGAATACTGAATATGAAAACTTCAAACATCATAAAAATTATATAGTGTTAGTTTAAGCTCAATCGGATGGTTAGCTTATGAGTTTTTAGGTATCAAACCAACAGCTAATTTCTATACAATAAAGAAGATATTGTACGTAATCTACCAAATCAAAAAGGCAATAGTAGCCTAGCTATAGCAATAAAATAGCAGCAATGTTAAGCGGAGTTAGCGGAAATCTTCCCTTACTAAATATTAGAATTTTTTTTTTGTGGACATTTTTTAATTCAAAATAATAGTTTCAGAACTTATTTCACTCGAAACCAGTTTTTTGCATTTCAAAAAATTCCAAACACTTTTCTTGATTGATTAAAATGAATGCATATTTTTTCATAACACAAATGTGTTTTTACATTTTATTTTACTTATTTTATATTTATTTATAATTTATTATTATTATTTTACTTTTACTTACAATTTTCATCTTAAGGTTTGTTTGTTGATTTTTTCCGTAGATTGTAGATATATCCTTTTTATTTATGAGCGTAGGAACACTTTTCACTGAATTAAATAATTAATATTTAATTAACACAGCAAATGCGCACAAAGATAAATAAAAAACACAAATTTATTTGTGATATGGCAAAATGAAGATTGCTTTTTTTTAAAAAAAATTAAAAGAACTTGCAATTTTTTTTAAGCTTAATTTAAACACAATTAAAGTAAAAGATAGGGCACTTGAAAGCAGTGAAAGAAATTAGAAAAACAAAAGCGAAATTTGAAATTATTTTCGTAACCGCTTCAAGCCCTCAGCTGCATTCAAACAAGCATACAGCGCGAGTAAATACAACAAATAAAAACAAGTAGATGCAATTTATTAGGCAGTGAAACGCTTAATGATTTCAGACGGTCACAGGTCGCCTGTTTTTATATTAATCGGAGAATACTCTCAATTTTCCACAAGCATGAACGCACAAAACTCTCTTACACCTGGATAACTCTCTTGTTGCATACATCAACACTACCTGATAACTTTACCACCTTGGCAGTTAACAGAAAACTATTATTAACAAAAAAAAAGCACAAAGCCAAACGAAAAAAAAACATAAGCTCCCGGGCGCACAACTAACCGAGTCAAACAAATATGCACAACAAACAACCGATTTGTTGGTGTGTTGTATAACACGTACGAGTATGTACATTGTGCATACATATTCACCAAACAAACATATTGCACAGGTATACACCTGAGTGTTGAGTATCTCGATTTCCTACTTGCTTGCGCAGGAAATCATCTCATCACGTTGGGTGTAGTGGTAGTTAAAATCGGTCCAATTCACCACATATTTACCAACACATCCAGCCAATGAACCAGTTCGTTTGAATTGAAAGCGAAAAGCAACAGAATTCTTCGATGTAAACATTTCTTTAGGTCTGAGACCTTACAGAATTCCACAGCATGAGTATATCATTCTTGATTCTACCGCCTTTCTGTCCACGTCGATTGGGTTCTAGACTAGATCAGCTTGCGAACACGTTTCTCTGGGTTAGACTTACATTGGCCATGAAAGCTGCAAATGCAAGTGAGACATAGGCGTACTGCATTTTAACGCCATCGAACGGCATTTCGATTATTGCATTCAGTACACCTTGGCGTATGAGTAATATTCCTGGAGATAGAATCTATTTTTGATTCAGTTAACAGTTTCCGGATACTATATTTTTCCGTAATAATGCTGCATGCTGCTTTTGAGTTATTGATAAATTAATCTTTATGCAAATATGCTTGGATTAAAATTATTTGGAAAAAAACCGTAACGAAGTAGCCTGGAGGGTGAAGGTCACTCCATCGCTGAAAACTTTTCGCATCATCATCCGATAAGAATTAAGGATAAGGTTAGGTTAGGTTGAGAGGGGTTGAGAGGTTGAGTCATCTCAATTACTAATTTAAGGATAAACTAACACTAATGTGCAAATAGTACTTCTCCACTTCTCTACAGCGTTACAGTTCGCGGTGAACCAGGCAGTGTTCCCAGATTGTGGGGGAAAAGCGCCACTTTCGGCGCTTTTCGAGCAGGAAAGGGGAAAAGGGGCAACTGACTCAAAAAAAGAGAAAACGCGTGTTTGAAATATTATTTTCGAAATCACAAGATCTTATAATAATAAGTCACCAACATACATAGTAAATCTTCGTTGCCAACAAATGATCTGTTTTACTGAACATCGCAAGAAAGTATAATTGGTTGGTTTGAGAGGATGAGTAGAGATCTCTCCTCTTGACGTAGGTCGCAAGTCGGTTCCGTTTTATTCCCCTCAGGCACTGTGCTGCGAAAGAAAGTGTTGGGGTTTTTTTTAGTGAAGGAGGCTTAATGGAAGGGTTAATAGAAGTGAAGAAGAAGTGCTAATCAAGCATACACATCCTTATTGCAAATTGTGTGCAATGAAAAATCGGAGCTGCAAAAGCATGCTAGGAAACAAAAGGATCTTTGCAATGTTCAATTATCAGCTCAAAAGAGTCAACCATAAATTTCGGAGTACGAATATAATCTATGTTTTGCATAAAGTTTTTTTGAAGTGAATATTTCTTTAGCGACGTATTTGTTTTGAAAACGAGTTACGATAAATGTGTTACGATAAATTTCAATAAATGTGTTTCGATAACGGGGAAATGATTCCATACCGGGGAAATATGTATACAGAAAACATCAGCTGTCTGTCTATCTGTCCGTCTGTCCGTCCGTCTGTCTCTCTCTGTGTTCACTTCTCCCGTGAGCTTATGTGGATGAGGCCCACACATATTTTTTTGCTAAGCCGTGAATTAAATTTTTATAACGATGAATTTGTGTTTCTTTTCAAAAATACGTGTTTTTTTCTTATGTTTGAAAAAAGGGAAATATTGCGGGGAAAATAGACTGAAAAGGGCAAAAACAAGGCAAAATGCGACCAAAAGGGAAACTCATTTAAAAAATCTGGGAACAGGGCCTCTTTCTCGCAACCATTTGTGTGTGCGTGTTATATTCTTGCACGAATGGAAAGGACCTTACAGTTTTTTGCCGACTCCAAACGGCGAGTTGAGAAGCTCGTCATGGAAAATGATACCCTTTGGTCGCCTGTCAGACATTCGAAAGAGGTGGTACCGGGAAAAACGTTAAATAAAAATATACTATGTGTGGGATGGTGAGTTTGTTTCGGAAGAGTGATGGATATGTGAGATGGAGATGGAGATGAGAGAGGGAAGGCTGCCCAAGCAAATGCTTAAGAGCATTTTGTCTTCTAGGCTAGGGAAAACTTTGTTAAAAAGTGAGAGGAGTTGCGGACTGGGTGTAAACATGCGCTTTTCAGTCTTCAAATTTGAAAACGTATTTGATGAAATTTTAGAGAGAGCAAGTCTCTCAACTGATAAAGGACGTAACCTTAAAGCACAGTCTTCACAACATAGAATGATCTACTGCCAACTCAATTTTGACCTTCAGGAACGTACGTCTCTCCACAATTGCTTTTCGCTTTACATGATAAATGTCATATTTAAAGTTAGTGGTGAAATAATAAAATTAAATTACATTCCGCAAGAACCTGACATGCCAATCATATACGACCTATGTAATCTCAACGAGAAAGAGGATATGTATGTATGTATATATGCACCATTTCATCGCCAAATTTCCCGTCTTAAAATAGTTCCGACTGAAGTACTTTGGAGTAACTTCGGTGGAAATGAATGAAGTTCTGAACATTTTGAATGGCAATTTTGGTTGGGAAGTTTTATATAAATATACAACAACTGCATTAAGTTACCGGCAACGTATTATAGAAGGAGACTTTTATGTATGTATGCATATGTAGAATTTATAAAAAATTAAACTTAGAAATTGTCAATCTGGTAGACGGCTTCTGATCAATCCATACTTAACTTAAGTGCAAAAATTCTAAATTTGAAAGTATGTTTTTTATAATAAAGTTTTCTACTCTTACTACTATTACATACCTACAGATAAACACTTTTTATAAATGATTTTACAGATTAATCAAAAAATAATATGTAATAAAATAATTCAAATTCCAAGAATCATTTTCATCTGAACTAAATTAAGTGGCACTGACTTTACTAAAAGTCCACAGTTAGTATTGTGACCAATAAGAATTCTTATTGCTAATCGTCACATGTATTAAAATAGCAAGCAAATGAATTCAAGGAATCACATACCAACAGTTCATGGGAAATTAATAAGGCCTTTTATTGCTCACTGACTAAATTAAATTTAGTAACAGCGATTTCGAATCAAAGCCTGTATTAATATACAAAATAAACAATCATCGTAATAAATTGCTTTTGAAAAGATAAAAAAAGATTAAACGTGCTACACTTTGCCTAAGGTAAGTTGAATTTGTTGAACCTGACCAGTTGACCCTTTGCTGTATATTAAACTCTTCCTGATAAAGTGCATCTGGTATAATCGTATTTCTGTTGGGTCAATGTTCTTAGTTTCGATTGCAACTGAAATGCGAATTCTTGTTTTATTCCTGTTTTTTTTTACATTCATTAAAAAGATCTTAATAAATAATGAGTTAACAAAATATTACAAAAAAAAAACTTATATTTAAGCTGAGGCTCATTGAAATGTCAACGACATGTGTCAAGTTCATGAATTTATTAGTCATTATTACCGGTGGAGATCTGTCAACGTGAGTAATATCGAAAGCATTTTTCTGTTTACCTAATTGTTGGCAGTTTATTTCAATTGGTTTTCTTACTAAATGACATTTAAAAAAAGTTACACGAAAGTTACGTCAAACATATGACAAAGAAATGATTACTTGTTTAATATTTCACCACGTAACTTAAGAACTGGGAACAATAGATCTTTAAATCGCGGTGCATCTCACCCCTCAATAATAATAACTAAATTTAAACAGCATTGCTGCGCTATTGGTTAACATTTTAATTTTATTTTGTATTTCAATTCTGCAAATAAATAAATAACGATGTTAACTTTGTTAATGTCATAAAATGTCAGCATTTTAAGACAAGCATTCTGTGATGAATGACATATATGGCAGCTTAAATGCTTCAAGAATCTGCAATGAGATATGATATAAGGAACCAATTATGTTTTAATTGTCTACTTGTAATACAAGTTTCTTTGTCTACAATTCGAAACCTTGACATTTTTGACACTTGTTTATTACGTGTATAATATTTCATCTCTGTTTAGTTCATGTTAAATAAAACTGTTAAGATCTAGTTTATAACATTGATTCATAGCACGTGTTTTTTTTTTAATTAATACGGTTTTTCTTTGGTTTTTAATAAAAGTACAATAATTAACAAGATCATAGTCGAATTTACTGTTAAAAAAAGGCCTTCGCAAATGTTTCATAAGAAAAAAAAAAAACACTGACAAAGTATGTATATTTTATAGCAGCGTTTAAGATGTTTTAAAATCATAAAAAAATACATACATACATATATCACAAACTAGCTGCTTTTAATGACACTTGAAGTTATCGCAGCAAACTTCTTACCCGTTATTTAGTGCAGACAAAGTGAAACAGTGGATATTGCAATAAAAGGTTTTTATAAATGTTTATCTATCTATCTATCCCGTATTTTAATCATGTGGGTGGTTGGTGGGAAACGTGTTAAATAAAAACAAGTTAAATAAAAGCAAGTTCGATATACTCGTATGATATCTTTTTTGACTAGAAACGCTAAGGCTTTAAAAATGACAGATTCCTTCTGATTGAGCCAGACGGTAGGGTATGTATGATGGATACTAATTGGTATGATACTCGTAAGATCTAGTAGCTTCACAATCCAATAACAGCAACTGACAAAAGTCTTATGTTTTACCTATCAGCGATGAAAGATAGAAGGGTGATTGCGATCATTTTCAAACTTTATTTGTAGAAAATCGTTCCATTCATTTTTGACCTGAAAACAATAAACATACAACGACAACGCTCGCATAATTTCGAATTTTATATGCATAGATTAAGCAGTTAAAAATATCTCACGGTCTTTGTACTTTTAATATTGTAATAATAATGCGTCCATACACAAGTGTGAAGGCAAGTGTAAACCCAATGACGGATTTGATCAATAACTTGCAACTCATACGAATACAGATCCGGTTCCCAACGCATTTTGTATTTCTTTTTTATACTCGATTTTTGTATCTTAAGTTCCATTGCAGTTACTAATGAGCGGGGGATTTTCTTAAGGGTGTGTTTCTAAACTTATGATATGAGTAAGTATATACAAGTAAGCGGTAATGCGGAAGTTTAATGCGTAGGTGTTGACTGACGGGCTTAATGTGAATTTGGTTCGCTAAAAATAACCCCAATTACTTAATGTGACGAATTGAAAGTATATTATCTTTTAATGTGTTTTCACCTGAAATTTTCTGTCCTCTGAAACGGGAGTATTTTTGTTCGATGGGTTTCACCAGATAACCTTCGTGACCTCTATAAAAAGTTTTTTTCTATCGAAGATAGGGTGGGATTTTGCAATGGGATTATCCTGAACACCTTCTTATCCACATATCATGAGTGAGTGAGTGAGTAATTTTTATCGGTTTTACTAAAATAAAATGAGTTTTACTTAAACACCTATGTAACTGACACCTTGCTGCAAACAGAAAACAAAAAAAAAATACATATTTTCTTTTAAACGAAATTTGGACTATACGATTGACCTTCATCTAAAACAAAGAAGAATAGTGCCCTAATGTAGCTTGCACTTTATTTCTTTATTTATTTAGCTTAGCACAACCAAAGAATACTGAAAGCATTTATTCCCAATAGAATGAAGGGTATCAAACCTGTGACTCGAGCTGCATAGGGGCTATCATAATAAACGAGATAAGTTTTCGTTATTTTAAAGCCAACCCCACTGAGTTTAACCGAAATAAGTTCAAACAAGCCAGAAATGATTGTAATGCTCATATTCGACATGTAAAATTCTTACATGACCATAAATTGAGTCCAAAAATTCCACAGTGTCCCAAGCTAAGAATTCTGCCTCGTCATCAATTCTGACGCTCACTTGCAATGACATTCATGCTGTCAGATCTTCGAACAAAGCCAATCTGCTTTGGCCCCGCATGTTCTCGAGAGCGTTGAAAACTCCATGGGACAAATCCACTTTCGCACTCGTACAGTTGCAAGAGTACTTAAAGATCTAAACATTCACAAATCCGTCGGTATATTTCCCATATTTCTGAAGCGGTATTCTTCCACGCTGGCAATACCATTGCGGAAGCTTTTCTATCTTTCCTACTTCTCTGAACTCTTTCCGAGTAGATGGAAAACAGAATTTGTCCAGCCCGTCCCTAAATAAGGCGAATCTTTCTCTCTCTCCAGTTACCGACCAATAGCACTTATGTCCCTTTTTTCCAAGGTCATGGAAACGCTGGTAAATCGTCAGCTAATGAAATATCTTGAATCACGATAGCTTCTCAAGTAGCAGAAGATCCACATCTGATGGCATATCTCACCAAAAAGTGGAACAAATCACTTCATCACTCGAGTGAGTGTAAGATTGTTGCACTCGATATTGTTGCACCTATCAGTTTACCCTTAAGCCCAACTTCGGACGTATAATAAAATATAGAGATTCTTTCATTATCCGCTCAACACGACTGTGGAGTGCCTTACCAAACACGATTTTTCCCTGCCGTCAAGATCTACAAACATTTTATACCAATGCACATCGGTATCTCCTCTTGCATCCTCCCTAAATCTCTCTATGGCCCTCGCTGTGCAAGACATTTTAAGGGTATTCATAACCCCTTTAGTGCGCGTGAATTATAAAAAAAAAACGAAGAAGTTTAAAACTAATATTAAACTTAAGGGAAGAGGTAGCGAGTACTTATGTAAATCTAGAATTTGAGAGTAAGGTACTTAACGATAGGTTTTTTTAATTGAGCCTAAGAACTAACAATAAGACTATGAGAAAAGAGTAGAGGGTAAAATGGTTAGTAGATCAAGATGAGGTATAAAGTTTCTTGTGGCCTTTTGCAGCATTCTGGAACCATAACTGGTACTATGAAAGACAAGATGAAAGAGGGGAATAGACCTAAGATTTGAAGAAGCGCGGGACAGTCGATGTTACCTGCTAAGAGCTGTTGAATAAAAAGTATATATAGGCAATATAACGGCGTTTTTCGAGAGACTGAGGTTAGGTTAGGTTAGGTTATGGGGTGGCGGTTTAGCCTCACATAGACCAGTGTTGGTCCATAGTGATACCACAACTCCTCAGAGTAATCAGTTAATTTCTGTTGCTGCCACTTCTACGAGTGAGTTGAAATAGAATTTTCCCATTTATTTGCCTGACACAAGTAAAACTATGTCATCAGCATACGCAACTACTTTAATACCATGTTCGCTGAGGATATGGAGTATCGAGTCGACCGTGTGGATCCACAGGAGAGGTGACAGTACGCCCCCTGCGGTGAGGAGAGACTGAAGATTCATCAGTTTTAAACGGACTCTATAGGGCGGAAAATTATATCTGTCAACCCAAGGAAGACCGCGAAGGTCAAATCGGATGAACCTACGTTTGACGGCTTCGATTCGCTTACCATACTTGGCTGGCATATTCAAGCAGCGGCCTAACGAAGGTTATATATAGAGATTTCGTGACATAAAAAAAACTCCTCAGACCAACGTTTCACGAAACCAAGCACAGAGTTGGCTCCGCAAATAATGCTATCAATGGGAGACGTTTACGAGAGTATTTGATGGATTGGCATTTGTTCACATTGAGTACTAGGAAGTTTTTTTCTTTCTCACGGGCCTTGGTCTTACTTCTGTGGAAACTAGAGCCATAATGATTGCCTTACTAACGCTTATTATTCTAAAAATATTCTTATATTCTTTCACTACAGTTATGATAATTTTTTTGGTTGCAAAATAATCATAATGCTGGTAGGGCTTAAAGATCCTTTTCTTTGGTCTGTTAAGTTAGGTTAGGTTAGGCTAGGTTAGGTTAAAAATAAGTTATGAGCCTAAGCCATCATAAAACATTAGGCACCATAGTGGGCCTATCGCGATTCCCTGGGACCGTCTTATGATGGTAGCAACCGAAACATTTCCGTCTAGACATTTAATTTCCCTGCAAAATTTTAAGATTTGATTGTGTCCAGTTTGGCCAGCCTCTTCTCTTCCAGTGTATCAAAGAAGTAACTCACTAAAAATTTGTTACGAGAACGAGCAACGGCCTGACATTCACACGCAAGATGTGCTCGGCATCCTCATTTATACCTACTGTGAGCGTCAAAAAAAGTTTACACCTCGGTGTTTCATATTCCAAAACCATTTATTCCTTTTATGGAGCCTATTTCCTAAAAACTTCTATGCATATTTCTTCATTTCTTTATTCATTAAAAAAACACAAGCAAAACCTAACAAAAAAAACCAATAACAAAAATTCAATAAAAAAATAACGCAAAATACTTCACATTTTAGAAGTCAATAGAAAGTTTACACCCTGTATACTTTGATTTGCTGAACGGGAAAAAAATACCGTTATGTTCTTTTTCTTATTTTGCTTTGTTGATCTCGTCTGGTTTATCTATATGACAATGTGATGCTGTCGATTTCATTCATTGTTAGTTTGCAGAGTAAGTAGGTGCAGAGTGTTACTCACAAAGTATTATAAAAGTGGGTAAACAAACGTCTGTTGCAACAAGAAAACTGGTCCTTAAATTTAAAGAAGAAGAAAAATCTTTAAGAGAAATAGCAGAAATTATTGCCAGAAGCCATTATGGTGTTAGAAAAATTATTGATAAGTATAAACATTTTAAACAAATTGAAGATCGTCCACGTAGTGGTAGACCGAAGCGGCTTTCTGAAGCTGAAGTAAGATCTGTTGTGCGGGATGTGAAGAAAAATCTATCCACAAGTGCTGTCAAAGTATTGCAATACATCGAAAAATCGTCAGGTGTTCCTGTTAGTGCGAGTACTGTTCGAAGACGGCTGCTTGATAATGGTCTGCATGGCAGAGTACCGCGAAAAAAACCACACATATCAGCAGCTAATCAAAAACGGCGTCTTCAGTTTGCAAGAAAGTACGAAGGAATTGATTAATCGTTTTGGAAGAATGTTTTATTTAGTGACGAAAGTAAATTTGATATCTTCCGATCAAGACAACCACCGAAAATTTAGAGAAGCAAAAATCAAGCGTTTGAGGCAAAAAACGTTACTCCCACGGTCAAGCATGGAGGAGGGTCGATTATGGTCTGCGGATGCATGGCGGCAGCAGGTGTGGGAAACCTGGTATTTATGGAAAGCACAAGACTGATTATTTAAATATTTTGCGGGAAAACTTGCACCCTAGCGTCGCAAAATTGGGTTTGGATCGAACATGGATATTCCAGCAAGGCAATGACCCAAAGCACACCGCAAAAAATTTAAAAGAATGGTTATTATATCGGACGCTAAAGCAGACCTTAATCCAATCGAACATTTGTGGGATAATCTCGACAAACAAGTTCGAAAAAGGGTCATAACTAATAAAGATTCCTTGAAGACCGCATTGCTAGAAGAGTGGCTAAAAATTACTTCTGATTTGACAAAAAAAAACCTGTGGCATCCATCCCCAAGAGGCTAAAAGCTTTTATTAAGGCAACAGAAAAGCAAACGAAATACTAAATTCCTAATCTATCCTTATATTTTAACACTGTAAACTTTCTTTTGACGCCTAAAATGTGAAGTATTTTTCGTTATTTTTTATTGAATTTTTGTTATTGATTTTTTTGTTAGGTTTTGGTGTTTTTTTAAAGAATAAAAAAATTAATAAATGTGCATAGAAGTTTTAAGGAAATAGGCTCCATACAAGGAATAAATGGATTTGAAATATGAAACACCGAGGTGTAAACTTTTTTTTGACGCTCACAATATGTCATTACAGTATCTGCATTCGTATGTGTTTGAAAGTCGTTTTGGCGTGTTTCCTTAAAAGACAGTGTCCAGAGAGAATATACCTATTAAAGATAGCTCCTTTTGTGACCTAATGTCAGTCCTATGCCCCTCTACTCTTGACCATCTGTGGCCCGCCATACTTATAACTGTGTTTTTTAATTGTGCCCTGATGACGGTGATTCCCTCCCTTTCTTGTTTGTTCGGTTTTTATGGAGGATATTTTATTATGCGGGCTTAAAACGTAGAATGTGACGATAGCCTTTTAAATTATAGGTTTCCAGAAATTGTTATGTTCTGCCCTAACCACATCTCAATCTTACGAAAGCTAAATAAATTTATTTAAATTAATAAGCAAAACACTACAATGAATATAAAAATGAACCTATTGTCTTAACTATGATCTTCAAATATTGATCACGTCAGGAAGATATATGTATGTAAATTCTTTCAGCTGTTTATTATTGTTATTGATATTATTATTTAGGATAGAAGATAGTCAAGGTCGTCTTTGTATATATGAAATCTAGTTTTTGGCATAAAAAGTTGTTCATTTCTATCCATTAAGTTCAGCTGTGAAAGGCTGAAATGTCAGCATGACTGTTTAAACTAGGCTTACGAGTTTTTTTCCTTATTATAGAGCAGAATTATATTGAAAATGTATGTTATATAATTCAAGCCGTAAGGGAGGATAACCTTTATGAATTGGACAAGAGTTATTATTAGGTCTGTTTGGTAACTTTTATTAACCCAAATGGGACATCTGTGAAATAGTAAAAGTGGGGGAAAATCCTTTCTTCTTCTTTTTTAACTATTAACTTTCACGAAAAACTAATTTTCTTTTATTTTGTTAACAAGAAATGATTGACATTTCACAGATGTCCCTCGCTGACTCCATTAAAAAGATGTAGCACGATTTCGCAAGAGGCGACTTTTTTGACACTCTCATTTGGCTCTCTCTTCTCTTGATTTTTGACAGTTGGATGTAAATTTACGTAATTTTACAGATTACCAAACAGACCTATTATCACCGATATGCACAGAACAGATGGACGTCAAATTTATTTAAGGTTGTACATACGAAAAAGCAAGCCAGTCGTGTTTCCCTTCCTACAAATAATGTTTAAACTAAAAATAATGTCTTCATATGTACATATTATTAACCTAAAATCTAAATCTTATACAAATATTTAATACTTAACCCCTTTGAATTTGCATTGAGAATAAATCGTGATTTGCGTAACATCAGGCGTGTGGGAGTACGTACATATATAACACATATTACAATCAAAAAAAAATGAACAATAGATAATATTCAAAACTTGAGTGAACCACACTGACACCATAATTCAATGCTCTGACATCAGGTAACAATCACATGTAAAATGCTGACCATTAAAAATGACTACAAAGTGTTATTCGCCACAGAGTGGTAAGGAAATTATGAACCAAATGCATGTCATTACGAATGAAGTTTGGCTGTCGACCAACAAACACTGTCAATTGTCAGTTTCAATGTCACACCACAGACCGCATTCCGATAGCGTGGGATGTTGCACAAGAGCGTCGTCGTGTTGGTCGGCTAATCGATAATATTCTCGTCCATCAAATTCCACTAATAGGCGTGAAACAAACGCTTCGAGCTTAAATCTCTGTAAGTAAGGACTGATGCCAAATACATACTCGTAATGGTTTACATTGAAAAAATGCACTGCCATAGTCAACACAAGCTAAACAGACAAAGTGATAGGTATTGAATCTTTCTATAGCTGGAAGAATTGCCAGGAATAATACCCGTTACTGGTAGCAATGTGGTCACGTATACTTGACATGCGGCCTTTGATTAGACACCATCTGTTTGGTATAAAAAAATGCCAGTAATATTATTAAAATTTGTTTTTCATTTAATTGTTTATTTGTATTACATATGCACGAGTACATGCAGCCATGCAGTGACCTTAGGCAAGCGTCAGTGGTAGCTGCATGACAATCACAATATAAGTTAGTAATGTGAATGTGCGGAAATTGAGGAACTGAGCAATTGTCATGAGAAATGGATTTGTGCTTTACTACAAGTCCTTACATTTGAGATTGTGTACAAGGCTCTTTTATTGTATCTTCATTCACATTCATCAGCAAGTGCATCGAGGGGTTTAAATAAGGCTTTCAAGTCTCCAAAGTTTCTCTAGTTTATAAGATTCAAAGAAAATTAAACCACGAAGGCACATTTTCTAAGCATACCTTGTAGTATAGTCGAAGACGATCAACTCTATGAGTGCAGGTGTATTGGGACTAACAACTTAATGTCTTTTTTAACCGAATGCAACTTCTCGACCATCTTTTAACTGAAAATGTATGCTACTAAATCCGACAAAGTCACAGATAATTCCGATAACAAAAAAAGAAAATTCAATTTAAATCTTCTAACAGATCTATATCTAAATAATATGAAAATTAAGGTTGTTGAGTCAACCACTAGTCTTGGTTTTACAATAAATCGATGCCTGCTGGTTAAAATCACACCAAGCAAGCTGTGGCGCAGTGCATATTTTACTTCGCTTGAAACACGACGTAAGCTAGTAACTACACTTATCCTACCTATTATTACATATGCTGAGGTTGTATATTGTAATCTTGACTCTCTATGTTAGCGAAAACTACAAGTAGCCTTCAATGATGCGGTGCATTACATATGTATGTGGCATTCATAGATATGAGCACATTTATACGTACTCTAGGGATGTATTGGGTTGTGATCTGAGACAACCCAATGACGCGCTCTTCCAGGTCGGTGCGTTACTTTTGTAACATCCTAACGCTTCTGTTACAGTTAGTTTAGGTTAAGTAGCTAAGGGTATTTTAGATCCCTTAAGTTTTTATATTTTCAGAAAAATAAAAAAAAAACTGATAAAATATTCAAGTTTCCAAACTTTTCTTGGGATTAAATATAAGTGTTAGATTAACTTAGTCGTAAAAAGTTAGTTTAAGGCCGAAAGGTAACAGTTTGTAATAAAAGCGTTAAGCCGAGAGTAAGCTAGATTAAGTTATTTTTGTTAGTTTTTAAATTAGATCTAAGCATTTTTGTCTAGTATGTAAGTTTATAATGAAATTGAATTAATAAAAATGTTTTAAAAACTAAAAAAAAAATCAATTAAGTAAAGTATCGTGCAAGGCTAATCCCAAAAATTCTACCTAAAGTAGCCATGGCCGTGGTGGTTAGTGCGTTGGACTACTACGCATGCTGCTCGGGTTCAATCCCAACCCGGGTCCAACACCTAAAAAAGTTTCTCACGGTCGCCACATCTTTCGAATGTCTGACAAGCAATCAAAGAGTATCATTTGTCATGAGAAGCTTCTCAACTCGCCGCTCCGTTCGGAGTCTGCAAAAAACTGTAGTCCCTTCTATTCGTGGAAAAAATAACACGCACACACAAATGGTTGCAAGAAGCTAGGCTTGGTTCTGTGTAGGACTGCTGATGCCGTATATTTATTTGTATTTTTATTTTTTTTGAAAATTTTATCAGTTTTACTTCCAAGATGAGCTTCAAACATTGCCTATCAACGAGTGATCTATTCCAAGAACTATAGAAACCAAACATATATTTTCGTATATTAAGTCAAAATTATAGAGTTGTACTGTTCTTTCTATTTTATATGCTACAAACGATTGGTGAAAAGATATTCATCGTTTGCAAATACGAATTGGTTAGTTGGTGAAATAGGTCACATGCATAATATGATTATTAAAAATAAATCCAAACTTTAATTTACAACGAAAGCTCCTTCATACGCAATTTAAATTAACGGGACTGCTCGGACCTTGAAAAATCTATAAATGCAGCTTTCTTATTAATTTCCTTACAATTACAATACTGTACGATAAATAAGTCTACAATGTATTAATATTTCCTTTTATGGAGAAGAATTTATTGCAGTAATTTAGTAATCAAATGACTTCCTGTTAATTATATTTAGAAATGCATCACTGATCTTCCCACGATGATTATTATGTTAATGCGGCACCTCAAATGCATTTATCTAAGAGTATCTACGAGCATCCAAGACTGCAACAATTCACTATTTCAACACGACGACATAGCTCAAGGCTAGCAGAGTTTACCTAAGCTCAACAACTAATAACTGTTGAATACGAGTGAGTACTTTTACAAGCATAGACCAAGTTCAAAGTCAACCAACGAACCTGTGCATTGTACGAAGTACCAGTACCCAGCCAGCAGCAGTAGCACTAGCTATAGCTGTTCCTCAAATGTCAGTTCAATTATTATTGTTGCGGTGACACACCAGCTGCATTCATATCAATATGCCACTGGAGCTCTGAAGGCACGCGCGCGCAACCCGCTGCAGTTAATTAGGAATCTTAAAATCCAATTAGTAGCGACTAAGAAGGAAGGAAGCCTCCAAACCTGTGAAAAAATGGATATAATACATATTTGTAGTAGGAAATTCAGGTTCAAGAGTCATGCAATCGAGCAACAAGTTCGATATCATTTTCAAGCTCACCGGGGCAGTGTTTCGTTTGTGTTTTCCTCTTTTATGCTAACATATTATTGCACCTAAATACGATCGTAACGGTTAGAGATTACGCCAAAGGCCAAACTCATAGCATATATTGTATGTGTGTCTCCAGTGAATTGCTGGCCAATGACCAAAATGTAAACGTAGACGTCGCGTCGTGCATCGTGCCTCGTGCAATGTCGATCCCTTGACGCATGTGCGTCGGCTCTGGTAGTTCAGGTTGTACCACTTAATCTGTAACTAACTTTATTCATGGATTTATTGCCTGACGGCGACAAAGAGGCACGTTCAAACAGTTAGTTTCTAACTTGATCTAATTATTTATACCAATACTTTATATTAGCGTACTCGTTTGCATGTACATTCAATTTAAATGCGTTGGACGGAAATTGAGCGTTGCAATAGGATGTAGATTGTAGGAAGTTCTTTCAGAGCTGTTGTTTTTTAGTCGGTTGACTTGAAAAGTTGTTCTGACAAATTCATGTAGATTTACTTGATCGTCATTTATTTAATTATGAATAACCCGGAAGTATCCTGCGTTCTTGGTGGCAATATTGAATGGTGTAGAAGTCATGAGTTGTGCTTTCACGATTTCAGGAAATTACTACATTATACATTCATTATTTTCCTGCAAGGTAGTCTACAAACATAGTAATTGTCAAATAAAGAAGATAAAGGTCAAATCTAGGTTTAATCCTCAAGTCAAATTCACGAATTTAAATTGGATATATATGTAACTCGTTTCGTTTAATAAGCAAATTTGGTTGTACTCTGACTATTTGAAGTACATACATATGTACTCACGGATATGGTCTTAGAGCCATTAGTTTTATGTATGTACTACATCTATTATACATATATACGTGTGCAAAACCGAAATTCCTGTTACTGTTGAATTACAAGAAATTATTAATATGTATTAGAGATATGGTCAGTGGTTTACCACATTGCAAAGGAATCTGCAAAGAAAAGGATTTAGTTCTGATGCACAGTTTGTGTACACTTGCGCTGGTATCTACTCCGCAAGGCTCAGTGCCCGAATTAGATGATGTTGGATCTTCAGTTGTATGATTGATAGTTGTGGTTAAGTTTGTATCTTATCATGTCGTTTTCGATTGGGCTTTTCAGATTCTGCTCTTAGATCTCAAATTTTTCGTGTTGAATGGAAAACAAACGAGATTGATCTGTTTTTCTGCACCTTAAAAAGTGTGTCATTTTTTATCTTCTTCGTAAAAGGAAATAAATAAAAAAAGAAAAATAATAAATACAATTTTAAAAACACTTTCTTTATATTTTCTAGTTTTTGATGTGCTGCGTTTAAATTTCGTATAAAATGTTTTGGTGTTAGTGCAAGTAGGTGTAAATCTCGAGTAGAATTCGAGATTTACAAAAATTGATCTCGAGCTAAAAAAAAGTGCTTTTTGGTTGAAAAATGAAAATTGTACTAAAGCATACATATGTACATATGTTTGTATGCATAATATGATAAAAGTATATTAGTATTACTAGGATATGAGAGTCCCGATACAAGACGGCTTCTGCGCACCCTTTTCTAAATTCAGAAGAAGTCACCGCGGCAGAAAAGTACTGTGAAGAAATTAATATAATACACACGTCCAAGATCGA
Organism: Brachyopa scutellaris; assembly: GCA_949775065.1. NCBI lineage: Eukaryota > Metazoa > Arthropoda > Insecta > Diptera > Syrphidae > Brachyopa > Brachyopa scutellaris. The sequence continues at coordinate 103,293,987 of OX459114.1, read as the reverse complement.
TGAACAAGAAAGGTCCAATCCTCCTACCTCATAATGGTCTCGACCAGTCCAAGAGTTAAATCAACTGGGCACCTAATCACTGCACCGGACACCGATCTCCTTGGACTAACCAACCGATTACCACAACTTCAAGCATGAGATATGAAAGCATATCAATTTGAAAGTAAACAACCGAACAACTTTCTAGACAGCATAATATTTTATCGTCGGCGATAGTATGCTATTTAAATTCTTGTCAGACATTCGCAGAATTAATACCGTTAAAAATCTGTTTCTATTTGCATTACACTAATGACTATGATCTAAGATTCTCATTTATACCAATACTTTATTACATAATACCGTAGAATTACCTAACATTGATCACTTCGGAGCTTTGAAACGTTATAAAAAGATAATGGTTTGTTCTAATGGTTATCTGTAAAAAGAATTATATTGGGGAATGTTGAGTTCTTTAATAACATTGATATTTTCAAAAATAATCATATTTTAGTAAGAAGTTATGGTAAAAAAATCAAATGATCAATGTTAGGCTTCGGTAGCGCTAACATTGACCGGATATAAATTTACGTTATTTTCAAGTTATAAAGGCAAGACATACAAAACAAAATTATTTTAAAACTTTATTACCATCATTATTTGAAAAATAGATAGGAACATACATAAATAACTTTTATATATCTTTAATCAAAAGGCATAGCGGCTCAAGTCTATTTAAGCCAAAAATGATTTTTTTACATTTTCAAACCCTTTAAAAAATAAGCTTTTTTCGATCTTATCAGCGTGTTTCTATTCCATCTAGAAGTCCTTTTTTTGGTGATGTCAAAACGGATTAATTCAACAAAATTCATACATTTGCATCATTTTTCAAAATTTAAAATTGCTCTCCTGAAAAATGCTTAAAATGGACTTAAGCCTCTTTGCCTTTTGATTAAAGATATGTACATAGATACCTAAATAAGTAGTCACGCTTAGCCGTCAATATTGCGGATCCATGTATTTATACTAGCTCCTAACCAGTCAATATTAAGAACCCAACGGTAAGGAGGACGGCCAAGAAAATATGAAAAACTTTTTGTTTTCGATTAATTTCAAATAACAGTAAGGCATGGTTTTTTGATATTTATTACCTGAGAATTTTTTTTCACGATTGCGCAATGTTTTCTTGTCGTGCGGAGACGATTTTACCAACACTTAAAAATACGAGCCAGTCATTATTGGCGGTTACTTTCAATAATAATTATAACATCTGTACATCTATAGATTTTTTTCTGTCATCTATAAATATTCTGGGATGACATAAGTGGTAATATTATTTAAATATCTGGTCACTGTTTGTCGTGAAGAAAGTTTAAAAGATTAAATGATTTTTGGTCATTGCTAGCGACCCAGTCAATGTTAGGTCATTCTACGGTATCACAAAGTTACAGGATTTCATACGACGTACATATTATATGAAACTGCTTTTTTGAACTTGAGTAGAGAAGCTTGCCATAACAACTCTCAAGAGATCACTCTGATTTTATTTTTAGCCAAATAATGAATGAAATGCTGAAAAGTGTATAATTATTTGCTTTTAGAAGACTTTAATGTCGCTTACAATAATTCCGTTTTTAAATCTAGCCAAGACCAAACATATTTCGGTTTCTGAAACGCGAGTATTTTTTTTCTTGACTAATTTGAATACTAAACAAGCCACTTTGCATACTCAGTAAAAATTAAACAAACACAAACTTTTGAGTTACCACCAAGAGCTATCTAACTACTTGAAATTGTCAAGGTAAGTACATATTCACCCCTGTGATCAATTCCGACCGGTTTGAAAACGGACGGAATTACAAGGGAAGAATTCGAAATTAACGGATTCCGAATTCATCCCTTGTAATTCCGTCCGTTTTCAAACCGGTCGGAATTGATCACAGGGGCGATTATGTATGTATATATATATATTATAAAAGAAACTGGATATACAATACAATAACCTATGAAAAATAACGCCGCATTCAGAAACTCACGAAGTGCTCATATAAAGCTATATGTCTTTATTTCATTTTTAACTAAATAATTAAAGGATTTAAGATATTCTTTATACGTATTTATTTTGTTCAAACGATAATACTGGTAAACGTCTTTTGTGCACGAGTTATCTTCTTTTCCTCTAAGCGCATTCACTTCCATCTATCGGCGATTTCATCTTACAAAACAATGCAGTCGTAGTGTAATGACAATCTGTTAACCGCACGTTTGCTTTTTTGCTGCCAATTTCTGAATAAAATTACCCAGGTGGGTTTCTTATTGCTAAAAAAAAAAAATTACAGTTTCTAACATAAGGTCAAAAATAATTCGTAAATTTTATTAAATACATAATCCTGACAGTCATAAATAACCTCTTTGCCTATTTAAAACGGATTCATTTAAATAAAATGCTTCAGTGCTACAATAGAGGCTGTGGTCAAAGTTACGATCCCGATGACAACAATGACGGTAAAATAACAAAAACGCAAGTGCCTCAAATTTATTCAATTTCTATTTCCAGACTCCTGCCGCCATCATCCTGGTGCTCCATTCTTTCATGACGCTTACAAAGGGTGGTCATGTTGCAACAAAAAAAGTGTCGACTTTACAGAGTTCCTTAATACCAAAGGATGTACGCTATCAAAGCATTCGAATGTGAAACCACCAGAGCCGGAGAAATCCGAAGAAGACGCAGATAGACCGGTTCCCGTACTACAGGAGATTCGTCCACCCATAAAGAAAGATGTTTTGAAACGTCCATCGTTTAATACGTCTCTCACGAAAGTTGTCCCCACAGTTACATCAGCTCTAAAGGAAGCTATTGATGATTTGAAGGGTAAAACTACCAGCAAACTTGATGAGAATTCACTGAAACCAGGGTATGCATGAGAGACTTGTCTCGCTTCACAAGGAACACTAATTCTTCACCGTTTCCAGCGAAATTCCTATGGGGACTTCATGTAAGAATCGCGGATGTACTTACTCGTACTCGAATTCTGACACTGATTACAATGAATGCCAACATCATCCTGGATTTCCAATATTCCACGAAGGACTGAAATACTGGTCTTGTTGTCAAAAAAAAACGACGGACTTCACAACTTTTATGGCGCAGGTTGGATGCGTCAATGGTGCTCATAAGTGGTTTAAGGAGGACGAAGATAAGAAGATGGTCGACTGTCGATATGATTGGCATCAGACCGCTGCTAATGTGATCGTTGCCATCTACGCTAAAATGTATCACTACGAGAAGAGCAGTGTGCAACTAAATCCAATCCGTCTTAATGTCTGTCTAATATTCCCCGATCAAAATAATGCTGAATTTAATTTGGACCTGGAGTTGCGAGGTGTAAGTAGAAAAAAAGAACATATCGCATCAAAAATTCACTGAGTATTCTTTTAGTTGATTAAAGTAGAACAAACATCAGTGCAAATGTACGGAACCAAGGTCGAGATCACAATGCCGAAGGCCGAGGCTGGAACCTGGGCGAAACTGGACTTCCCCCGATCGAATGATGCCAGCAAAGAGACAGACAGTAGCCAAGCAACGAACAAGGTTCTTACAAATGACAATTCCGACTCTGACTTCGATTTAGACGACATTGAGCAAGTCTCCGCGGGTGTCAAACTCGCTGATATATCCTAGGATACCCAATAAAAGTTAATGAACACCAAATATATAGTGTTTGTTTTATTGAGTATACAAATATGATTTCTTAATTTCAATCGTGCTTTCATACATCCTTTCCAGGCACGTAATCCTCATCGTCGTCATCAGATTCGAGGTCTTCACCCAAATCCAAATCGCTGATGCTTTGAAATAGTGTCTCATCGATTTTAACATTTTCAATAGATTCACCAGCTTCTAGCAGGAACTTGATATCGGATTCGTTAAGGGTGTTGTCGCAGAGGAAGAGCTCTTTGCCTGTAAGTTTCTTTCCGTCACTCAAAATCTTTTCTCTCTTGGCAGCTATGCCTGTGCTCTCCTCGAATTCCGTTTTCCATTTCATAAAAGTCTCCACAGAGACTCGTGTACCTTCGAATTTTTTGCGTTCAGCTTCTTCACTTTCGTGCAACTTTAGAAGGCGTTCGTCTTCTTGTTCCTTTTTGTGCTCATCCCATTGCTCGTTTAGCCATTCTTGGGCACTACTAACTAGAGAGAAAATCATTTCCATACCGACATTTTCTTCAATTGTCTTAGCGACGTGCTCTAGCAATAATCGTTCGTACGAGTCTTCAAAGTTAACATCATCTTCGATTTCGACAATCGGTCCTTCGTCAGGGTATTTTGGGGTGTAAGTGAACACAAGCTGGCAGGATAGTCCATTCTCTTCATCGCTGGAGAATTCTTCGGTGGCAATGGGAATTTTGAACTTGTACCAAGGCGCTGTTTCGAGGACTATAATTTGGAAGAATGGAAAATATTAGGAAGCAGGTGGAGTTTTTAAAAGTTGTTCTTACTTTCCATGTCACCACAATAGATGGATTCCAATGCTTCGATTTCATTAGACTGATCCTCTTTGTAATTTCGGCTCATTATGTACAAAACTATGCAAATGATTGGTTTAACGTTAAAGACAACAAATGAACAAACAATTTTTATAGTAAATTAATCGACGTTGCTGGTTCGGTTACGGTTTTATCAAAGGTTATGTTAGATGTCAGATGAACTGTCACCATATCCCCGTCTTCATAAAATTGACAATTGCGGTGCGACACTGCCATGTACAAAGTTTTATTTGGGACAAATTGAATAGTTTCTTTTTAAGCAGCAAATACACGATACAATCGTTGTACAAACGCGGGTTGTGCCGATATCGGTACAACCGTTGTATGTAGCACACACCACACACTATACAATTTGCGTGCGATTTCCATACAACCAGAATTTTTATTCATTCATTCTTCAGCTGTCGTTGAGTGATAAGCCGTGTTTTATTATTCACATGATCCTGATCCGATCAAGTGCTTAAAATAAAACGATCCAGATCATCTCAAATTTTAACTTCTAAAGTTTGGTATAACTGCTTCTGTAATTTGACATTGACATTTGTCATAAATTAAAACAATGGAATAAGAAGCAGAATTTGATTTTTCATTTCTTTGGCTTTTTCAGCTTCGTCCATCCTGAAATTGACCTGAAAAAATGTATTATGTATGTTTGCATGTATGTACATACTCGTATGCTGTAATTTTCTTATCTGAACTTAGGATTTTCGGTCGTTTTCAATTGTTTACTTCTGAAGATGTTTTTTTTTTTTTGCATTTGACACTTTCGTGTTTGGCGCGAAGTTAAAAAAAATGCGGAGCTACCATTTGTAATTTGCGAATCTCCAAAAAATATTTTTTTGATGTTTTTAATAAATTAAGTCTCGTATATTTGGGGCCGCTTACCAATAGGTCAACCTTCGGATTTAAACAATTTTGTTTTATTTTATATATGACTTCTAAGCACAAAAAAAAATAAAATTAATTAATTTTTTTAATTTAATTAATGTGAGGAAATAACAAATAAATTCAACAAAAAAAATGTTTATATTTTCGAAATTCTATCCTCGAAAAACTGAAAAGTATCATTTTCTTATTTATTTGGCAAACTTTCATTTAGGTTTTTAATTATTTCACCATAAAATATTCTGTATTTGCGCGAATTTTTTTACATGTGATAAAATGAAAAGCAAACAAATTAAAAATACAAAATAAAATATTGCCAAATAAATTAATAAAGCGAAACAGTAAATGCAAAATATTTTATGGTGAAATAATTACAAAGAAATAAACTTACAGCTGCCGTAAATTCATTGCATTTTTCATAAGTTGTTCATCACAGACTAAGGCAGGGCGGAACGCAATAAAAACAGCCTGTCAAGTCATTTTTATGTCAAATTTGCTGACATTTGTACGGTTTTTGTGCAAATTTGTATGGGTTTGTGAAAAATGTATTTTTGTTTTAAACACATAAACAAATGTTTCTTCGCATTAATTCATATACAAAACATCTTATTAACATATATTTATTAGAAATAATAAAAAAAGGTGAAAATTCAGGTTGATCTATTGGAAAGCACAGCCCAACAATTTATAAACTGATTGAATAATAAATAGGTCTGTTTGGTAACCTACACATTCGTACACATTCGTAAGATTCCTACACATTTCGTGTTTGTTAACCCAAAATATTCGTGAAAGAGAGAGCCAAATGACAGTTGAAAAAAATTCCCCTCCACTGAGAGGATTGTGTACGCTCCTACACAGTCTTTTTCTTCGCGTAGGTTTGAACAACTCTGTCAGACCAGCCATCTGACAATTGTGAAATGTCATAATCTTCAGTTGGTGGAAAACAAAAACAAATTTCCGCTGGTTGAGAGGATTTTCCCCCACTTCTCAAATTATTTATTATTTGACGGCGAGTTAAGTCTTACACAGAAAAAAGATACCAAACAGACCAAATAGCATTTTGCATTCTATTTACATTTTAATTTTTGATTTGGCAATACCCATGTTTTGACAGCATAACAATCCTCACAAAACAAAACTAAACCTAGTGGTGAATGGTGTGAACTAAAAACCAGATCACGTAAAGAGATCCCGATAAAAATGAAGATCTTCTTTTGTTTTTGTAATCCATTAATCCAACTAATAACTGTTTAATAGCTATAAAATAGAGTACATACCGAAATTATTTACATTAAATAAAAGTGCCCACAAAAATTAATAATGGTTTAGAATGAGATATCTTATTGGGTTGTTAGGAAATTGTTGCAGTTATGAAATACTATGATAGTATTTCTGTTCAACCGAATTGTTTGTCAAGTATTTTTGAATGAGAAAGGATGAATCATTGAACTACTAGGCTTTGGTAATTCTTCGGAAATGACTAGAGATTTAACTATCCATTTCCTGGCATTTCCACCATAGCACAACCCATTTGTATTAAATAAACACCAACCAGCTACAATCTCCAACTTGTTTAAATATTCGCTTGGTCAACTACAATAAATTGTTACCACATAGAAAATTTTATTTGAACTTATTGGTGGACGGACTGAAATGCAATCAATATTCATTTAAGTAAACAGATTTTTGAAATTGTCCCAAATGAGCCCAACCAGAAAATGCAGCCTACACCTTAATGTCAATATGACATATTACAACTGTCAGAATTTATTCGCACATTCGAGGTTAGAATCTGCCTTTGCCAGGCAAGTTGTAAAATATTTTAAAAGTAATTAAATTAATTTTCTATCCCATAACTTTTATATTTACAAATTTTTAAGAAACATTACTTTTGTTTAGAAACTAAGGCTATTGAGAAATCGTATAAAGAAAATATTAAATAACTTACCTTTTCAGTTTTTGCGCTTCATACAATTACATAATTGTCAATCGAAAAAATGTCGCAAGCTCCAGTACGTGTTTCTCCTCTTATCAAATTTGGCCGATGGAGCCTGCTCCTAGTGGGTGTTGGATATGGTGCCCTCCATCAGAACAGACTTTCGAAGAAGGAGGTGAAAGTTCGTGAAATCGAAGCCCAACAAAAGGTTGTCCGCGATGCTAAACTAGCCGAAGAAAAGAAGAGGAATGCAGAAGCTGAGATCCGTGCTCTTGAAGAATTGTCAAAACCATCGAAATAAATCTTTTCGTCGAATATTAGCTTATAATAATGTTTGCATTGAAGTCTATTATTCTGATGGTAATTCGTAACAAAATAAATCGTTCTTTATGAAATTCTCGTAGCATAGTTGTTGTTCCTAGTAGCTGTAGGAAGTGGAATTTGGAAGTCGAAGAAATAGTAATTTCCGTACTTTTTCTACGATGTTTCCGGTTTTTGTCTTTGCAGGCTCTTTGAGTAGGTAACAAAACCTTTATGTACACAGAATTAGTGTCTTCTATAAATTTGTTACATCAGTATTGAGGAAGGCAGTAGTTAGGAATTCTACAACCAGCTCCATAGATGGAGTCTTGATGGCATTGTAGGAAGGTTCTATATCCCAAGAGCCTCTTAGAAGTAAACCCTAGGCCTTATTAAGGATATAAATGTATGTTTTAGCGATGCTTTGGCATCGCGATTGTGCAGTACCTTCAATGCTTTTTGATACATGATCGGTCTTTGACAAGGTTATTTGTCTGAAGATTTGTGAACGGTTGTTGGTTTAGGCCTCCTTGGTCCACCCCGACTGTAGGGCCACTTAAGTGAGTGTATTTGTCTGACGAATTATTAATAAAAATCAGTAAAACTACAGAGCGATATCAACTAATATTTTCGGTCTACAGTTCAACATTTCTATTTAGCAAAGGGTCTAAAGTAGGTAAGTAAAAGGTCTAAATTGTTGTTGGATCACCTCTCAAGGCGGTTATGAATTATTTGACTAATCATTTAAATTCTGTTCGAGTAAATCCTAATAGATAAATACATTCCACCACGGATATAAGAAATACTCATATAGAAACTAATTGCTTATAAGAAACGCAAAAGAAAAGAAGCTGATATAAGAAACACGCTTATAAGAAAAATTCGTATAAAAACGAACTTTCACTCACAAAATCTACCTGCTATTAAAAAGAAAATCCCACGTAAATAAGACATGCATTTTTTAAAATGTTGAACTGGAGTAGAAGAACTAAACTTTTTTGAAGTTGGTCTAACAAATGTTTTTTTCTTTAAGAAAATAAGAATCTCTGTTTCTTATACACGTGGTTTGCATAAAAGAACAGCTCGGATACATACATAATTATGTACATACACTCGGATATAACAAACAAATTTTGTGTAACTTCGACGTTTGTTATATCCGTGTTGGTCCGTAACATGAATAAAATAATACATATAAATTATCTATTTTTTTTTTATCAAAACCATTTATAGGAATTTGCCCAAAGTCTTACATTTTACGAGTTTCGGTGTATAAATCGCCGACTCCGAACGGCGAGTTGAGAAGCTCAATCGTGACAAATGATACTCTTTGATGCTTGTCAGACATTCGAAAGAAGTGGCAACCGTGTAAAACTATTTTAGGTGTTTGACCCGGGCTGGGATTGAACCCGAGCAGCATGTGTAGTAGTCCAACGCACTAACCACCACGACCAAATAAATTTATTTTATTTAATTTGACTCATTGAGTTTAAAAATGTGAGGGACACGGATAAAATATGAAAAAATATAACAGAGGTGTTAAAAAAAAGACAGTGAGTGTTCCTAGTGCTAAAAAAGGAAAAGTTTAAATTCTGCGAATATCGCGTTTGTGTGCACGGACTGGCGGTATACCGCTATCGCGTACCGCTCCGGTGTATGAGCTCCTTTAGTTGTATGCTTTGTACTTTTTAAAGAAAATCGAATCAGAGTTCGAACGTAGCGGGTGGCCCTTGTTACGTCCACCTGTAATTTAAATAAAAATTATTAAAGTTTGGATTTTGGAAATAAACATATCCAAACAATTGCTACAGCTGATTTGAGCTGTCATTTCAACCTGTGGTAAAAACTCCAGAAAATCCATCTAGTGGTTGGTAGCTGCAATACGGGATATTTCTGTTCCCAATCCAAGGACAGAAACCAGGCTAAGGAATGAAATTACCAATTTTAGGAGAAAATCTGTGCAGAATCGGGTGATCTGGGCAAAAGAGAGTAGGTAGTGGTTTTTTTTTTGTTGGTAGTTTTTTTTTGACAAAAGAAACGCAATGCATTTTAATTGCAATACAGTGGGTGGTGAGACTGCATGTCTCTAGTGGTGTGGTGTAGTTTTTTTGTATAAAGTCCTATTAATATATAGGCAGTTTATTTTGAAATTTTTTTGAATAAACTCAGTTAGCTTAAATGGTGAGTGAGTTTTATTAGTTTTTATTTATATTATGTATGTAAGCAGTGTTTTTTTTATATTGTGCAGTGCTAATAGGCGGCCACCGATTCAAATCGAAGCGGGATTGTTGACGCCGCCGCCGCCACATATATGTATAGGGATTATAATTTTAATTATAAGGGTGAGTGATTTTTTTTGCGTTTTTTTTTATATAATCTGTGATTATAGGTAGTGTTTCCTTTTTTTATATAGTGCATTTAGGCGGCCACAACTTGAATCCATAAGTGGCCGCCATACCTTTTAAATTGAGTGTATAGTGTTAAGCACAAATGTGTATATGAACATACATACATACATATTTGGCAAAAACATTCTACATACATCCAAGCATATATTCATAAATGGATCACACAATTACAAATATCCTAATGCACGACAGTGATGAACTTAGAAAAACCTCCCATTTGATCAACATAACTGCAAAGTCGGCCAAAGTATACATTTATATACAAGCATACATAACTCCTAGGACATATGCTTAAGAAAGTACAACATATAGTACATCATAGATGCAAGCAGCTAATATGGAATTACTTATATGAGAATATACGCAGATATACGGATATTCATAATTCTTACAGTGGTCGAAAGAATATTAGGGCCATATTAATCATAGATTTAATTTTTTTATGCTATAAATTTTTTTTGTTTATATTAAGGCGTGATTTTAGGTTAATTTTTTTTCAGTTTCCTTTCTGTGAAATTTTGTTCCCCCATCGCGTGAAGTCTGTCGCGGATAATCAAATTTTTGTTTTACGTCTCTTTTGTCTCCTAAACCGAGCTCGATTTAGGTAGGAAACCCGTCATTAGTGCGTGTATAAAAAGGTACAAAATAGGGTACGGAACAAATTTTTTTGTCTTTTTGTTTTTGGTTGTTTTACGTAATTTTTGGTTAAATGATTCACCTGTTTAGTGAATACATGTTGTTTCATTACTTTTATTTGATGAAGTCAGAATTCTTCTGCAAAATAAAGGCAAATCAAATTGTGCAATTACGTCCTATGGCGGAAAGTTGTTGTTTTATTCAGTTAGGATGAGTCGCTAAGTTTAAATTTTCAGGGGGTGTGGAGGAGATGCTATTCTTCTGGTAAATGGATTGAGTTGCTGAGGCATTCGTTCTGTTGGGGAAGTCCAAGATGGCCACCGGACTTCCAGGTTGGGAAGGGTAATGGAAATGGCCGCGCTGATCACCACCAACAGCGCCCCTCAGTGTGATATATCCGTCCGTCCGATGTAAGTATAAAAAGTAGTAGAATATTTGGCACGATTTATGTTTTGTTGTGTAGGTTTATCGTGTACGGGGACAAGATCCCCCCCATTTCCGGCGAGCAGAGCCGTGCAACCACAAGCGTGCCGTGCTCCTCGTATGCGACCCTCTTTCCCTTTCCAGTCCTATCCCATCCTTAGGTCCCATCCACATCCTCATTTCCTGTCATTTTTCAAAATTCCTAACTCCTCCCACTCCACTCCTGCACATAACAATGGCGCCCAACGTACAGTGTCCGTTTCCGTCCTCTATGTAGTCATATGTCCACAATTGTTCTTGTTGTCACCACCAGAACACTCGTAAGTCTTCGTCAGGAAAGTCCGTTGAATTGCCAGATTTGAATTGCGACGAGTATCATTGGTGGTGACAACGACAACAATTGGAACCTGTTTTGTCTTCGTCTTCTCTATCTTCTCATTCTTCTTTATGTTCTTTATTCTTTCCTATCTTCAATTTTCATTTTTCATCGTCTTGTGTATTAGTTTGTATGGGTTCTGTGGGTGTTTAGGTTAGTTTAGTTTTAGTATATGGGTTTCGTGGGTGTTTAGTTTAGTTTAGTATTAGTTTCTTCTGGGGTTTGTTTTATGTATTGTAACCGTCTCCGAGCCAAGTCTGCCACCATAAGTCCATTATGGGACAGAGTGGTATTGCGGGCCGGAGACAAATAGAACGGTGTGTGTCCTTGTTGATTTTAGTTTTGTGTTTAGTATAGTCCACAACCTACCACATTGGGGGAAAGAAAAAAATTAAGTCCGTCCGCAGTCCTTACATCAAGCGAGAAGTGGATGCCAAAAGCAGCTCCAGCCACAAAACATCGCCAACAACTTCGCCGAAGTCAGCACCTGAAAACACCCCCGCAAGATCGACACTAGAACATCACAACAAAAAAACAAATTGAAATTGAATGATACGCTTGTATATGTAACAATATACAAATAAAAACACTATTTTTGCACATACATATCTTTTATTTCCTTTATTCGCGTATAGTGAGTTATTTATTTACATTATCGTTTTTTTTGCATTTGCTTTTTCACATCATTATTTTTTTTACTTTTCGTTTCCTTTTTTTTGTGGTTACATATTTATTTATTTATTTACGTATCTCGTTTTAGTTAACATTTACATATTCATTTACAATTTTCAATTTTTGCGTACTTCTTTTCGTACGTTTTCATACTTTGTTAGTTATTTACACTTCGATTTAATTTTGCATACACTCAATCATATATTTTTGTTTCGCGTTAATTTAATTACCTCTTCTTATTTATTTAAATTATTGCTTTAGTTTTTTTATTCCAATACTTATAAAATACAACCTCTATTTCGTTTATAGGCCTAGTTAAGTTTTAAATTAATTTAGTTATTATAAACGGGATATCCCCTTTTATTTGTTTCGCCTTCATTTGTGTTTTTTTTTTCTTTTTGTAGCTTCTGTTGGTTAACGCTGAAATCAACTGAAAAAAAAAAAAAAAAAAAAAAAAAACTCAGAAGGCACTCTGTATTTAAAAGTACATAATAGGAATTTTTCTCACCCATTAGATAGTGTAGGCAGCACCACCACAATGTCTTTCATCAGACAGAGTTCACCACCCACTCGCAGCAAAAATGCCCCTCAGGTATCATCGACCACCTACGAATTCTCTCCATATTCGGAAAATCCGTTACCTGGGAGTGTATCTGCTAGATTCCCACTAGAAAAAGAAGAACAAATACGAGTTACAGATAACACAGGTAATAACAACTTACCGAACGACCTTAAAGCATATATTAACTTGGCCGTAGTTAATGCTTTTTCGTCTTACACCAACTCTCTCGGTGAAAACATTTCTGAAAACCTGAAAAGAGGAATAAAAAACAGCTTTTTAGATTTTCTGAGGGATATCAATTTAGCGATTCACCAAAATCTAAAGCTAGATGAGGCAAAGCCAACGCCAAATATATCTGTCACCGTAAGACAGCTGCCAAGTCCTCAGCAAACACTTCACTACCATTCCCAAACGCAGACAGATCGACCACCAAGACCTGCTAATAAAACAAACAAGGTTAATTTTATGCTAAACATGAAATTAAAAGAGCGAATTACTAACCAAAATGATCGCATTCCGCACCATCAGTCCAGAACCGCATTCAGAGTATTCCAGCCAACAATTCCAGGTAACAAGCTCGCAACAAATTCTCACTCTGGAATCGTAAAAATTAACAAGTGGGGAATTAGATATAGTGGGAACAAAAAGAAAAAGAAATATATATATATATATATATACATATATGTCTCTATTATATGCACAGATGCACATATTTAAATACATGCATATGAATAAAAGTTCCACCAAACGAACCCGAGGTCCGAGTGCATATGTACATCATTAGTTTAGTCTCTTAGTTTATGTGATATGTTATTTATATAATTCTATGTATGTATTCAATTCCTATGTATTATTTATTTATTTACCACATAGTTTATTTATCTATTTACTTTCTATAGGTCTTGAACCCTTAGATGTTATTTGTTATTATTTATTCGTCACTATTTATTTATTACAATATGATCGATTATTTATTTGGTTTTAGGTATGTAGCTCATAGTGAATTATTTATTACATATTTATTTATTTATTTAGTTTATTTATTTTAGTTATTTACTATAGCTATAGGTATATGTAGTTATGTATCCAATGTTAGCTAGTCTATTTATTTATTTATTTATTCGTTTATTTTAGCTAGGTAGATTATGTACTTTAGATTAAGAATTACAACTGTGATATACATGTACATATATGTGTGTATATCCCAGTAACGCAATTTATTTATTAAATGCAGGAAGCATTTAGCATTATTGTAGTTTCGTAGGTTGTGCCACATATTATTTATTTGATATTTACGTATTTAGTTCATAGAGATTTATTTATTATATATTTATTTAGTTATCAACATACCACTTATTTATGATTTTCTTGTTATTTATTATATACATATGTAGTTGTGCATCTAATATAGAGTAAGTTATTACCTCGTATTCAATTATTTATTTACTAGTCATGCACACTTCTTGTTATTTAATTATGTATTACGTATTTGATGTTATTTATTTCTATTTATTTATTCTCGTATATGTATTATCGTAACCTATCAATTTATTTACTTATTTGATTCATGTAGTTTAAGTATAATAGATTTAGAAACCCAGTTGTGATATATATGTATGTATATATCTCAGTGACGTTTAGAGCTTTAGTGATTTTGATGTTATTTATTAATTTATTTATTCAGTTAATTTGACCTATATATGTATTTATTTATTCTTTATGTAATTTGGTATAACTTTGCAATTTATTTAAGTATTAGCTAGTCCTAACTTATTATGATATAAATTGGCATGCTTTGTTTAGTTAGTATAAGTTATGTATATTTAGTTAGGTATTTATATTAGAAAGAAAGATAAGACTTACATGCCACATAAATGGTAGAGACTGTAAGTTGACCAACCAATGCTCATCAGTCTCCTGTGAAAGAGAGGATAAACTAAAATACTAAGCCATCAAGAATCGAAACAACCTACCGATCCGGTCACAGCATGTGAAATTTAACACAAAATCTAAACGTCTGGAACTGTAAACAATCTTTGTTTGCCCGGCTAGTATGTTACCATCAAGTGGGTTCTTCCCCACTATGTGGTGTTGCCATTGAATCTAAGAATCAAAAATGAGTATTTAGTTATTGGATATTTATTTATTTCTTGTACAGTCACTTATATTCATTTGTAGCTTTATGCTAATAATTTATTTATTTATTCATTTAAGTTATGTAAGATAGATTCATAAGTTCAGCTGTGATATATTTGTGTATATGTATACATATATTCCAGTGAAGTAATGCCTTGTTTATTATATTTAGTTATGTTATTTATCAATCTATTTATTAAGACTGATTTGTGTAGGTATCAGTTTGTCCTGTAGGCTATCGATTAGACTTAGTTATCAATTTAAGTATGCATTTATATATATATTACATGTATATTAGGTCGCTTGCAGAGTTATGTAGTTATAAAAATAAAGATATGTTTATACAGTTTTGGCTCAAATTTAAGTTAAGTATA
The DNA here is from genome assembly GCA_949775065.1 of Brachyopa scutellaris. Classification (NCBI taxonomy): domain Eukaryota; kingdom Metazoa; phylum Arthropoda; class Insecta; order Diptera; family Syrphidae; genus Brachyopa; species Brachyopa scutellaris. The sequence goes on along the minus strand of OX459114.1, from coordinate 103,278,752 downwards.
AAATTCAGTACTCACATACATGTTTCATCCGGTAGACTGCAGATGCGCCGGAAAATGTTCCCGCCACCTGTGAACATATGAATAGATAAAACACTAGACCACCAAAAATTACATTTACTTACCGTCCATCTCCTTGAGCCGAACATTAATTTTGCCCGTCTAGCTCAGTCAAGAGCATAAGACGATCCCAAGGAAGTGGGTTCTTCCCCACGTTCGTGTCTCGCCATAGAACCAACAATTAAAAATTTTTATAGCATATAATTTAGTCGTGCAAGTAGTGATATGCTGTTGCACTCCACCAAGCATACAAATCAGACTTACGTACCATTTTGTATAAGTGTCCGCTTCCTCCGTCCCTGTTGTCCGATGTACTCCAACAAATCCGGAGTTTTGTTACGTCCACCTGTAATTTAAATAAAAATTATTAAAGTTTGGATTTTGGAAATAAACATATCCAAACAATTGCTACAGCTGATTTGAGCTGTCATTTCAACCTGTGGTAAAAACTCCAGAAAATCCATCTAGTGGTTGGTAGCTGCAATACGGGATATTTCTGTTCCCAATCCAAGGACAGAAACCAGGCTAAGGAATGAAATTACCAATTTTAGGAGAAAATCTGTGCAGAATCGGGTGATCTGGGCAAAAGAGAGTAGGTAGTGGTTTTTTTTTTGTTGGTAGTTTTTTTTTGACAAAAGAAACGCAATGCATTTTAATTGCAATACAGTGGGTGGTGAGACTGCATGTCTCTAGTGGTGTGGTGTAGTTTTTTTGTATAAAGTCCTATTAATATATAGGCAGTTTATTTTGAAATTTTTTTGAATAAACTCAGTTAGCTTAAATGGTGAGTGAGTTTTATTAGTTTTTATTTATATTATGTATGTAAGCAGTGTTTTTTTTATATTGTGCAGTGCTAATAGGCGGCCACCGATTCAAATCGAAGCGGGATTGTTGACGCCGCCGCCGCCACATATATGTATAGGGATTATAATTTTAATTATAAGGGTGAGTGATTTTTTTTGCGTTTTTTTTATATAATCTGTGATTATAGGTAGTGTTTCCTTTTTTTATATAGTGCATTTAGGCGGCCACAACTTGAATCCATAAGTGGCCGCCATACCTTTTAAATTGAGTGTATAGTGTTAAGCACAAATGTGTATATGAACATACATACATACATATTTGGCAAAAACATTCTACATACATCCAAGCATATATTCATAAATGGATCACACAATTACAAATATCCTAATGCACGACAGTGATGAACTTAGAAAAACCTCCCATTTGATCAACATAACTGCAAAGTCGGCCAAAGTATACATTTATATACAAGCATACATAACTCCTAGGACATATGCTTAAGAAAGTACAACATATAGTACATCATAGATGCAAGCAGCTAATATGGAATTACTTATATGAGAATATACGCAGATATACGGATATTCATAATTCTTACAGTGGTCGAAAGAATATTAGGGCCATATTAATCATAGATTTAATTTTTTTATGCTATAAATTTTTTTTGTTTATATTAAGGCGTGATTTTAGGTTAATTTTTTTTCAGTTTCCTTTCTGTGAAATTTTGTTCCCCCATCGCGTGAAGTCTGTCGCGGATAATCAAATTTTTGTTTTACGTCTCTTTTGTCTCCTAAACCGAGCTCGATTTAGGTAGGAAACCCGTCATTAGTGCGTGTATAAAAAGGTACAAAATAGGGTACGGAACAAATTTTTTTGTCTTTTTGTTTTTGGTTGTTTTACGTAATTTTTGGTTAAATGATTCACCTGTTTAGTGAATACATGTTGTTTCATTACTTTTATTTGATGAAGTCAGAATTCTTCTGCAAAATAAAGGCAAATCAAATTGTGCAATTACGTCCTATGGCGGAAAGTTGTTGTTTTATTCAGTTAGGATGAGTCGCTAGGTTTAAATTTTCAGGGGGTGTGGAGGAGATGCTATTCTTCTGGTAAATGGATTGAGTTGCTGAGGCATTCGTTCTGTTGGGGAAGTCCAAGATGGCCACCGGACTTCCAGGTTGGGAAGGGTAATGGAAATGGCCGCGCTGATCACCACCAACAGCGCCCCTCAGTGTGATATATCCGTCCGTCCGATGTAAGTATAAAAAGTAGTAGAATATTTGGCACGATTTATGTTTTGTTGTGTAGGTTTATCGTGTACGGGGACAAGATCCCCCCCATTTCCGGCGAGCAGAGCCGTGCAACCACAAGCGTGCCGTGCTCCTCGTATGCGACCCTCTTTCCCTTTCCAGTCCTATCCCATCCTTAGGTCCCATCCACATCCTCATTTCCTGTCATTTTTCAAAATTCCTAACTCCTCCCACTCCACTCCTGCACATAACACCCTGCTTATTTGCTATCTAGTGTATATAGGACTAACTAAAAATGAGAAAAAAAAAAACGCTCGTCGGTGACTTGGCAAGCTCTATGATAATTTACATTTGTCAGTTTAACATCTGCTGTCAAATTCATTAAATTCATAAAAATAAAAGGAATCTTTGAGCACAGTTTTTAAGAAATGATAAAATGACTAATTATTGTTTTAGCTTCCATTTAGCTAACTTTTACCATTTATCTTTGCAATCCATATTTTCGTCGACGTATTTTGTTTACAAATGTCCCACTTACATGTCATATTTGACATTTCGATAACAATCGACAAAAATAGTTTGGTAGCACATTTTTCTATCCAGGCTAAGGACTGCATAACATAACTATCTAGATTTCGTAATTCTATATAGGCTAAGTTGTTAGTGTATTTAACATAGAAACATTTTTCTAAGCCTATATAGATTAGAAAAAAAATCACGATGATTATATGACGTTAAAAACAGTCATTATGCTAATTGGCAAATATTTATTTCTATTGACTCTGAACTTTGCTGTTTGTCTCACTAACACGACATCGCTGAACGAACTCATCGACACTTCGTTTGGGAAATGCGATTTGCGATGTATTTGTTCTATTCTTGGCGAAGTAAAACGTCACTCTCAGCTGTTAAGGAGAGAACTTCTATGCAGTAAACATTTTAATCAATTTTAGCATAATTTCACGTTGAAATTTATTTAAGCTTGAAAGTGTGCAACAATAAGAACTAAAATAAAACAAATATCCTACGCCACGTTCTCAATACTAAAGACAAAATAGATTCTACATACTATAATTTAATTATTAAAGTTCCTAAGAAATACGCTGTAATATTAGTGAAAGATCACTTAATTTTACATTAATCAAAAAATGAATTTATTAAAATGGCTTGGCCGCCGAGATCACGGTATAGGTCCGAAAATTGGCGATGGAGACTTTATTATGAAACGAATTTACACCTCGATGGAGCCTTACAAAATGTGGAATGACTTAAATTATAATCCGATGCTTGATTCAGAGTATGGGGCTGTTTTTAATCTAGAATTTTCTCCCGAAGGGTAAGTGGCACTGGGAACTGTACAGAGGCAAGTCAAATTTCCTTACCTTGTTTTATTTTTCTTAGCAACGTTCTTGCTGCTGCTTGTGAAAGAAAGGCAATTATTCTCTTTGATGCAGTTGCGCAGAAACAAACCCAAAGGATCTTGGATGCCCATACTGACAATGTTAATTGCATAAAGTAAGTTTGTCTTCTCTTGGTGTAAATACTTGTGGTACGAAGGGAACTGTCTTTAGATTCCTTGACAACCGTACGTTTGCAACTTGCTCTGATGATACAACTGTGGCACTTTGGGACATACGCTTCTTAAACCGAAGACTTCGAAGCCTCCAAGGACATTCGAATTGGGTGAAAAATATTGAATACTCCTATAAAGATGGTCTTCTGGTAACGTCCGGATTCGATGGCAGTATTTTTACATGGGACATTAACTCACACACGGAGGAGGGGCTCATCTACCAAAAAGTGTTTAACACATCAGGACTGATGAGGTGTCGAATCTCACCAGATTGTAGCAAGTTAGTTATGTGCACGACAGGAGGATATCTGATGATTATTCACAATTTAGACCTAACAACATTACATAAAGATCTATGTGGCTTTAGAGTGAGTTTGGGTGAATGGCTTTCTTCCAGCTCTTTAATTAAAATATGTACTTTTAGCCTAGTATATACAGACTGATGCAAATGGGAAACCAGTATATTCCTCAAGCAGCTAAGTTCGATCATATATTTTCAAAAAAACAGAAGAGAAATCGTGTTGAACTTGTGACAGATTTTCCAGATGAAAACGACGCTGAAGTTATTCTCGCCTTACAGGTAATAAATATATGTAGTTCTTCTATTTCAACTCCATTGCTTTTTGGTCTATCCAATCAACTATTATTGTTAATATTTATTTATAATTTGGTTTTGTTTACCACTACAATTGTTGCTCACCATTGTCTACTTGTAAATAGATGCACCCGCAGGGACTATCATTTCTTAGTCGTAACATTAGCTATGATGAGCTAACCGAGTGGAGTTGTATTCATGATATTAACGAAGAGTTATTCGATATAACGGTGCGACGGCCAGACAAAAGAAAAAGAAAGCTAAACGACGATGACGACAATAGCTTGTCTGGTACTTCTAATAATAATAGAAGGGTAGTTAGGACTAATCGAAGAAGTCGCCCTAGGAGTCAGGGTATTCCTGATCTGCCCTCCACTTCCGCTGGATTAAGACCAACTGCACCATCGTTTTCCCGATCAGTACTCAATAGAAATATAAGCAGGGACAACAATGTAAGCAGCGGAGCAAGTACTAGCAGAGATGCAAATATTTCAAATGTCGCAAGCACCTCGAATGGAGCAAGTCCTTCTAATGGTGCAACCACTTCTAACGGCGAAAGCAATAGTAACCAAGCTCGTAACTCTGGAACCGCCGCAACATTGAATCGTAATGAATTTATTCCCGACATCTGGGCGGCTGAAATTACAATTCAAGAGAGAGCAGCAAGACAAGCACGCGGCCGTAGGACCAATTCTGTTACCGGTTACGATTTTGTTTACGCCATAAGCAGTGGAATATTGCCAATTCCATCTGACGCACGAGCAGCTCCGCCAAATTCTCCGAACTCTTCGTCCACTGAAGATTTACCGATGACAAACAGAGAAAAGCATATCCTTCAGAATGCCAGAAAACTAATGTTCTATATCCAGGAATCAAATAAGGGTAAAGGTTTTATTAAAGAGCCATCTTTTTCATCCGATGGACGAATAATTTGCTCCCCTTACGATACTGGCGTTAGATTGTTGTCATATTCGGAAGAGTGTTCGGAACATCCACGACTTAACTGTAACGAAATCCTAAAAAAAAAACCCAAACGGCTTGTAGAGGTTAAGAATATCAAATGCCATGCGGGTATTGTACTTAGCACATCGTTCAGTCCGACACAACCTCTTTTAGTTACAGGATGCAAACAAGGAAAAGTTGTATGGCATTATCCGAATCTCTAAAGTCTAAACAACCCCTAACTTTTAAGTGACCGTTTTTATTATCACGTACTTTCAAAAATAAAAATTTTAAAAAATAGAGAAAGAGTAAATCGCTTAATGATGATTTTTCTATAGATATAAACATGTATGTATGTTATGTACATATCTGTATGTATGTATGTATGTAGACCAAAAAAATGGACGATGCGCATGCACTGCCTTACAATGTGAAGCGAGAAGTTAAATCAGATTGCAGCATCTCCAACCATTGGAAAAATAAATATTAAATGCATGGCCAAATTTTGCCAAATCAATAAAAACCGTATGATTAATGTATATATCCTTGTGTATGTGTTTAAATATTAAAAAGTGATTTTATTTAACACTGGCTGTCGCCCGCGCCCAAAAACAGTCGCTTAATTTATAGTTGATGGATTGAGTTGATGCCAATTGTGTTAACAGCTTGCCGCACATTGCAAGACAAAGATCGTCATTGATGATTAGCACTTCATTGTGTATTTCTTTTATAAAATGCAAGCAACACAAGATTTTGTGTTTCTTGACGCTTTCTGTGCAGAATATCTTCAGACATGCAGTCTGTATTTCTCCCACCATTCAGTGTCAGTCAACCGAAGTGTGCGGACGTACAAGCGGAAGATTAACATAGAAAACAAACAAGCAAAAAAAGGGATCAGCCAAAAATTTACCTGCGAAGAAGTACCTGAGATTTATTGCCCTGTGGTAGTAAAATCCGGGAAACTCCGAAACAGAGTAAAACCCTAATCAGCAACCACCGTAATAAAATCTGTGCACCCGAAGTTTTTTTAAAAATATTGTGTGTGCAATTAACAACAAAGGAAACCAACAACAGGTGCAATGGATAATCATTTCAATCCTGAATCCGCCTTCGCAGCCCTCGAGACCCTTCTGAAGAGGATAATCAACGAATTTGGCCCCGAGTATGGACCAAGGCTATGCAAGACGTTTCAGAACGTCATGAGCAACAAGAAGCATGAGGAAGAAAACGACATGGAAACCGATCCAGTAGACAGCGAAGCTGAAGATACTACATCCAGCAGCGGAGAAGAACCAAGCAGCGAAGAAGAGGAGAATAGTGATACTTCAAGCAGTGCCGAGGACGGAAAAGAGTCACCAAAGCCGGGACAGAAGCGACAGAAGAAAGCTGCCAAAACCCAGCAAATGAAGAAGCCAGCCTCGACACCATCAACAAAGCAGCCAGTTTCCGCAGCCGCAGTCGTTATGCCAGCAGCAACCCAGCGGGCGCCACCAACACTGCCACAAACCCAGCAGTCAACAGCAACCCAGGCAACATCCCAGTCATCGACATCAACTCAGTCACCACCACCAACCCAGTCACCGCCACCAACACAGCCTCCAAAAACAACCGCAGCCAAGGGCTCCACTCAGACCAAAACCCCAGGAATGCCACCAATCTTCTGCTTTTCGGGAAATGTTGCCGAAATCAGCAGACACTGCAAAGCCAGAAAATTGAGCGTGACCTTCAGGAATCGCAACACAAAGACAACCATCATCAATGCTGGAAACAGAGAATCCTTTGAAGCCATTAAAGAATTCCTGCAATTGAAAAAAATTCAATACAACACATTTACGCCAAGGGAAGACAGGAAGAACCTCCTATTACTAAAAGGAATTCACTACACCTACGCAGCCATCGAAGTAGAAGACGAACTACGCATTGAAGGACTCCCAGTCATCAAGGTGTCACCATTCAAGGCAAAGAAAGCAATGAGCAAGACCTACAACAACTTCGTAGTCGAGCTATCGAAGAGCTGTGACATCAGTGAAGTATACACCAAGACGCTAATAATGAACCAGAGAGTTCAATGGGAGCGTCTAAAGTCCAACGACATCGTGCAGTGCCGGAACTGCCAACGCTTCGGACACGTTGCCACCAACTGTGGACGCCAATACGTTTGCGTCAAGTGCAAGGAGACCCACGAGCCTGGACAGTGCAAGAGGAAGGAAAACACTGGAACCGACGTTTGGTGTGCAAATTGCCAGAAAGAAGGACATCCAGCCAGCTTCAAGGGTTGCCCAACTCTAATTGCTAAATTGACGGAGAGGAACAAGGTCATGGCAGAAAAAAAGGCGCAAAAGGATTTTGCCACAAGTTCTGCATGCACCGTTACGCGCCCTACAGTCAGCTACGCATCAATGCTGAAAGGCAGAGCAACAGGAACCCCAACGGGAACAAAGACACCCACCATCAAAGCAACGAGGACAGTACCAGCCAGAACCACTGTACCAACTAGGACAACTGCACCCAAGACAGCGCCAACGAAGTCAGCCCAACCCAATGTGAACCTCAACAGCGAAGTCCAGCGAATTTTTGGATCCGACCTACTCTCAGTCATCGAAAAAGCCCGCCGTGCTGTTCCGCAGAACTACGTCCAGCTTAGTGAAGGAGAAAAGTCCGTGGCATTGGCCACCTTCATCTTCGAAATATGCAATTAAAGAAGATTCGCATACTGACGTATAATGTTAACTCATTATACAGCCTGGACAAGAGGACATCATTCAACATGTTCATGAAGAACAACAATCCGGACATCGCCCTCATCAGTGAAACCAATGTGACAAAGCGAAACAACATAGACATCGCGGGATTCAAGACACACCGACAGGATAAAAACGAAAATCGCAGAGGAACAGCAGTCTTTATAAAGGAAAAATTCTCTTCCAACACCAGCGAGGTCATCATCCCAGGACTAATAACCAGCGAAGCCACCGCCATCACGATAAACTTGGGTAGAGGTGAAACACTTACAATCATCAGCATCTATTTCAAGTGCGCATCCAGAGCAAGAAACATCCAAAGCGACCTGCATGTGCTTAACGGCATCCTGAAACGAAGCACCTACGGACTCATTGGCGGCGATTTCAACGCGAGACATCACCTGTGGCTGGACACAACAATCACCAATGAAGGCAAGGCAATTGCCGACTGGATGGAAGTCAACAATGATGAACATTCCTTGGTGGTTATATCCCAGCCTAAACCAACCTTCCCTAGAACACCATCTACGCTGGACTTCTTCCTGGTATCATCGAACCTGGTGCATATTCTTCCGGAAATCCGGAACTATATCTGCACAACAGTGATGAGTGATTCTGACCATGAAGCAGTTCAACTATCAATCCACCTTGACCAACCCATACTCCTCACAATAGAACCACCAGAGAATTTCATCAACTACAGACGGCTGGATATTGAAAGACTTCAACGGGACATCGAAAGCAATGCAAGGCTTCCACCTGCAAACAGGAACCTACTTGACAGCGAAATTGACGTAGCTATAGATGGATTGGAACAGGCTGTTTCTGATGCACTAGATATCCAAAAGCGGCCCAGGACATCAAGGGATAGATACCAGCACCTTCCCCAGTACGTGCAGAACCTGTATGCTCACAGACAGCGGCTGAGGAAACGTCTCCAAAGGATCCATCAAAGAGAACTCAACACAGTCAACAGCCACTATCAGACAGTATTGAGTGAACTAAAGTGCGTCAACGTGATGTTTCGGAATTCAATCCAACACCACAACAACAACCAATTCCAGAAGAGACTGCAGTCAATTAAACCTGGACCTGATGCCTTCAAAAACATCAACAGACTGATTGGAAAAAAATCTCCAATGCCTGAGACGATCATCACCAACAATGGGGAAGCAAACACGACACAGGACAAAGCCGAAGCATTCGCCGAGTACTTTGAAGGAAACTTTATCCCCAATCCATCATCCGATCCAGTCTTCCTTGAGGAAGTGGAGGAATCCACCCGAATAACCCTGGCGCATAACCCCAACAGATCCTCGTTCAGTGACACCAATCCTGCAAGCGACCCAACTGACAGCCCGAACCTGAGCACCCCTGAGGAAATTGCCGAGATCATCCACAGCTGCAAGCCAAAGAAGTCAACTGGTCCGGATGGGGTATCAAACTTCATCATCAAGAAGCTCCCACAAACAGTTCTGATCATCATTACAGTCATCCTCAACAACTGCCTCAACAACAACTACTTCCCCCAAAAATGGAAGACGGCAAAAATCGTGGCGATTCCCAAGAGAGGTGCCATGAGCAACATTTCGAACTACAGGCCGATTTCCCTCCTCAGCAACTTGAGTAAACTGCTGGAGGAACTAATACTCAGGAAACTCAAGAAATTCTGCAGCGAGAACTTCATAATCCCTGACATGCAGTTCGGCTTTCGGGAGAAGCATTCCACACTGCACCCGCTCATGAAGTTCCAGCATGACATCACCGTAGCTCTCAACATGCATCGTGTCACCGTCGGATGCCTTCTGGATGTCGAGAAAGCATTCGACAGTGTATGGATTGAAGGACTCATCCATAAACTTCATTTACTAGGCTTTCCCTTAGCACTAATCCAAATGATTTTTTCTTTTCTTTCTTCCAGGAAATTCTTTGTACAGCTGGAGAAATGCACATCATCAGTGAAGAACATCAGAGCCGGAGTTGCCCAAGGCTCTAAACTCGGACCGTTCCTGTACAGCATATTGACGTCTGACCAGCCCATCCCAAACAGCTGCGAGAACCTGCTCTACGCCGATGACTCCATCACTTATGCCACCTCGATGTCACCATTGATAGCTGTCCGGAAAGTTGAAGCCCACATCCACAGACTTATTGAGTACTACCGAAAGTGGGGAATCAGAGTCAATGCCTCAAAATCGGAACTCATCTGCTTCAGGAGACCAACGACCACCTCAGGACGCAGCCGACGAGCAGCGAAGTGCAGAAGCATTACCCTGAAACTCCCAGATGGATCAACACTGACAACCAAACGGAGCGTGAAGTATCTGGGGATCCACTTTCACGAGCTGTTAAGGTTCAACCCTCACGCAAGGAACGTCCTAAAGAAAGCCAACTGGGCCTTCCATCGTCTCCACCCACTGATGAAGAAAAGAACCGGACTTAGCCAACAAACCAAGATCTTGATGTACAAGCAACTCCTGAGACCAGTCATCGGATACAGCTTTCCCGTCTGGTTCTCCATATCGAAGACAGCCATGAGACAACTCCAAGTTTTTGAAAGGAAGATACTGAGGATCTGCACCGGACTATTCTTCGACCGACAGCGTCAAAAATACTGCAGGAATGACCATCTGTACTCAGAAGCAAAGATAATACCAATCGACAAGTACCTACTACTTTTGGCTAAGAAGTTAGTAGGAAGCGCAGCCAGCCACCCGAACCAGCTAATAAGAAGGATGACAACCCAACAGCGACTACCCCAGCCGTGGTACCTCAGCGCCCTGGACACCCTGGATGAAGACATCACCCCAATCGACAACGAGGAAGCAGTTGTATTCTACGCTGACACAGGGTCAGCCCACCGCCGTGGCTAAACGCCAACCCCCCTCACAACCCACACCAAACTCGCCACTAACAACCGGGACGGAACACCCCGAGGATATCTAAGTCAACCGACTTTTAATTTTAAGTTTACATGTATAATATATAATTATATTTTTTATTTTAAGTCAATGTATAAGGTTAGGCCCCCAGTGTGCCAACAAATTTGTATTACCAATGTATCTTATAGCTGTAAGTTTAAATTAAGACAATTGTATATATATTTTGTTCAATAAAAATCGTTAAATCGTTAAATCGTATTTCTCCCATGGTTGTTACAGGGAACATGTAGATTAAATAATTGCGAACAGCGTACGTATTTGAAATGGATAAGAGGTGGCGGATGCATCTTCAATTGACTTGTTCCAATGATCAACGTTACCCAGCAAATAAAGTGACTCGCAGGTACTTCGATACGTATAAGGTATGATGTTGGACCACGAACGATAATCAGAAGCCACCACAAATAAAAGCATTCAGCGTTGTTCGGATGTACAGTGTATATTCTTCTTAAAGCATTTGATTAAAATATTCCAGGTTGTCCAACTACCTACTGCTTTGCCTCTCTCCCTTCTTTCAAGTCTTTCTTGTTGCGTTCCAAGTGTAATAAGTCGGAATGTCTGCATACATCAAAAGTTCTTGCACTGTTTTTCTGTTTGACCAAATAGAACGCAGTTAATATTAATATTAATGTGTTCGGTGGATTTGTTGATCTATGCTGTATGTTTTGTTCCGTGAAATAGACTTAATCCTTATCCATTGATAATTACCCTGTCCAAGTTTCTGTTATATTTTACATGGAAAACATGTTTGGTCTATATAGGTTTAAAAAAAAAAACACGCCTAATATATGATTTGTTAATAACTCGACTCCAGCGCCACCTATCGACTTTTTCTTATCGTAAGAACATTATTCGGACTATTACGACAGTTTAAAAAAAAAAATTAGCCAAATCGGTCCAGCAGTTCTCAAGTGATGCGCTTACCAACGAACTGCATTTCATTTTTACTATAGGTATATGTAGATAGTTAAGCAGATGTACACATAAGATTGAAGCAATGAACATTCCACACTATAGATATTCGCCATGTGAAGTTATCAGCGTTTGTGAACAACTGCAGAAGGAGGAAGAAGACGCCAGATCAGAGACTGCAGTTCAGTAGTGCATTATATCCTTTTTTTCGAAAATATTGCAGACAGAGTAGATTATAGGTAGATCATCCCTATGGGAAATATAATTCCCTTCTTGCTTTGAATATGGTTGATATTTGTTCTGTACTATACTTGCTTCTGATGTAGTTCCTTAACTGCAGGTTATAAGGATTGTATGTACATTAATGCCCTCTTTCATGTGATCTTGACGATTGCGCTTATTCAGTTTTTGTAGTAGATTATAGATTTGTGGTTTCCAGCTTATTAGTTGAGATATCGACTGTTAATCGTGCATATTTTACAAACTCAACCCCATTTATTAAACAAAAGGGTTTTCTCAGTACGCGTATTTGGAATTTGGTTATCTTCCAATGCCATTACCTTTACATGTCTACATACAGCTTAAGTATGTTGTTATAAATAACGGCGGAAGTCCTGTCTCCAAGAGCTACATGTTATGTGGCAGCCGATAGCCTTTTTAAATAGAACCGTAGAAGGTTTTCCACAGTGTCGCTCCACCCATACCTGCAGGGCGTAGCACATGATATTTTGCGCTGTTGCCAGGAACACTCTATATTTCAATTATACCATATTTATTGCCATATGTACAATACTTCCCCGTGCTCCGTGACAGAGGTGGTTTTAGTTAGGGTTCCACATTTCTTAGAATAAAAAAAAAAAAAAAAATACCACCACTTGCAGCAATAGCAAATATTATATTAACCATAATGAGTGAACTTTCAAAACAACAAACACTTCCCATATGATTTCCATATAGCCAATATATATACAAAAATGAATTCATTTTCATCAGCTGGCAGATGGAAATCATACGGAAAGTGTTTATTCTCTTGGGAGTTCATTTTGGGTAGAATATTTGTTTTGATTTGTTTTATAATTTGTTAAAACTTATAAAGTGAAAGTGCAATTCGTCAATGCTCCAGGAAATTCTCCTTCTTTTCACAGCTCATTAGTTGAGATTAGTTAAGCGTGAGAGCCGCCAATGGTACCTATACTATAGAAATAATACATATGTATATGTATGTATTGCTAACCCTTAAACTGCACATTTGGGGTAGAATCAACCCAGGATTTTGTGTGAAATCATTCGTTTTTCTGTTTCTGACACCTGTTCGAATGCGTTGTTATCTGTTACTTTTTTAACAAGAAACTGTATGTAAAGAGCATAGAGTTTACCATAAATAATATCATGGCACTATGGTAGAAAAAATTTCAATACTTCCAGAATTAGTCCAAGCTAAAAACCCTTGGTGTGGATTCTACCCAGGTATGAAGTTTGAGGTTCGTTTTGGAGGTGTGCAGCCCTTAGGCCAATGCCCAACGATGTCCTTTTTCCGCGCTCTCATTTGGTGGCGCGCCATGAGTATAATAGTCGCACTGCTTTCAGACCGCACGGCAAAGCTTCCTCATATTGCTCAGTTTTTAAAATAAAATTTAAAAAAATAATCAGGTTCGATTTTTATTTATATAAATTTCCTTTTATTTTTTCACTTTTTTCATCAAATTTGTTTTATATACATATGTATTACAAATTTATAATTTATTTTATATATTTTGTTCACTTTTTAAAATTTGGCGTGTAATTTATTATTTTAATTATTTAAAAAATTAATTAATTCTATATAGTAAATTTTTAATAATTTTTATTTCGATTAATTGTAATATCTCACACTCTCACTGTTTTCCCTTGGATATATGTACATATAATATGTATGTATGTATTTTTATTTATTTTTTTTTATTTTGAATTTTTTTCAGTAATTTCAAATACTAAGCGAATTTGATAAAAATTCAAATACAAAAAACAAAGTATTTTAATTGCTTGTTTTGAGTTTCTTTCATTCTTAGTTTGTTTTAGGAGAATTACAGGTATGGGAGCTGACTTATTGTATTTTTGGTTCCACTTTCTATATAATGTAATCTTATATCTTTTATTTTGGACATGGTATGTTGCTTTTTGGTTTAATTTTTCTCTATTTTGTCTTTCTTTTTGTTTTCTGTTTTCAATGGAACATTTATATTTGTTTTTTGATTTTTAATTCGTTATACTACTTTCTTATTCATTTCGTTTTCTTATACTGCTATCTAAACGGAAAAGCTGAAATGGATGTGTTAAATTATTATTTTTTATAGAGTTGGTACATACATTGTTCTTTTGTTTTTAATAGAAGATTCATATATTATATACAAAAAAGTTTAAAAGCAGAACTATAAGGATTGAAATCAGACTTTATTTTTTCTTGCAAATTACATCTTAATATACCTAATTGAGCTGCTGTTTTAAACCATTAATATCAAATATAATAATAATTATTATTATTTGATTCATATGACTCACATGAACTGTAACGTTATGGCGGGTGAACGCTTAGCTAACTACTCGAAACGTGTGAGCAAGAACAACATCAAGAATAGCTATTCGTTCTTCCAATATTTTTGCTGCATGTTTCTTCGGCCGATATACATACTTATATAACCGAGCACTGGATGCCTATTCATCGAAGAATAGATTCTTTACCTCGAACCACATCTTCGAGTTAAGATAAAGTTATTGCCGTCAAGAAAATTACTCGTTAAAATAATTCTAAAGAATTCAAAATTTAACTATTTAAATGACATGCATTTTTACGAATAGCAAACAAATTTAATGATCATCAAGCTCTCTAAGAGAGAAAAACCAGGGATACCTACATATAATTAAATTGGTAGGTATCCTCTTTTGATTAATTTAATGGATCACATAGTAGCAGCTTCTTAAACAAGTTATTTCATAACATTGTAAAAATATTTTCATTATACAAAAAATAATATTAATAATAATAATAATAAGACGAAAAGTCAAGTAAGGCAAATTAGGTAAAAACGTTGCAACAATTTATATAAAAATGGTTTCTCATTTCTTTGTTTAAAACAAAATAATAAATAGATATATGTATATTAATTTCTATTAGTTAAAACTTAATGTATACAGATTCGTGTATAATGTATGTACATCTATGTTTATATCTACGAATAATTGCAACCTTCTAGTTAGTTTCATTTAAGACTGATTACAATTTTTGGAAAAAAATAAATAAAAATATGTTACTGGAAATGGCAGTGGATTAGACTATTGATATTTATCGAGTTTTTATTTTGTAATTTGAATAATTATAATTATATTATAACTATAAATGCCTGGTAAATTAAATAAGAATAATAAAAAAAAACGCTTTATTTGAATATGAATATGGAAGAAAATTGTGAAGTACGTATTTATTTAATTTACAAATACTTTTTTAATGTATAATTAAAAGTGTTGGCATCATGTTGGCTTTACATACATATGTACGACGTATCTATGTATGTTTTATGTTATTTAAATATCCTCACAAAATCAATAAAGTAAGCATTCAATAATAATACAATTTTTTAATAGTTTGCTAGACTGAGATGTGCTGGGCTAGACTACTGATTTCATTAAATATAAAAAAAAATTATGAAGGAGGAAATAAAATGTAATTTGTGTCCTTATATTAAACATAATTTCCAAAATGTTTACCTACATTGTCAAGTACTGTACAATGTTTTTGATTACTGTGTTCACAGCTCAGAAGTTTATAAAATGGTCTAAATATCTTGGAAATTATTAAAAAAGAACCGATTCTTATTTTGAATCTCAAATGAATAAATTAAATTCCATAATGTACATACAATTGGAATTGTAAAATAATATAAAATACTCTGTGGTTTTATTTTGGCCTACAATCAATTTCTTGTAATACATAGTACTTAGAGTTCAGTTTATGTAATCAAAAAATTAGATAAACATAATAACATTCATACAGATCCAAACCCATATATAATATACATATGTATGTAGAATGTAGGTATATATTTATACATATATGTATAAATGGTAAAGTTTATTTCCTACATCATCTTGGAAAGGTGGTGATGAGGCCTATTTCTGGTTTAATGGCTACGTTAATAAGCCAAATTGCCGTATTTAGGACGAAGAAGTTCAAGAGCTGCCATTGTATCCACGCAAAATAAAGGTTTGGTGTGGTTTATGGGCTGGTGGAATCATCAGTCCATATTTCTTTAAAAATGAGGCCGGATGTAACTGTTGAAGGCGCCTATTATCATGGTAAGATAACGGACTATTTGCAGAAAAAAAATGATACGTGTAGAAGTACGCGCGACCGAAGTGAAACTTCTTAGCTAAATATAATCGTGGACAAAGAAAGATGAATTTGTGAAAAAAGGAAGAGACATTCATACAATTTTCGTATTTATTGGATATTCAAAGAATATTCTCCGTTTTTTCTCCTCAAAACATCGTTGAAAAAACCTAAGAAATAGGGTCATACCATATGACACATAATAATAACATTATGCATTTTCCATTAGAAATTTTCTAAGCTTTTGAAGGGAATCAAATTGTTCGGGTGTCTATTTAACCCCACTCTCGAATATATGTTCAAATGTCCATTTTGCCCCGAACCACTTGTTGGCAATATGAATTCCTTAAGAAAAAAAGTGTTTGATTTCAATTTAACCAACTACATATATACATATGTACCTATTCATTGGGTGGGTGTCCAAATTAATTTTGGAATGCATTCTTTAAAAATCATCGAATGAATTTAATTTTGTGATTGCATTCATCGACTGCATTTCGAGACTTCAATAACAAGAAAGCAATCACCATTCTTAAGCGTTCAAAAGATGGCATTCTTTTTTTTTCTAGGTACCATTTAATTGAATGCAATAATTAATCAATGCATTTGCATTCTTTGCATTTTTTTGCATTATAATTTTGCTTATTCTGCTTTATTTTACTCAATTTATCTACATTTACTTACATTTTGTACCAAATAAATGAAATTAACTCAATAAATGCACAATACTCCAAAATAAAACAAAATAAAACAAAATATGGCAAAATAATGCAAAATATTACAACTCTGATCTGTGGGAATACTTTTCGCATGCACAATACTACTCTCCACTCAATCAATTTTCGCTGTTTCTACTTTGTTACCTATTCCCCACACCACTGATATCCATACATACCTACCACGCAACCAACCGAAGTCGAGTAAGAAGGTTCTTTAGTTAGGGGGGACCACAACTAAATGGGCTTCTTACTCAACTAAGCACTAACCGCTCGATGCTGCTTGATTTCGGTGATCGAATCGGACGAGACGGGTTGCAGCAAAAGAAAATACGAAAAAGCTATGTATACCGAAGTCACAACCCACTGAAGGATGGTTGACTCGCACGGCGATATAACTTAAAATGGTTTGAAAGCAATCTATTGGATCGATGCAGCAATTATTCGGTTGCGATTGATATTTGTCATTTAAAACGTGGTCATGTTGTTTTCTCTGCATGCGGTGCCTATGTAAATTATCTATGGTGAAATGTGAAATGTGAAATGCAACCATAACGCGACCATTTAACGCGACCGTTTAACGCAACCTTCCGAAGTCGAGTAAGAAGTTTCACTTCAAAAAATGAAGCCTGTGATCTAGACGACATTTGGTTCCAATAAGATGGCGCTGCTTGTCACACAGCCCGTGAAACCATGGCTTTATTGCGAGAACGGTTCGGCGAATAGTTAATTTCGCGTTCCGGACTGGTGAACTGGCCGCATAGATCACGCGATATCACGGGTTTAGACTTTATCCCTTTGGCCAACGTAATGTCGAAAGTCTACATGGATAAGCAGGCTAGGATTGAGGAATTGGAATCCAAAATTACTCGAAATGTTCGAACGCGTCATCGAAAATTGGAACTTCAGAATGGACCATGTTAGCGGCCAACATTTGGAAGAAATTATCTTAAAAAAAAAAGTTCTTATGTATGATATTAAATATCACCCAACAAAATGGATTTTTTTTGTTTGTATGTACCTTCCATACATATATGCACTTATGTTGTCTCCAGAAGAATAAATCCAGATAGAAAAAAATGGCGTGAGTAACAGATACCTACTCGTGAAATTTGACGTGTAAACATACCATATACAGAATATACTCTGTGTGAAGGAGAAATGAATCAAGAGAATCATATACAGAGAACGCACTCATACTAAGTTTGGTTACTCGTGAGGCCCAAGCCGAGAGTTGATATGTTTACACATCAAAAAATGTTGCATAGTTTCTGACTGATACATAATTATGTAAGTAGCTCTTTCGTAAAAATTAACATAATAATAAAATATTAAATATTAAAAGTTATTATACCTACATAAACATAAAAACATACATAATATGTGCATATGTATGTAAACAAATAAATTATAACTTTTTTTTAAAAAAATTACCATAATAAGAAATTGGACTATAAAATACAGCTGTTTATGTAAATAAATGTGTAATGATCAAATCTGAATTAAATTCTTTGTTTGTAAATGTTGTCTTTGTTTTTATATGTATAAGAAATAGTACTTCATATTTTTTGTCTTGTTTTAAAGTCTTTAAATAATGATACAACAAAGTTTCCACTCAAAAATAGAATTGATTTAATAATAATTGTATTATTAAAAAAATGGTTTCCTTAGTCCTTTCCTGTCATTGGATTTCTTTCTTATTGTGTGAGTTTATCTTATTTCTTTTTTCTGAATATATTTTTTACGAAATATAAATAACAATAAAAATTTAATATGAACATCTTAGATTATAAATTTGTTTTGAAATTTATTTAGTTTTACTACACTATTATTACTTTACTAGATTCGAAAGGATAAAAGCGATACATTTCTTTTCAGTAAGTGTGACTGGGGTCTTGAATGCAGGCCACTGCCATTGGTACTATGGGTATCAAAGCTGAGATCTTTCATTGGCACCACTTCGGGGAGTAAATGTCTAATATGCGATGGTGAACGGCGAACTTTGTATTGGTGCCTGAAATTGGTTTTAAAAAAATATTACACGACTGTTTGCTAATATTTAATTAGTCTATTAAAGCGTATTATTTATATTTACAGCATAGATGCAGATACCTATTTTATTTTAAACTGCATTAAAAATTAGAGGATACAACAAAAGAAAAGCTTACATATTGCCTTCAACGGAATTTATTTGCGATTGAAATTCATTTGCGTTTCTGTCCGTTTGCATGTAAGAAAGACAAATTAAAATAAAAAAAATAAATCGGAAGTTGTGTTGATTAAACAAATGTACAGAGTTTTATTGTGGATTTTAGATAGATATGAAATGGTGTATTTTTGCACTTTTTTGTTAAGACAGAGTGTACGTGTATTTAAAAAAAAAAATAGTGTAGAATGCGAGCCTATCAGAAAGTGATGCGGTTGTTGTTAGAACAGTCGAACCCGCTTAGATGAAATTGGGAAATATCTGGGTTTTTATTTCATTTAACCGGGTTTTTCATATAGTAGGTTTTTCGATTAACCGAATTTCAAATAAGCGGATTCGACTGTAGTTACCTACTTTAAACATTTACTCTATGTAACGACTACGAGACTCTCAGGATTTTATTTTCAAAACTGGATTAAGTGAGCAAAAAAAAATATCGATAAAATGAACCAAATGAACGCAATCCAACTTTTAATTTTATTTATAAACAAAGACAATCGTAAATTTGACTTTTTTGTATTTGGCGTATAGAAACAAGAGTGTTCCTGTCCCCTGTCTTAGATAGGGATAACAACTAAACTGAGCTGGACTTTTATGTTCAGTTTAGTCTGGTAAATCATCAAAACAAAATTCTCATGATTTTTATGATGGACATCGAACTGTAGACATACTTCGTAAAACATGCTCTCTGAATATTTCCTTGAAAATATTGGCGCGAATTCATAGTCAGCCCATGAATAGTGCCCATGAAGTTACAGCCGGCACTAAATAAAAAGGCCGGCTATAACTTTTCATAATTCATAAACACATTTTTACCTGTGTATTAGTTAGTATCGACTTTGGTATGTTTTTGTAAAGTTATTTGAACGAACAAACCCAAACGTCAAAAATTTCATTTTAAATTTCGAGCTGGCTATAAGTTCAAAGTCGACTATAAGTTGACTATGAATAGCAGAAAGTATATTTTAGGTAATGTAGGTGAATAAATTCTTTTATTGTCGGCTTTATCTGACTATGAATTTGCGCCATTGTAAAAATAGTTTTAATAGGATGCCGCTATGTGCCATAAAGCGATCAAACCCATTAGCTATTTGAAATAACAATTCGGTAATGAGATTGAGAAATGGATCTATCAAAATCGTTCAATTTGACCTCTTGTTTATTTTGATAAGCCAGCAACAATTGGCGTTGTTCATGTACAATTAACAGTCAAATATTTTGCACCCCGCTTCCATACAGGCACCAGTAAGTTTCATAAATATAAACAAAAAATGCCTTGAGACTTTCATTCCCGAGATTTTCGATTTCAAAGACGTATTTTTGCCTTTTAATTTCTTAACTATCGATGGAAACGGTCTGACAAAAATTCCAGAATGTAGCTTTTTGAATTTGTTCTTTCTCTAGGTGGCGCTACAGTTCGGGGTGAATCAGCGCCTATTTCTCACTGCCATTTGTGTGTGCGTGTTATATTTTTGCACGAATGGAAGGGACCTACAGTTTTTTGCCGACTCCGAACGGTGAGCTGAGAAGCTTCTTGACAAGATACTCTTTGATTGCTTGTCAGAGATTCGAAAGAGGTGGAAAAAACTTGTAGGTGTTACCCGGGCAGCATTTCGTAGTAGTCCAACGCGCTTACCAGTACACCACGGTGCTTTTTGAACTAATATAAGAAATAGAGTGATGGTTACAGAAACTTATTACAAAGATATTTTCGTACCCTTGTCACTGCAGAGTGTAAGAGTAAGGGTTGTAAAATGCGAGTAGTGACAAAAAAAGTCTTTATTTCAAAAGGGCATGTTATGACCGTTTTTAAAGAGACTACATGCAACATGCGTATAGTGTACTCCATCAATAGGACATACATACCTACATAAATGGCTCTTAATACGAAGTTACATACTACGAAACTTTATCATATGCACACACTCTTGGCCAATTTTTTTCAATATTAATGTATTGAATGTAATCAATCAAATGTTAATTTTTTTTTTTTTTAATTAAGTTCTTTCGAATAGCGAACACTTCCGACTGAAACACCACTACAATGCACGACAATTCTCAATAAAAAAAAAACCAATGAAATATCGGCAATTGCTAGGGCATTTAGCTTTTAAAATTACAAACACACGGTGAAATTTTTTCTTAATCTAAACTTAAACATGATTAAACGATTTTACTTACTTTTTATGTCGACTTGCCCTAAAACAGGCACAATGACACGAACATATCGAGGCATTCTCGGCATTAAGTGACTGCGAATCATGTCCTATATAGCCACTCAGTATGGAACCGTTTGCTGTAATGACATCGCCTTCTAAACGCACAGCAACTTGAAGAGCCTGAAAATGTTGAAAGTCCAAAAGAAAAAACGAACCAAACAAAACCATAAAGCATTGGGACAACGAATTATAAATAAAAATAAAAATTCACCAAATAATAATGAAAAAAAAAAAAACAAAGAAATAAAAAACATGGGAACACACACACATAAGTGATTTTGAGTAAATTTTAAATATTCCAATTTTTATAAACGAATTCTATGGTCAACAGAAAAACAACAAAAACAATTAATCACATTCACCTCTGAGGTCCATAATTTGGACTCGGTTATAAACTACGGGTTTGCCGTAAAAAAAACAAAATAAGGTAAATAAAAACAAAAAAAAAAAAAAAAATAAATAAATACACATTACGTCCAAACATATTAGTTGAAGATTTTTTTTTTAATATTTTGTTTTAAAAAATCTTTTAATTTTTGTTTTACTAAAAGAAAAGTCTTTAAAATTAGTGAGTAATTGGTTTTGATTTTATAATTAAAATGCGAGGATTTGAAAAATGATTTAATAGAATTTTAATAAATAATTTTTAGAGATTGGATCAAATTTGTATAACAAAATAGTTTACATTCTCTTTGCATTACTGAAATATTTTGTTGTGTAATTTTTTTTTTTGTAATATGTTTTGAACGGAAATTTTTTGTTTTAAAAATAATAAATTAACCAAAAAGTATTATACGAGTATCTTTTTAACTTTATCACAACATCAATTAACGCAAAGTAAAAGTGGTTTGTACTATGTATGTATTTCTTTTTATAGAGTAATACAATACATGATAGGTATGTACATATGTATGTCTGTATTTATGTGAATTAAATATTTCGTGGTATTTTTAAAAAAAATTAAAAGAACTTAAAGTGATTCTCAAAACGGTTAAAGATTTTGCCTCCTAATCTCTTAATTTGGAAGCTTACCTATATGTATGTACAGTGAACTCTCGATGATTCGAACCTCTATAGTTCGAAAACCTCTATAAATAGAAGAACTATGAGAATCCCATGAGAAAACCTCTGTTAATCGAAGAAAACCTATGCAATTTGTACTTTCGTTAATTCAAATTTATTGTTGTGCAAATTAATTCGAAAACCTCTCTAATTTGCACGTGATGGCATTTTAACCTCTGTAATTCGAAGTTTTTCATTGGTCCGGTAAAATTCGAATTATCGAGAGTTCACTGTATAAGAACAAAATTGTCAAAGCTATGAGTTTCTACTCTGTGGACTGAAGACTGGTAAGGTGCTACTTCAATGCTCTGCAATCCCTAGCTCCTCACAATAAGGTCAAACTTTGGTGGGTACCTGGTCACAGAGGCATTGAAGGAAATGAGATTGCGGATGAGCTGGCCCGTTCAGGCTCTACTGTCAAATTCTCAGGCCCGGAACCCTCTTGTGGCATTAACTGGTCAACAATCTCAGCCTTAGTTAACAAATGGGAATATAATCTCCGACTCTCTCATTGGAGAAATGTCCCAGGGCTTAGGCAAGCCAAAATGTTGATCAAAGCCCAATACACAATGTCGCGGTCGGGCGCTCTCGCGTTGACAGATAAAGTAGAAACAATGCAAACATATGGGTGCTCTTAAATATGACCTCAGGCGTTATATCGTAGATATCGTAAAGTTCTGGTCAACGGCCAAGTGGAACTACTTCCTACTAGGGCGTGCGTTGTGAGTCACAACTTGTGACAACTCACAGCTGTTGTTGACATTCTACTATTCGATGGCCTGTTCGATTAAAGTACAATTTTTTAACAGTTAATATGTGTAAAAGATTTAAATGGCTAAATTAATTTTTTTCAATACAAATTAGTTGTGTAGGGTCTTTTTTTTTAATTTACTTTACATATTCGCACAATCAGGTTTACAAAGTAATTCCCTACATTTTCTGTTTCTTAATAAAACAATAAAAATAAAAATAAATACATTTAAAATCTTCTTTCTATCATAATTTCGTGAATAGGAGATTTAAGGAAACAGAACATATTACTGCACCGTAGCGCAAGTGGTTAGTGCGTCGGACTACTGAGCCAGCGGTCTTGGGTTCGAATCACGCCGCAAACACCTAAAAGTTTTTCACAGAGCCCACCTCTTTCGAATGTCTGACAAGCATCAAAGAGTATCATTTGTCACGATTGAGCTTCTCAACTCGCCGTTCGGAGCCGGCAAAAAACTGTAGGTCCCTTCCATTCGTGCAAAAATATAACACGCACACACAAATGGTTGCGAGAAGCAGGCCCAGGTTCACCTCGAGCTGTAGCGCCAAACTAAGTAAGTAAGTAAGTAAGAACATATTATTTGTCATACTGCGGTGAAGCGGTATTTATTTTTCCAAATTTCGACTTCGTGCGTTGGACAGAAGTTATCGTAAAGTCGATATAAAGCCCATTGTGAATTGGGCTTAAACCTTATACCCATCACAGGGAACTTCTAAACTACAATAAGAAGGATATTAGGTATCTAACAAATTTCCTCTCCGGTCATTGCCAGTTACGAAACCACTTAAACAAGTTTGGCCTTTCTTGCGAGACCGATTTATCGACTCTGTTTAGAGGAGGTCGATATAGCCGAGCACGTCCTTTTTGATTGCCCGGCACTTTTCGGGGTCAGACGACGTACCCTACACAAAGAACTCCTTAGACCTTATGAATTAAAAAATGCATCATATCCTGCACCTAGAGAATCGAGTGACCACTTTGAAGCAGTGTTTGAGACTGATCAAATGCAATCGAAGTCATGAAATCGTTGCCAAAATCCAAAAAAGAAAGAGCAGTGGCTTTCTCCTGGAAACCTTGTTTCGGTGAAGCTGGAAAGGTCGTGTCAACTGTTCTATGGGAATCGCATGGGAAAAACTTCATAGTCATTTTCGTTTTTATTAGACAAATTGTCGACAATGTACCAGCCCAGACTCACACATCTGCAATTGTCATTGTACATTGCACTTGTCAAATTGGACTACAAACTGCTACTGACAAGGTGTATAGAACTGAAATCAAAACATAATTAACAACGAATAAAAGAATATATTAATATTCATTTAAACGGATGTTGGCAGAGTAGAAGGCTATCCAATGTGAGTGTGCATGTATTTTACTATTAAATATTTTAGAGCCTACAGAGTACATACAAGTACTATAGATACTATATAGGTACATACAGGTAGATTTAATTCAATGCGATAATGTTATTCAAAAGGAAAAGAGAAAATATATCGGCATTCCATATAAACCTACAGTTAAGCAAACATACATATAAATATACTGAATGGAAATATAATGTACAAATTTAACTAAATACAAACTACTCGTAAATGAAGAACATAAAAAGAAAAGAAAAAAAAGAAAACAATACCAAACCAGCAACAAGAGACAAACAATACAATAAATGATATAAAAGTAGCTTACCTGCATCGCCTGTGCCTCGTCTCTTCGCTCATCCTCCGTATTCATGGTTACGAATCTGAGTACTAAGAGATTCAAAGAAGCAGCAACTATTGCTAACCCAAACAAAATGAATATTAATGCGAACATTACATATTCGGGTTTCTTATTAAGGGCATTATCCTTTTGTAAAGCTACCATGTCCCCAAAACCTTAGATTTCAAATGTGTATAAGTTGCGATTAATAAAGAAAAACACTATCATACACACACGCACCTATAGTAGTAAGAGTAATAAAACAGTAATATACTGAATCAAAATAGCTCCAGCCCTCGAATTTCGAGAAGGCCGCAGCACCGCCGGCTATCGTTAGAGAGCTTAAAGTTGTAACAACACAAATTAAATCTACTTCGGATGCCGCAGTTCGTTTACAGCGAAGTGATATCCTCACTGATTGTATAACAAAGCTAGAAATAAAGGATATGATCAATATACATATATTCAAATGGCGAACGGGGCGGCGCGGCGCGGCGGTTACCTGCTCAGTCTATTCACTCTTTCTCCAATACTCTGGAACATAACAAGACCCAATGGAATGCCAACGATTGCATAGCACATCGTAAAGAGTTTCCCGCCAATTGTGCTCGGAGTTGAATGGCCATAACCGATCGTGGTCAGGACAGTGGTAGCATAATAAAATGCCCCCGTGAACTTCCATTGTTGACCGGCTTTGTGTGGTTCCGATTTTAGGACAACAGTCTCCATAACCTTGAAATCCTCCTGTGATATATTGTATTTTCGTATAATCATGTCTTCGACGGCTGTAAGAAATAAATTAGAAGAAAGGTTATTTTCATTAGATATTTGATTAAAAAAACGCATTGTCTATCAGCTGTCAAAGACTCTAGTACATATCTCTTACGATTGTTGAGCGAAAGCCTAAAGTTTGATATTTAAGGGTTAGATTGAGGGAATTTTCTCGAAAAAATTCGAAATATCGAAATCTTATCGCCTACCGTTTTCCAGGTGTAGCTGCTTGTCACAACCTAATAAACGATCCAACACCAAATACAACATCGCTGTTATTCCAGACAGCCGCTGCAATAAAAGCCATAAGTTCGGTAATCACCTCGTCGAAACTGGTAGATCGATGCCAAGAAAAACTCAATCGCTTGTGCAACCTGGCACCAGGACATATAGTGCCATAGAAGGAAATGAGAAAACCGACTTACTAGCCAGGCGAGGGTCAGCCCTTAACAGATCACTAGCGGAAAATGTTCATACTTGCTATAAGTGATGTTGATTCATATTCATTCATTAAGGGAAATAAACGCTCATACTTGCTAGATCGATACAAACTAGCTGGTCTCAGGTGGATAAGTCTTACTAACTGTGTCATATACAGAAAGATATGGTCAAATTACAATAGGCCAAACTTACTGCTACAAAGAACACGAATTGACATCGCAAGTGTAGTGGCAGTTAGTACAGTGCACTGGCCAATAGGGGATCGCTTGCGATCACTGACAACAATTTTCGCCGAAGTTGCAATGATGAACATGAAAAAGAGTCGCTTACTAACTTTCTGTGCAAATGTCGGGATCTAGCGAGAACCAGGCAACGCATACTGGGCAAACCTTTCTTTGACGATCTTAAAGAAATATCCGAGAAGTGGATTGGAGAACTGATCCTCTTCTTAAACTCCATAGGGTGGATATAAATATCTCAAACTACATCCAAAAGAACGGGTTACCTGCGCTTGTGTCATAAAAACGGCGCTCCTTTGTTCATTTGGGTTTTCTTTCCACGTATGAATGAATACAAATGAAAAAAAAAACACCCATATCTTTGAACCAAGACCCCATTTTTTGTCTATGCAATTTCTTAGGCACCGTAGCGCAAGTGGTTAGTGCGTCGGACTACTGAGCCAGCGGTCTTGGGTTCGAATCCCGCCACAAACACCTAAAAGTTTTTCACAGTGCCCACCTCTTTCGAATGTCTGACAAGCATCAAAGAGTATCATTTGTCACGATTGAGCTTCTCAACTCGCCGTTCGGGGCTGGCAAAAAACTGTAGGTCCCTTCCATTCGTGCAAAAATATAACACGCACACACAAATGGTTACGAGAAGCAGGCCCAGGTTCACCTCGAGCTGTAGCGCCAACTAAGTAAGTAAGTAATTTCTTAGGTGTTAGACCTGGGCTGGAATTGAACCCGGACAGCATGCGTATCGCGTTATAGCGAAACCGCGTTGCAGAAGTACCGCGTTATAGGAGGGTTTGCTGTAATTCATAAATCGCGTTAAAGCGAATCCGCGTTGTGAAAGTATCGCGTTATACGAGGGTTGACTGTAAATGATGATTATGTCGGTGGTAAGTTGAGTAACATATGTACATAAGTTAATTATTTAAAGCCCAAATATTTTACTTATTCGTTTCTTTACTCCCCGCGCACCACGCACACTGTACATCCTGGTTTTCTGATAACTTGTACAGACACAGGGTGGCCCTAAAACATTCACAAATTTTTTACAAAAATTTTATTTTAGACCTTTAAGTTTTTTTCATACTTATTGACGATATCGGTTAAGTGGGCGCCAGCACTACCCACGAAACGAAAGTATAACATTGTATAACATTTTTAATTTAATGCTTATTGTTTAACTTCAGGAATGTCTGTACATAATTGAACTTTATAATAAAAGAAATTCCATTCTATGTTTTAATCGTTATATTTTGCAATGCAACTGTGAAAACCGTAATAATTTCGTGCAGTAGTTTTTAAGTCTATTCCGGACAAACACTCTGCAGTCGAAAAAAAGTTACATTTTTACTAAGGTATGCAAATTAATATAAATGAAATAATTTGAGGCAATCGATAAATAATCCAAAGCATTAATATACGCAGACCAAAAGAGAATAAATAACCCATTTCAAAGTTTACCACTCTCTAAAAACGAAAAACGTAACTCCAATGCAATCAAAACTTTTCAAAATCGCATCCGTCCACAACAAGTCACTTGAATAGAAAGGTCCTTCAACTGAAAGCAGCATACATATGTATGTATGTATGTCATGCACGTCAACTCGAATCTGTCATCTGCAGGTGACAACCAAACTGACACCGAATTGTGTGAAAATGTAACAACAACAAAGCACTCATGTGTATGTACTAGAAAATACTCTTGGAACTATTTTGATGAAAAATTTAAAACTAAAAGAAATCCAATTCCCATTAATACCGCAAAGTCAATAACTTGATGGAATGGGAGTCAAACAGAGAGATCCCCATAAACCTACTTGACTAATTGTATAAAAACCACCGCAAGGAACTGACCTATGAACACTCTCGTAGTGCGAACCTTCAAACTATTTTTAGCTCCGCAAGGAGTTATTTGGAAAGTGTCCCCAATGAATGCGCAAAGTGTTCTTACCCTCGTTCTTACTAGTCCTAGACCACAAGAGGCAGGAGAGGCAGCAAATAATGACGACAACTTGGTAAAACCATGGCCAGTCAAGAAAAATAAATATACAACTATCTGCAACGAAATCTTCATCATCCACGTTACGTTGTTGCTACGTAAAGTAGCATACATACATATTATTGTTTGTTTATATGTATACAAAAACATAAATCCAGAAAGCAAGTTGGTTACCCAAAAAAAGTTTCACTTTCCAAACTGAAGGGATGGCGAAAAAAACAAAGAATTAAGCCCAAAAGGGTAAAAGAAGTCAGAATACGTTCGTGACCTGATTGCTTTACTGGCCTCCTGTATAACTAGGAAACTGGAGAATAAGCGGCGTCACGAAAATGCCGCACCACCACATTTCACAACATGCTCACGTACCAAATTCTGTGTACACTTACGACGAGTATCTGATGTGAGAAAAACGACGAACATCTTAAGAGAGCAGGATGCCTTAGGGCAGCAACAAGGAACACGTTGCATCATTCCCATTGATTTTTCCTTTTTTCAGACCGATATGCTATTGCTACTTTTCCATCCCATATTCATAGATAGGTTCATAGTACATACATATGTACATACGTGTGTTACAATACAATAGATCACCACCTTTCAAGAATTGTGGGCTTTGCGGTATAATTTTATTTTGGGGGTTTTATTTTTGCAACACCTAGCATATTCGATGAAATTGGAATGCGATTCCGCATTCACGATATATGTATGTATGTATGTATGTGTATATGAAGACTCGTTCATGTATCTAACTATAAGTATATTACGCATCCTTTACTCCAATTACAAAATTACACTGTGCTAAGAATATTATCGGACAGAACCAATGAAGGACTATGTCTCTGGACTGTCTTCGGGTCGAAATTTCTTACATGATGGTATTTAATCATATAAAGGCAGATGTCCTAACTAATTGATTCACCAAGTCTAGACTCAAAAACTATCGCTGCTAAAAGCCCTCACGCTTTATGCAACATATACTATTTGGCATGTTCTGTCTTGGCAGATTGACGATAGACAAGATTTTTGCACTAAGGTAAATTCTGAAAAAATATCAACGAATTTCAAGTCGAGGCTTATATGTGTTATAATAATTTTATCGATTCTAAAACCCTTCTATGTTAATAATATTTATCATCTTGAGACACGGGCGATAGGGGATTGGGATGCAATACTTACCGGAATTCGGCAGTGAGATGTGCTGGCTACGGAAAATACTGGCGCAAATTCATATTCAGCCAACGAATAGTGCCTATAGCCGACTATAGTTACAGCCGGCTATAAATAAAAAAGCCGGCTATAACTTTTCGTTATTCATAAACACATTTTTGCCTGTGTATTAGTTACACTGTGTCTCCACGAGACATTATTCTTGTCGGACATATCTGGCAAGCACAAACACAAAATGGCGGAACGAACGTCAAATTTTGTGTGGTGGGCATTTCATATCTTGCCTTTTCATATCACTTCTCTTGAAAACTTCAACGAAATTGACAAATTTACACCAAAGTGACAGCTCATGCCCAGACATAGATGTCAGGCCGAAAATCCAGACATAGATGGCGGGGTAGAAAATCTGTCTGGCTGATTGTGGTCTCCACTAGACATTTTCCTAGCCAGGCATGAGCGCAGACATGAATAATGTCTCGTGGAGACCCCATGTTAGTATCGACTTTGGTATGTCTTTGTGAAGTGATTTGAACGAACAAACCCAAACGTCAAAATATTAGGTCTGTTTGGTAACATGCTAGTTTTCGAAAGTTCTACGTAAACTACATAGAATCTGACAGTTTCATGGCTCTCAATTTTTTTTACTCTCATTTGGCTCTCTGCTTGCAACCAATTCCGTGGGGTGGGCCGAGCCAACTCTGTCAAACTAAGCATCTGACAGTTTGTGAAATGTCATAATCTTCATTGTAAGTGGAAAACAAAAACAATTTGATAGGTTTGACCAAGTGTTGTTTGAAAAGCGTTTGTTTACTTTTGTGCAAGTTTTCTGTCTTTGAGAGGAGTTCTCTCTCTTTGAGAGGATTCTACTATTTGTCAGATCTCAATTCCGTGTGCCAAAAAAGATACCAAACACACCTATTATATGAGAAATTTATAGCCGACTCTAATTATTTAAAATTACGTTTGGGTCATTTTAAATTTCGAGTTGAAAGTCGACTATAAGGTGACTATGAATAGCAAAAAGTATATTTTACATTATGTAGGTGAATAAATTCTTTTATCGTCGGCTCTGTCTGACTTTGAATTTGCGCCACTATCTTTAACACATCTCTCCAGCTGCAGACGGAATCGATATAATCAGGCGTCGTAAAAGCTTTTGCGGTGATCGAAGAACCTGTTGCTTCTTTCGCACAACAAATGGGTTCAAATCTTCTAACGCGAAAGAAGAATTTAACTACAAATCGCTGACCCTGGAGCCTAGTGCTGGCCAATGCTCAAGAAAGCAGAGCGCAGATAGTTAATACTTTCGAATTTTTTCATCGAATATAAAGCTAAGATATTCTTCAAACTACAGCCCTCAGAGTGAGACGGCAAGAAGATCGAACAACCGTTTTCGGACCAATCTTTCGTGGATGCAAGAGTGGTTATTCTGGAGGACGTCAAAAACTTGATTAGTTCTGAATAACATACTCGTAAATATGAATTTGCAGAAGTCAAAATGTTTTTTTTATTTTTCAAAAGTTTTCTTTTTCTTAAAGGATGAAGGAAATGCGTTTACACGAAGCAATCAATATACCTGAGATACTTACTTTTGTGTTTGCCTTCAAAGGTAACCCATATACATAAATCTCTAAAAAGTAATTTTCATGAGTTTGGGTTTTGCCCTAATCAACTATGTAACGATTCGCAACGATTCCGTATACAGAGCGAAGTAAGTAAGAACATTCTTTGCCAGTACGGCAGTAGGTAGATACATTATGAATGGCGCAGTGCAATAACCCCCACGGAAATAAGGCCTGCGGGTCTTGTGCTGGTCTCGCTGCATTTACAGCAGTCAACTTGACTCCAGGGAGAAGGTCATTTGTTACGTTGCCATAATCACTTCAGACCAATTGTAGCAGCTTACTACATGGAAAGATTAAGGTGTATGAGAGGTAGTGTCTTTGGAACTGTCTCGGATTGTACAGAATCTCAGTACATAAAATTTCCCAACAACAAGGCGACGGCGATGACCAGCTAAAATAGCCTGATCTTCGGGGCTTAATACCCCAAAGAAATGTGCCATGAGAGTACGCTTTGACCTCCATATTATTGCTAAAGGATTACATATACATCTGTATGTAAATGTATTGTATATACATACGTACTCATACTTTGTGCGAGGTAGTTTTCTTTATTGGTTAAAACTACAACTACTGCTGCCGACGTACAACAAAACAGATACATACATGATATTATCATTTCAATTAAAATAAATACAAGGCACAACTTACTTATATTGTACTCACGATTTAAAAAAAATATAAAATTGTCTCTAAAATACTTTAGAACTTTAGATTAAGTAGGTTGTGTACTTAGGTCTACAACCGATAGATAGCCACGATATTACTCGGGTTTTTGTTGTTATAATTACCGATTTCATGTTAACATGGTGTATAAATATAATACAACAGATTAACGTCATATGTATTTACATATGTGCAAGAACATACATACATATATGCTTGAAGAGGTTGATGATGAACAGATGATTGATGAAGGACATAACTGCGAAGTGGAGGTGCATAATGATAGCAGTAATACCAAGCAAAAACGCAAACCACAACAGTGATGTTTTTGCATATGCCACTAATGACAAAACTCAAGTTAATAACAGTAGTTAAGAAATTGCCAACTATCTGCATATTTTTATAAAAAGGATAACCGCAGAAAAATTGTCCTATAGGATTAACAGCAGTTTTTTTTCCCCGTAATTTATCCTTAATTCCTAACAATATGATACATAATGTACATATGGGTGTTTCCATAGAAACCGGCCCTTGACTAAAAAAACGCTCAGTTTTGTCCAAATTAGACAAAATTACTTTGAAAAAGTTATTCGGGCATTTACACAAACTCCGACGAAAAAAACCATGAAATACAAACCATTGAAGTATAAATATCAAAAATCATAATTTTGAGAGTAAATTTATATTTAATGCTAAAACGATAAAAGAGACAATATATGTATAGGTATTTATCGTTGAAGAGATATAAAAGATAAAATTGTATTCTTCTCATTGAAATAGAAATAAACAATTTCCCATTCGAACTTCCTTTATTATAATCTGTTTAATTCGTACAAATTTTACTAGGTCACACGTCACACCCGTAACATTAACTTGTTACACACGTAACAATTTCAAAACATTTTTTTTGTCAGTTTCCCACACATTTGGTTTTCTTTTCTTAACTGGTACCTACTCAAGAATTCAAGATCAATTTTGACCCGTGGATAAAAAAACCCTCGCATTCGAAATAATTTGTATTCTCTCCTTTCCGATCGGAGCCAATTAATGTATGGTGAAATAATTTATAAGCATATATTTTTTTAGTTATTGCCAATATTTTAACTATCTGAATATCCTTCAAGACTACTGGTAAGCGCTCTGTATTTTTTTTATTTGGTAATAAGTCACAATGGGTTCGTTTTTTCAAAGATTTGAAATGGTGTTAACTCTTGAAGAGAAAGCGTATATTGTTGCTTTGCGTAAGGAAAAAGTGTCAAATCGTGAATTTGCTAGTCGACTAGGGTCTAATGAATGGAGTGTGCGAAACATCTTGAAAAATTTTCAACAAGAGAGCTCAATTGCTCGAAAAGCTGGAAGCGGAAGGCCCAGAAAGACATCTCCTAGAGATCAGCATCTGATCCAGCGAATTTGTTTAAACAAAACCGGTTTGTACATAATGGGGATATTAACTGGTCACTCCAGAAGCAAAATGGGAAACAATAAATGATCGGACAGTATCCAGGTTGCTTAATGGAATGGGAGTTAATGTAAGTCGTCCAGCAGAAAAATAAACACTGTTAACACCGCGAATGAAAAAAATAAGGCTTGAATGGGCAAAAACTTATACAAATTGAACTCAGGCTGTGATATTTTCGAATGAGACCAAATTCAATTTATTTGGCCCAGACGAGAACGCGGTGGTTCACCGAAGAAAAGGTGAACGGTATTCAGATTATTGCATTTTACCCACCGTTAGGCATTCCCCTTATATTATGGTATGGGGGGCAATAACCAGATTTGGTGTTGGATAAATTGTAATCCTTAGAGGCTTAGTAAATGCCCAGAATAACAAAAAAATTATAGAATACTATGTTATCTCTACTTTATAGCAACTTTACCGCAGTGTTGGTAGTGTGATTTTTCAGGACGATTTAGGTCTTGCACATAGAGCAAAATCGCTAAGCTTTTCTGCTGCGTATGATCCGTAAACTAACATTTCTATAAACTTTTGGTACTTTACTCTAATTTTGGGTACTAAACTACAGGGATTCTTTGGCGGTTCTTTCTCTTCCATGGCCTGGTAGTAGCCCGAATCGTAACCCTAGAGAAAACTGTTGGCATTACATGGGCAAAAAAATTAGAGAGACAAGGCCAACATCTGATACTCAACTGGAAAGTATAATGAAAGACATCTGGCATAAAGATTTAACAATTTCCCATATAAAAAAAATAGTTTGATGCCAAACAGGATTGATGACGTCATCCAACTACTAAACCAAGTGTTTTCTAAATTAATTATACTTTTATTGATTTAAAGAACATGATGGGTTTTATAGATAATTCCAGTTTTATTTTGTTTATCTAGAATATTGGGCGAATAATTTGTAAAAACATGAGTGTCAATGTCACACACGTAACAATGGAAACACCCATATGTATACAGTGGACGTCCAGTTTAACGAATACCCGATTTAAGGTTTCCATCGTCTTCTGTTAAGGTTTCCATTAATATATACATACATATGTATGTAGTTTAGTTAGATTACCATTATTATTACCTAACCTAACATGCTAGACACAAAGCTTAAGCGACACTACCACCTAAGTTGCCATTGACAGTGATGATATTGTCAGGTAGTAAAATTGCACAAAAAATACATTTTGTAAAACAAGTGGAGAACATAATCGAATGATTATTTTAAAGGTCCCTTGACTTTAAGCCTAGTTCGCTGATCCACGAAAGCGAAAAAGAAGAACATTTCATGTCTTAAAGTCGTTTCAGTGTATCCCAAAACTCGGTCAAAACAAATTCCTTTTAAAAAATGACGTTACAACTTTAAATTATAATTTGATCATTTTAAAAAGGTACGTAATGTATTTTTATTAATATGTTCTACTGTACCTTGTAGTGCCTCCCAACGCTTTTTCTCCGTTTCCGATTCGAGTGCATCAAAAACTGCGGCGCCAACCAATAGGTAAGTAAATGTGCACACGATCAAGGATATCGTGCGTACATTTTGTTTCTTCATTCTTCATTTAGGCCAATTTTTTACTGGAACTTTTGCTACGCGCCAATATTCACATTCCCATCATTCAATAAAGACACGCCGACGACGACAACGAGAAACTAAGCTAACTTTTAACGCGTTTATTTCTTAAAAATTTGCCACATGTTTGCATTTTTATATCAGTGAGATATTTAAAAAACATAAAAAAAACATAGTGATCTTAATATCTAGATACCGGTTCGCTCTTCACAACATTAGTATAGTAGGTATGTCTGGAGTATTTTACTTTTTTTTATTTTTTAATCAATTAAATGCATTTTCACAACTTATTTTCTTCGCCCGCTAACCCCTTTTCACTCATCTTTCGGTACAAGTAACTTGAGTAGGAAGGATAACTTGTTTTCGATTTGTTTGCCGACGACACATCTTTGTGGCATGATGAACTCGCTGACGGATGGAAAATTATTATAAATAGCTACCCATTGTAATTAATCACTTTTGTGTGCTATAAGTTGCAAGATACTCCACAGGGATTCAATTATATATCCCATTCCAAAAAATGTTTAATTTGCGCTCCGCCCTTCCGTCCCACACCGCTTGTTTATTACGAACTCAAATTGCCATTACTCAAAGTTTTTTTTAAGAGATTCTGCAATTTTTGTGGTAGTTATTGTTCTACACAATCAATATCAAATAGTTCATCTAAGATGCTTTACTGTTGAATCCTTTTTGTTGTCATTGCCACTAGATGATTTTGACTTATCCGTTAGATAAATAAATGACATATGTAATACGTATGTATGGATGTGGTAAAGGATGTGTATTTCCTTTTCTCTTGTTTTGCAAAATCACCCCTTATTTATCCTGACAGCTGTCAAAAAATTCAATTCGACGTTGGTAAATTAAAAAAAAAACTCACTCACACACTTGGCACAGAATAGGAAGAGCACGAAGAAATAAAACTGAGACGTTTGGTATAGATTAGATGCGCTTTTTACGACAGATACAAATTCTTAAGCATATGTGTGTAAGTAGGTATGCCTGTAGGTATTTTTTTCATTTCCAAAAGGATATTTTACTTGTTTTTTTTTTTTCATAAACAGAGAATAATTCAATTGAATCACTATATGTAGGTAATGAAGAATAAACTATATTTAGCAAAAATATGCGAGGTGCACTCGTTTGTATGAATAATTGAAACAAAAAGCACTTCTAAAAAGGACATTCAGTCAAAAATATGATTAAACATTTTTTCACATGAAAAAAAAATCAGCTCGATAAATATAAAGGACTCGACGTAGGGCAATGGGCACGGAATATATAAGCACGAGTTTTATTGGCAGATAAAAGTTGTACCCAGTCCTTATTCTTAGTAATCCCGATGTATTTAATTTAGCCTATATAGTAATTATATAATGGTCACCGGAAAGGAAAATATTTCAACATTTTAAAACACTAGAGCTTCCCCAAATTTTCACACGACTTTCGTTTGGCAACTTGACACACTCGCCACAAAGAAACACTGAAAAAAGAACTGGTGAAATGAAAAGTTAAAAATTTTATTCGATATTAAAAAGAAAGGAGAATGCACGCGCATTCAACTGCCTTCACTAGTTCGATGCCTTTTTGGTCCTTTCAGCGAGTGAGGGTGGCGAATTTGGTGGTAAGGATATAAGAGTGGCGGAGATGTGGAAGAGAGATAGCTCATTCCCTCGTCCTGTTTTTTTTTTTTTTGCAAACAATTGATCAACTTTGAGTTACTACTGTGGAAATAGAGCGTACAGTACACTAGGCACCACTGAGAGAAAAAAACACCTCCAGAGCTTTCAATGCGTATGAAGAAAGAACAACGTGTAAATAAAAAAGCTTGCTGCTGATATGGTTGCCAAGTTGTTCTTTTCGGACTGTTACCGTGAATAATTGGTAAATGTTAGGATTTACCGCTGAGCTGCGCAAATGTAACAAGTAACATTAGTTTTATTATTCGTGGTTTTACCATTAGTGTCTAACCAATCCTAGGATTTCCCTGTAAATCTTAGCATTTTCGGTATTCGAACTTTTACAGTCTCACTTTACAGGTTGTCGAGCACATCGTCGAATCAAAACCGCACATAGAGTATCTGGAAGTGCTGATCGACCACAGACTCAACTTCCGAGAGCATGCAAAATATGCATGTGAGCAGGCCTCACTGTGTGGACTAATCCCAAATATTGGAGGACCAAGGCAACCTATCAGAAATCTCCTAACGACGATGAGCATATCAATGCACGTACATGCGGCCCCGATATAGGTATCACCAATGAACCATAAGTCGTATACTAGAAAGACGAGCTCCGTGCGCAGAATTGCATCTCAAAGGGCATGGAGCACGTACAGCACAGTCTCAGCGGATGTCAATGACATAAATGTTATCTCTAAGCGAATGCCCATCAACCTGGTAGTATAAAAGTCTGTGGAACTACGCGAGAATAATCATGAAGATAGAAGAGCAGAGACGGAAGCTATACAAGCAGAATGACAGCATAGGTGATAGGACACAAAGAAATACTGCGCAGTAGTAAAGCTCGACGTTAAAATGCCTTTAATTCTGCAAGTTGGACCTGCACTAGGAGATATCAGTCATGAGGGGTCGAAACTGTTTATTGAAACAATGAAAACACTTAGCTTGGACGTGATTAACAAATCTGTCCCAACCCATTTTACTCAAACAAGCACTCTTCTGGACCTATTTCTCGCAAATGACACGGAGGACGTCTATTACAGCCAGTTTTCAGCTCCTGTTTTCTCAAAACATGATGTTATTTTTGCTATTCTTAGTTTCCCTTCTGGTGAACAACGAACAGTTTATACCTACCGAGATTTTCGAAATATAAACACTCAAGCATTAGAGTATGATCTGCGAAGAGTAAACTGGCAACCTCTGTACCGTGAAAGTTCCACTGAAAATCAGGTGAATTTTCTACATAATATCATACTTACTTACTTAGTTGGCGCTACAGCTCGAGGTGAACCTGGGCCTGCTTCTCGCAACCATTTGTGTGTGCGTGCTATATTTTTGCACGAATGGAAGGGACCTACAGTTTTTTGCCGACTCCGAACGGCGAGTTGAGAAGCTCAATCGTGACAAATGATACTCTTTGATGCTTGTCAGACATTCGAAAGAGGTGGGCACTGTGAAAAACTTTTAGGTGTTTGCGGCGGGATTCGAACCCAAGACCGCTGGCTCAGTAGTCCGACGCACTAACCACTTGCGCTACGGTGCCCACATAATACATACATAATATCATACTGCAGCTCTTTAATCTCCATGTTCCACTTAAGACTAAGGCTACCAGGTACTTTTACAACCTCTGGTTTACTCGTGAAATACTCCATTTAAAAAATAAACGTGACGCTGCTTATAAGAGATGGAAACTTTTTAGACTGCCTGAACTTTATAATATCTTCCGCGAGCTACGTAACCAAGTTTATTCGAAAATCAAGCAAGCTAAAGTCGAAAGCTGTTGGTATTGATGGAATATGTCCGCTTTTTATTAAAATAACATTACCCTACATTCTTCCAGCGATTACTTATATTTTCAACACGGTTTTAACAACGTCCATTTTTCCTAGTGCTTGGAAAACTGCCAAAATTGTACCAGTGCTAAAGAAAAAAGCAACAGCTAGGTCACCAGCTGAGTACAGACCCATCGCCATCCTACCTTATCTGTCAAAGGTCTTGGAAAAGATAATTCACCAGCAAATGTCAGTCTATCTCCAGCATCATAAGTTGCTTTGTGTGAATCAGTCAGGCTTCAGGCCACTACATAGTTGTACGTCTGCACTTCTCAAAGTGACTGATGACATACGTACTGCGTTGGACAGCAACCAAATAACTGTTCTGACACTATTGGACTTTTCCAAGGCCTTTGACACGGTGGATCATCATCAACTCCTATTAAAATTGGAAAGACTATTTGGTTTTTCGTCGACTGCTCTGAGGCTTATTCAAACATACGTTGGTGGAAGAAAACAAGCAGTTGTTCTGGATAAAAATATGTCGGACTTTATAATGACCTCTGCGGGTGTACCCCAAGGATCCATTTTGGGGCCTCTGCTCTTCACCATCTTTATAAATGATCTTCCGAATATAGTTAAGCACTCATCCTAACATATGTATGCTGATGATGTTCAACTTGATATTAGCTGTAAACTTGGTCTATTGGAAGATGCTGTTAGTAGGCTAAACGATGACCTTGGGAGAATTCTAGCTTGGTCTGTACATAACTCTCTAAAACTAAATCCATCCAAATCTAAGTGTCTCGTTGTCAGCAGAAGTGGATTACATGAACGTGACATACCTGTGGTTTACCTAGGAGACGAGCCAGTTGAGTTCTTGGAAAAAGTTAAAAATCTTGGTGTATGGCTCAATAAAACCCTGTCTTGGGACGATCATATCTCTACAGTAATAGCTAAAATCTATTCCGCTCTTAGTAATCTGTCAATGTCACAATCTTATACACCAGTGCACACGAAGATAATGTTAGTAAGGACTCTGCTTATACCAAACATCACGTATGGCTGTGAAATCTTCTCATGCTGCAGTGCGTCCATGAAGCGTAAGCTTAACGTTGCTTTCAACAACATCACTCGCTATGTCTACGGTTTGACCAGATACGACCACATGTCTGCATACGCTAAAAATATTCTTGGTTGTACACTCGAAAAGTTTTTGGATTTTTGTACACTCAAGTATCTTCATAAAATTATTACCAAAAAGCAGCCTCGTTATTTATTCGAAAAACTTAAATTTTTACACTCGAACCGGTCTCTTAGTTTGATTCACCCGCGCGTTTTTTACCAAAACTCAGAGCGACAATTTTTCGTTCGTGCCATACGTCTCTGGAATGCGCTTCCCCTAGGTGTAAGAAGGCTTTATAATACGGCTGGTTTTGGGGAGACTCTTTTTCGGCATTTGGCAAATTAGGAACATTAAAATGTTAGATAGACCTCAGTTGTATATAGATACATTGCAGATATATTAAGCATAATAATTTTTTAAACTGTTTTTCTACTCTACTTAAGTTAAATTATAACTTGATTGTTTATTTTGTAATTTGAATTGAATAGTTTCTCATTTATAGCTCAAAGACGTTATTAAGTCTATTATGAATGATGTTAATTAATTAAATAATAAATAAATAAAATAAATAAATCTGAACATAATGGAAACACCACCCTACCTCGTGAAGATAATCCTTAGCTATTTCACTTGCAGGAAGCTGGGGTATCAGACGGATGAAAGCCTTAAATACTACAATGTTAACGCGGGAGCCCCCCAGTGGTCAATCCTTGGAACTCTCCTGTGGAACATAATGTATGATGTAGTCTTGCGATTAACGCTGCCACAAGGTGTTAGGGTTACCGGCTATACTGACGATATCTCTATAGTTACCGTAGCTAAACATATCCACGAGTTAGAGGAAGCGATCCCCAGAATCAAAAATTGGCTAGAGTCCGCCGACCTAGAGTTAACCGACCACAAGACGGAGGATGTCTTAATAACAAGCCAAAAGACTGTGGGTTGGAAGCAAATCAATCAGGTCTAAAGAGGCGTTAAAATACTTGGGGGTAATGCTCGACAACTGACTTAACTTCAAAACTCACGTCGAGTACTGCAGTAAAAGGCGTCGAAGATGCTTTCCAGAGTGGTAAGCTCAATACTTCTATACGCTGCTCCAGTCTAGGCAGGAGCTCTTACAACGAAGGAGACAAAAAGAAAGCTTTCTTCCGCGTACAGGCTTTGCACAATAAAAACAATATGCGGTTTCCGGACAATTTCGGACGAAGCAGCGTGCGTTATAGCGAGTATGATCCCTCCCTACCGACATCCTCGCCAACGAGATGCAAAGCTTAGGCGTACGACAAATCAAGAAGAGACCAACGTTACCAGAAGGATAAAAGCAGAAGAAAGGGCAACATCTATTAGAGCTGTGGCAAACAAGATCGGACACCACGACAAAAGGCAGTTGGACCCACAAGCTGATTTGCACAACCGAGGTCTGGACAAAAAGAGCACACGGGGATCGCAACTTCCACTTTACGCAATTACTGTCCAGTCACGGCGCACGGTCATAATTCAAAACTGCATTTCACGCACCATAAATGTATGATGTTGCAGATATCATATATATGATAAAAAAGAAAAACTAAAAAAACTTCATTCGGTTTTATGACTTTGAGTTTGATTTTTTGTGCAAACCACACAAACCATTTCCAGGAGTTGAAAACGATCGTAAAAACAGTCAGGGAGGGAACAAGACCAAAATAAAATAGTTAATAGTTCAAATTCTCTTACCAGGACACGTATAAGAGTATGATGCAGATATGCAACACTATGCATTAAAGAGTTAAATATATCATCTGCTATAGAAAACCTGGACACTTTTAACTTTTGCATTTCACCTTTTGGCCTATGGGGGAGACCACTGTGCGGCGGCGATTGAAAATATTTTACAAATTTGGACACGATAGCTCACCCCTCTGCTCACAATGTCCAGACGAAGAAGACGCGGAGCACGCAATGTTCCACTGTAGACGCTTCGCAGAAACAAGAATGGACCTACCGACTCCGGAGCTTCTAGTAATCCACATGATAAGCTCATGGGACCAATGCACTGGTTGCAGATCTGCTCTTTCATAACGAGCACGCAGAACGAGCTAAGAAGACTCGAAAGATTAAGAAAAGCTGTAACGGCACACAGCGCACATAGCATAAGGTGCTAACCAGACCCACAAAGTAATACCTAACGGCAGTTCCGTGGGGAGAATGGTAGAAGTGTGCTGTCCAGGCGATAATTCTCGGAAAAAAACTCAAATGAGTTTCAATAAAAAACAAACTTTAAAAACTAGGCTCCTCTCACGTAAAGCGACAATCATCTTAAACTTTGTTTCGGCGATTATTTTGCGAAGAAATATACAAGTATATAGTCCAGACGACCCATAGCGATTCAATCTAGCTTCCCATATAATATTAAAAGCATATCTTTCAGCGTCGAATGTTTGGTATTCAAGAGAATCTTGCAGTTCAGTCGGAAAAACGGTACGATGTGGTATGATTCTTCCATTTATACGTAAATATACTATTTATTCGGTCGTGACTTGTAACTCATTAAGCGGCGAGGCGACATAACAGGAAAACCCGAAATCTCAAATTCGTAATCACTCATCACCTCCTGTGAAACTGCTTTCAGTAGAAATATGTACGTGTACATAAATTGTGTTTTTTACTTAGCATTTAAAATGGGATTTCGCGTTCTTCCTTGTATAATAGCTTCCATTTGCAGAGAACATCAATTCTAACATACAGATAACGAATTCGCACCATAAGGATTTCCTGCTTTTCTTAGGTTGTGATTTTTAATGTTCCGTCCGTACCAAAACGGAACACTAATGGAATCAATTCCGTGTCTGTCTCTCTGTCTGCCACAGGCCTTTTTCTCAGACTATTTGACGTAGACTATTGAAATTTGGAACAGTTGTAGCAATTAGTGGCCCAAACACAAACAAGAACTTAAAAAGCTGAATTTCGACCCCAGCTTTATCTCCGAAAATATCGCTCAGAAAAATCTGAATAAAATCACATATGTACATTGAGAATAAAGTGTAGATGGGAAAAACATTAACAGGACTGCCCTACGTCGACAGTTTTTGTTTAATTAATTTTTTTAATTTCAACTAGGTACTTCACTGTTTACATATCCAGAAATTATGTA
Source organism: Brachyopa scutellaris (assembly GCA_949775065.1). NCBI lineage: Eukaryota > Metazoa > Arthropoda > Insecta > Diptera > Syrphidae > Brachyopa > Brachyopa scutellaris. Next base: position 103,236,262 of record OX459114.1, on the reverse strand, counting down.
ACCCTATCACAACGCCTAAAAGCAGATATGGATAGGGAATTTTGTACATGCTAGAGTAAAAATTGAATGATTGACCCTAGAGATATGCCACAAAAACTCACTCGGGTATAAGTATATATATATAACCATTGAGCTTAGACTTTATTTTATAGGGAAATTTGTATGAGAGTAAACATTGAATGGTTGATCACAAAAATATGCCCCAAAAATCAGCATTAAACCACTGATTTTAATCAACATAAAAAAATGGTTTCCTATACAACGCATTATATTAATTATATATACTCACCCCAATTCTGAAAGTCGTATTTGCGAGTCGCATACGACCATATCGTATTTTGTAATAGCAAATACATTTCAAAATTCGAGTATGGTGTTTGTGAATAAATTAATTCTACCCAAATTAAAATGCATACATTAAAATATTTACTTCTTAGGTAAATCTTTAAATTTTTATTTTACTTCCAATTTTATACAATCTATGTTGCATGTATTTAAATGCGATTAATATACAAAAATTCGGGTGAATATATCATAAATGGGATAAATTTTTTTCCTTTGCAATTACAATATATTCTAATTTTTATTTGTGCCTACAAAATTTAGTCCTAAAAATAATACATTCATACGAGATTATAACCATGTAATATAGGACTGGTTTTATTTTAGAAAACAAGGACGTTGTGTATATCAAATAGTTATCTACTTGGATACACATTATTTGTTTAATATGAACCTTATAAATATAATTTATAGGTATTCTATGATATTGGCTTAGATAGATAATATTTAATCACGTGTCCGGAGGCCCCATATGGAAGTTCTTCTCGTGCCAACTGTTGGCCTAGCTACCGAACTGTGTACGAATTTATTAATTCCTATTTGTGGGAAACTCTGCTCTAGCATTTCTAATGCAGTATCTGATAATATACCAAATACGTCTAAGAATTTCAGCGTGGGGATGTGGCTTAGTTCCCTATAAGTAAACAAAAATATGGTTCAAGCGCAGTTGCTGGATATTACTTTTGCACTTACATGTAAGCGGGCGCTAAAATTTGATAGCATCTTGAGAGTGATAAATATTCGAGACTTTTAAATTTACACACGTAACTAACTGCCTGCGATGAGAGACCAGTGCAGTCTGATACATCTAACTCGAGGAGCTGTGGACATCTTTTGGCCAGAGTCACCAAATCTAGAAAAAAACAAATCAATTAAAACTTTTATCATTTTATAAGTAACAACGAAAAATTACGCGAGTCAAACATTGTCTTTCTGCAGCCGGACATATTCAATCGCATCAAGTTTGGTGTCACGTTTGTAACTAATGCGGAGACAGCGTCCACATTTAAATTTGTCCATGATATATTTAAACTATTCAAATTTTTCAATTCTATCATCATTTTTCGTACACTCCACGCTTCCAAGCCAACAACCATGGCCAGATTCAATGCTTCTAAATGAACATTTTTAGCGATTTCATCGCATATTTCATCGTTCACTTGGACATGTTCCAAGCTTAGCTTTTTCAATTGGCGACATCGCGAGAGCAGCGACTTCAGTGAAGGTTTAGTAATGACAGCCATACTCAGGTCTAAATACTGAAGTTTGCTTTCAAAGTCAGGGTACATCTGAAGAAGCTCTGGGTCGAATGCAGGATGTTTTAGCTAAAAAAGGAAAGCATGCACTTGTTTTATAGCAACCCATGTACATAATGTGTACGCAACACCTACCTCCGACTGAGCAAGACGCAAAATCACTACACCACGTGGCAATATATCACCCAAAGCTGCAGCACGTAGTGACCTCCCTCCCAAATCTAATCGTGCCCAGAGTGACTCGTCTCTTGCGCAGCGATTAAATCTCTGACACACATAACTACATCGAATAAGTGTCTTTTTCGGCAGCAACTTAAATATTTGAAGGACAATTTCATCAGACAATTTTGAGAAGTGATCCTTCCCATCGGAGCCACGCAGTGCTCGATTTCTGAATAAAAAGAAGTTCTCATCCGGTATAAAAAACTGCTTTGTGGCTGCTGCAGAAGTTGAAGCTGTAACTGCTGATAATTTGGACGATGATGATGCACCGGACGATGACGGAGTAATGTCTTGAATGGAAGAAACAAAAGCGTTCGGAGAAGCATTCGCATGTGCTTGCGTTTTAGTTATATTCTTATAGTTATTGTTGCAAGCTACCGTAGCCAGTGGACTACGAGACTTTTGTGAGCTCAGATTGCCTGCACCTAGTATAGCAACTTTCTTTTGATGTATTTTTTCTGTACTGCTGCGTGGATCTGTGCATTTTTCAGCAGAACTACAACTGTTATTATTGTTGTTGATATTATGTGTTGCTTTTCTGTAATTTTGTGTCTTGAGTGATTCACTTGAAAAAGTTGCATTATCCGTAGTATCCAAATCAACGCTGTAGTTGAGACGATTTTGTTGCTTGGTATGGTGACAGAACTTTGGTGCATCTAGATTCGGTGTTGCTTCATTTGAATTTTCATCGCTTGCACTGACGGCCAAAGCTATCGCTGATGCTGAGGACGAGGATTCATCGGATTCTAACATTCCGATACCCATTTCCTCAAGAGACTGTGGAATATCGATTGTTTGTGTCTGTATCCAAGATGGAGTTGTTGATTTAATTCGTTTTCTAAAAAATCAGAAGAGTTAAAATTACTGATTCCCCTTAAACAATTGGGACGCCATAGGACGCGACCAACTCCAAATAAACCGGAAATATTTGTATGTACAAAGCAAACATTCACATAGAATAATAAACTTGCGAATACGTGGACTTAAGTGAACTGCGGCTATGACCGTTGAAGACAGAAAGAAGACACATCATGCTGTGACTATAGCATAGAAACATGGTTATTTTTTAAAGTTTTTTGGCGAAGTAAAAGTTAACTTATGCAATCCTGAAATGTCTAACATAAGGCCATTAAGCTTCAATTCGCTCTGGATAAACTAAATTAGGTTTTGATGCATGTAGTTATTGGAAAACGAATTTAATTTGCGAATACATAGTATGCATTTAGAAATTCATTAATGAACACAATATGTATTACATATATTACACACAATAAGGATACAATTTTTTTTTTTTAACTTTCTTCCTTTAGGAGTTAAAACATTTAAACGTTGTTTTACCAAAAACCACAGACACCATAATTAAACGTACAATAAAATCAGTCTTCGTGGCAACTTTACATTTCATTTCATAATTATAATTAATAACACATTATTCCGGAGTCCATTCATTATCATTTAAGCCACCGTCATCATGGAAACTAAGAAATACTTTGCGTGCACTAGCACGGGCATAAAATCAACATTTCTATTTGTTGTTTGATGTCGTGTAAACATAAAACTTTTTATTTTGTGAAATCAAGATGGTAATATGTACTTGACTTCTTTACCTTCTAAACGAAAGAAAGTTGAAAAACGCACTCATCCATTTACATTTCACTAAGGTACTTTATTTTTTAGTTACAACTGAAAACTAGGCTTGTATTACGGATCAGAAATCACCGAAAGCTTCTTCTTAATAATCAATTCTGAACTCAGTCGAATAAACACTTTATTTCTCTGTGCAACAAGGGAAAATCTATATTTTTTTTTGTACTTCTTTTCACAAACAAAAAAAAATAAAACCAACAAAACTTGCTAACATCGACTGCACGAAAATCGCACCGCCTTTTTTGACACACAACTTGGAAAATATTTGCTCGATACGTCATTCGAGCAATAAATTTCCCTCTCGACTTGAAGTTTTGATGACGGTTCGAGGATGAAAATTCTCGCGAGCAATAATTTTCCTTTCGCCCATGTGTTGCAAAATAGCCCCGTTGTTCTTAATCAAATCCGCGATGAATGACGAAAATCACTATACTATTAGTATTTACCTTGTTAAAGGACACAAATTCTCGTTGTTTTCCACAGCTTTTGCTTTTTTTCCGCTCATAGCTTGAGACGAAATAGTTTTAAATTATTGAATAATTTTTTAAACGTAAATAAATAAATTGCGATTGAAAGTTATTCGAAGGTGTGCGATAGTTCAACAAGTACAAAATTCGGTACGACCTTATGACATTTTAGATTTCGTGCAATTTTTCATTCGGAATGGCGCGCGAATAATTTTTCGCTGTGTTCAGTGATGCCAAATTTACTTTATTGTGGCAAAGTTATGGAAGGTTTTATAACGTACTATAAACCATATAGATATTTGGTAAGCCATCATTCGGTATGAAAATATTCATGTGAGAAGAAATTATCGTAGTCTAAGTATTATTGATGATTATCGTGACAAATGACACTCTTGAATCCTTGTCTGACATTCGTTAGAGGTGGCCCCGTGAAAAAAACGTTGGGATGTTTGCTGGGAATTGAATCCGGGCAGCATGCGTAGTAGTCCAACATACTAACCTCTATTTTACATATTTTCAAGTGCACCCCGTATAGTTGATTCATCAAATTTTTAAGTGGTAAGTATTGGAACATAGGCGAAAATGTATAACTGTGCCAAAGTTCAAGGTGCGTTAAACGGTTTCTGTAATAAATGACTGTGACAAATATTTTAGACCAAACTGATAATGGTTCCGTATTTCTATTTGGGTTCGGAATTCTCGAAATACCTTACTGTCTGTTCAAATTCATTAGAAAAGGATTTATCCTCAAGAAGGACGTCAACTACGACTTTTGTTCAGTTTATGTATGCTTGTGCCATGATAGCAATTGGCACTGGATGATTATTGAGTAGAATGGTTAATGTCTTGAATATTTCGATTTATTTTTGTAGGTGTAGAAAAAAAGTCGAGAACTATAAAGTTTTGGTTATGTTGACGTTTAATGTTTCAAACTAAGTAGAAATTAAAATGTTATTGGTCGCACTATCTTACCTCCTTAACATTTCTGTAATTTCTAGTATCGCCACAACTGTTTTTAAAACATTGAATTTTGACATTAGGCTATCGCAGCCGGTGGAGTTGATTCTTATACCCGTAATCAGCTGTATTGGATTGTAACCAAATATTTTCGTGCTAAATTGTACTTGATTTAACTAAATGTTCTTCAATTATATTTTTTAAAACTAAAATTGATAAATCCACTAAGATATTCCAACATGATAGTAATCCGTCGCCTGATACCAATGGCAGTTCGACCTCAAAGATGGCCAGCTGGAGCCACTATCCAATCAACGAAGAATTTCTGGTCGAAAAAAACAAATCCGGAAAATGAAAGTGATAGTTCCACAAAAAGCAAAAAGAATATAATAAAACCCCAAGTTCCCGCTATTAGAAATCCGTTCGATTCAACAAAAGACAAAACAAAAGAAACTTACCTGGACATGATAACTATATTTAAAGGTCGTGATGTGCACAGGCGAAACCATGTCGAGTTCATTTATGCAGCTTTGAAGAGTATGGCTGATTTCGGAGTCGAACGAGACATAGAAGTCTACAAGGCACTCATTAACGTGATGCCAAAGGGAAAGTTTATACCTACAAATACTTTTCAGGCAGAGTTCATGCATTATCCAAAACAGCAGCAGTGTATCATTGATTTGCTGGAACAAATGGAAGATCTTGGGATTATCCCGGACTATGAAATGGAAGCTATGTTACTTAATGTATTCGGAAGACGAGGTCATCCATTAAGGAAGTACTGGCGTATGATGTATTGGATGCCAAAATTCAAGAACTTATCGCCATGGCCACTGCCAAATCCAGTCCCAGATGAACCTCTAGAACTGGCTAAAATGGCAGTACAACGCATGTGTACAGTAGATTTGCTTTCACAGGTTGATGTTCTAGACACAAAAGAGGTCGCAGACGCAGTAGATCAAACATGGATCGTAAGTGGGATCAGCCCGGAACAGTCACAACTACTGCTGGAACACAATAAATCGAAGGCAGTATATATAGAAGGGCCATTTGTGATATGGTTGCGGAACAAATCGATTAATTATTTCACCCTTAGAGCCGATCCTGATAAAGAACTTTTAAAAACATTTGGAGAATACGAAGATCCGGACGGTTAGTTTCTCAAATTGTTCATTTCACATTTTTGTAAAATATCCACAACTTCTTGCAGATGTATCGAAAATACGAGTACCATTTTTTGGGAAACCCCTCAAAGAGTCTCGAATAGTTAAGAAGCGCTCAGTTCATCAACAAGACGATGGAACTATATTTGCAATTTGTGCCACTGGCACTTCAACAAAAGACTCATTACTGTCGTGGATTCGATTACTGGAGGTGGGCGGCAATCCGGTGCTAGGTGAAATTCCTATTCTATTTAAGTTTAGAGCCGTTGTTGATTCAAACGTAATACCTCTCGTAAATACGTTTAGTCATACTCATAAGATAGGTTAAGTGGTATTTTAGGCGCAAAGATGGCTAGTTATTGAGTTGCATGCGTATAGCGAAAAATAAATGATTGTATTTATTATATATTTATATTTTAAAGTGAATCAGCATGTAACCTTCTAGGCTTGCAGAATACTTCTACTACTTTTGGATATCGAAATGGCGCTCCTGTATGAGATCCCTATAAAAAGAACAACGTTGGATTAAATTATTTCCGTCGCTCTTCTTGCAAGTTCATATTCTACAATTTCCCCACACCTTATTTAATCCTAAACAGGTGAAGGCATTTTAAAGGACAATCCAAAAAAATACGGCATGGGCCAGAAACCTATGCAGGATATGAATGCAACGAGAACAGGATGATAAACAGCTGAAATCTAGTGTGCACTTATCTGAAAATAACTAAGGTTGTCTTAAGCTCCATCAGCCCGCTGTTTCTTACAATTCGTTGGCGATAACTTATGCTTTCAGGCAGCCATTCGTTCGTAGAAAAACGACGAAAAATGCCCCAATAAAGGTCGTCGTTCTAACGGAATCTGAAGGTTCCGCCACTTTCTCTATTCTATTTTTCCGAAGTTAGCAGTGTACTGTAAGAAAACCTGTTATCCTATTATGTAAATTATATTCATAATCATATGTATCTAAAAAGAAAGAAAGAAGAAAATAGCGATGTATTTCCTTAGCTTCACAAGTACATATATTTCATCACTTGCTATAAATATGTATCTAAAATCACCTGGCTAGTATTAAAAATTTGTTTAACTATAAATTACAGAATATGTAGGTACATACATATATTGGTATTCCATTACCAAACATAAAAGATACAACGTTGTTTGTTGGTCTTACACAGAATTTATTTTAATAATTTATTATAAGAAAACACAAAAAACAAATTCACTAAAACATTCTTTGTTTGTTCTTACTTCTAAATTATGGCGATTTTTACAAATCTCCGTACTTCTTTTCGATTGTTTCACCGGGTATCTATTATATTGCTTCCAAAAAAGCAAAAGAAAAAGTTAATTTCAAGCGAAACTGGACGTTTTACTAATTTTCTACAAAAAAGATTACATCTTACATGTAATAAAATAAATATGTATGTTTTTATTTGTCTTGTAAATATATATAGATAATAATTTATCTAAGCAAAAGGTCAAAAGAATTTATAATTAACCTTAGTTTAAGCTACATTCTGTCTATATGTAAATACATAAATATGTATGTTGTATTATTATTCTATAGAAAAGATTCTTTTCACCGAGTTAAAGTCAAAGTTTCTTTTAAAGAGATGTGTTGGAAAAAAAAACAATTAATTGATAATCATATAAAATCACAGAAGAATTATTTCCTCACAATTCATGTCATATATCAACTTATAATATTAATATTATAACACAAAAAAAAATACATATTGTAATTTAAAGTTATGTAATCAGTTTGTGGAATTGAGGACATATTTCGTTTGCTAGTGATGGCTTATTTGTGTAGCGAGAAAACTTGTGTAACTACGCCGATACCTTTGCTTGTGCCTTCGCGAAAGAGTATTCTCATGCCAGGCCGCACATATTCTGGATGTCCTACAAATTGAAACATCACCGAAGCGTTGTCATTGGTCCCAATTTTTTCACCTCCCATTATTCCTCGAATGATTGCCGTTTGTCTGATACTACCTATGTGTACGGTTGTCTGGAATCCCACGTAGATTGCTGTTGCGTGGAAGAGCACTGAAACTTTTGCCTGAAATATAAAAAAAAATAACTTTAACTTTTCAACCTTAGTTAAAGGACCATAGTCGGGTTCACAGTATTGCTCATTCTTTCTGTATTTCCTTGCTCTTTGGCTTTTGAACTAATTTTGCTACGTTAGTCAACGGAATCCAAGTCAAAAAGAAGCAATGTGATTCGTTGAGAAACGCTTCGCCGTTTTTTTTTTTTTTTTTTGTAAATCAGTTAAAATTTTCGTGGAAAACAAAAACCTTAACCCTCTATTTCCCAATTTTATTATTCAAATTCTTGATGGTACTAAAATAAAAACTCCTATAAACGAACTTTAAAGTGAAAAACACGAATCCAATATTAAGAATTCAAAACAAAATTTAATAAGTTGTTTTTTTAAATAAAATAATGAAATCATGCGAAAAGTCTGTATCGGGAATAAACGGATAAAAACTATTAAAATATTTTTTACAAAAGCGTGCCAAGAGGCACTCTTAGGCACTAGAGGGTTAAGCTACAAAGTATTGCTGACTAAATAAAATGATTAATATCTCCATAGATGCTTTTGAAAAAATAAATCAAACAATAGATCCACCTAAGACAAGATTGATCTGGCTGAATAGTCAAGTCAATTGAGGCTCAGGTATACCCTTGACTATAGTGTCACGGAAAGTAAATAAATACATGCTACAAAACCTTTTTAGAGGCATTTCCTGCAAAAGTTTCCATTCAATGTTTTTTTTTAAAACAATAAATAAAAACAGTCTTATAAACCATGAGTATATATTATGTTTATTTAAAAAAAAAGATATATATAAAAATAAATGCACTTTTCTGTATAAACTTTGGTACGCAACTTTGTAAATGGATTATTCCCCCTTATACACTGGTTTTCGTTTCTCAGCAAATGCTTTCAGCCCTTCTATTCTATCTTTTGTTGGTATGACTTGCGCGTAGCAGGCTTCCTCAATTGCATAACCAGTGGTTATGTCCACTTGTAGACCTTTATCAATCGCCTTCTTTGCCATACGAACTCCCACCGGTCCATTAGGAATAATCTCTTCAGCTAATTGCATGGCTTTACGAAATGCGGCATCATTCGTTTCATTTTGTAAAACCACATGATTTACAATTCCCAACTCTTTTGCGGTCTTGCCGTCAAATATACGCGACGTGAAGATTAGCTCCTTTGCCAGTGCTGGATTAAGAATTCTCGGCAGACGCTGCGTTCCACCAGCACCAGGAAGAATCGCTAGTCTAGTTTCTACAAGCCCGAGTTTAATATTATCGGCCGCAGTGCGCATATCACATGCTAATGCCATCTCCAGTCCTCCACCTAACGCGGCACCATCAAGTGCCGCAATCACCGGCATTGGAAGCTGTTCAATGCTTACAAGTAAACTACGTAAGGCTGTAACGAATTTGCCAACATCTTCCTGGCTCATTCCACTACGTTCTTTTAGATCAGCCCCCGCGCAGAAAACACCTGGTGTAAGACTTCGCAACACAACAACTCTGGTATTCTTATCATGAGTAAGATTCGAAAGAATCAACGAGAATTGATTGACCAGCGAACGACTGAATGCATTTTTAGCAGAAGGACGATTTAGTCCAATTACAGTGATTCCTTCTTTATCCCCAGACAATTTCTCCAAAACAACTTCGCTGTTTGTAGGTGACGTGGAAAGATTAAGCGATTGGCACGCTAAGCACTCTATTGTACATTGCACGTTATTCAAATTGAAGTACTTAGGTAATTTACGTATGCAATTCAACATTTTCCAAAACAAATTATCTTGTTTTCGGCTGTTTGCAACAGTACGGGAACAGACCTCTTATTTACTTATTTGCTTGACATAAGCTGTACAAGTAGACGGCTCTTTGGGTAATGTCATCGAATGATAACCAAACGATAGGCAGTCAGAGTATCAATTTTTGACAGCAGATTGTGACGTCATAGTGATTAGAGGGAGAGAAAGAGTATAACTGAAATTCTAATTGGACTGTTTTATTCGACGTTTTAATAATTTTTAGAACACGTAGGTACTAAAGTGTTTTAAGAGTAGGTAATTAACGCATATCAGTATAAAAAACCTTGTTAATCTCTTAAGCTATTCATATTACAATTATTTAAGCAATTATTTAACTTATTTCAAAATAAGCAAAAAAAAAAATAAGTATAGGTAGTATGATTTGATACAACAAAACAGATTTTAACAAACTGGTGCCAGCTTAGTGTTTTATATATTTTTTGGTTTATTCTATGCTATTCAAAATAATAAAATATTATTTATTAAATGTTTTGCCTTCAAATAAACCCAGAAAAGAGCATTGAATATGTTCTTTTCATTGATTCATTGGACTTGGCCGACCACTTAAATTTGGCGGCCGAACGCTAGCGCAATATAAATTTTTTCATTAATTTGGCACACGTAAACCTCCTAGGAAACAAAGCTGCAGACGCCCTAGCCAAAAAAGGAGCGAACATTATTAACAGAACCCCGGAATCCATAACATTACTAAACAGATTGCACAGAATAAAAACCTCGCTCTCAAACAAAAAATTTCATAAAGAACGCAGAACAATGGAAGGAAAGAGACATGAAAACATCGTTATCTCTATCCTAACTTGGCTCAAGCACCACGAAAAGAAGCAGTAGCACTTTTACGATTAAAAACCGGACACAATTGCCTAGCAACACACCTAAAAAAGATTGGCATCAAAGAATCAGACGTCTACACACTATGCAATGGAAACGAAGTACAGGACGAAGAACACGTAAACAAATGCCCAGCCTTCGACATTCAATGAAATTATATAATAATATTTTAGCAAAAAGTTAGTTGGCCGACGACTAGAGCCGTTACCCTATTACTGATTCTTGGGTATAATCTAAGAAAAAAATCGTTCTACAGCAAGGGTCTATCTCCAATGTGCACATCATTTATCGAGAATTTAGGAAAATACTCTTGTTAGCTCTCACTTCTGTGGAATACGTAATTTTAAGTAGAATTACCAATTATCAAACAGACCTATTATGTATAAATCATGTTATAACGCTAAAATTTTGTGGGAATATCAATGACAGTTGTACCAACATAAAAAAAAACGAATTCAAATCGGTCGAATGAGAGCGCCACACTTTGGCACTATCCCGGGAACGTATTGAAGTATTTTTATAATTCGACACTTTTGTATTATATGAATTTTACATGATAGTGCACAACTTATTTGAAAAAATATAAACAAACCAAATGGATCAATTAAAATCAAGTTATGTATGTAAAAATCGTTTTTTCGATATTAGAGAATATGAATACAAATTGTTTAAAATTGAATAACTTTTACCTGAAAGAAATAAGTTCCACAGGGCTCCTCATCGAGACTGTAATCGGTTAGCAAGACCATTCCACTCCTTAACGCTGGCAAATTCTGATTGGGAGTAAATGATAGGGAAGCACTCTGTCCAGCTCGAACTACTCGGCAAGGCGCTTTATTTCGATGAATAGTTTGCACCGTCACCGAATGAAACCGTCCATCAGGCAGTGGTCCAATTTTCATTTGCATATTCTCCGTTAGAACCCCTTTCACCAACAATCCTCCCACTACGGGACCAACTTCAGAAACTCGGAAAATCTCATCAATGTGAAATTCACAGGGATCCTGCTCTAGACGTTCCTTTTCCGAGTTACTAATCCCCGGCGATAAAACATACAAAAACTTTGTAACCAGATTTAAACCAGCTCCGCTCACATTGGACACACAAAATATCGGGACGATATTCTCAGATTCCTGATTAGAACCCGCCGTTAAGACATCATCACTACTTGTGACCAAGAATGGAACTTTTCGACAGCCAATCGAAGTTAGAAGATTTTTTAACTCATGTACCGTCTGATCGGGCGAAGTGATGTCAGTTTTGGTTACTACAATGAAAAATGGCATATCAAGAGCTCGCACAATAGATAAATGCTCTTTGCTAGTTCCATTGAAACCTCCACCGGCTGACACCACTAACATTGCATGATGCGGTGAGTATCCTGACAATGCCTGCACTGTCGTTTTCATATAACGTCGATGTCCGGCCAAATCCATAAAAGTAACCAACTTTGTTGATCGGTCGCTTATCTCCTCTGCTGTCATCATCTCATTGTATTTGTAGTTGATGACGTTACCCTGTGAGTCGAAACCAAGTGTTTCGTGTGATATGCATGATGTTCGTCCCGACTGAATCTCGTGCATGTGGCGGAACATATTGAGTCGCGCTCTCCCACGACCATTATCGAACTCGCCTTGCGTGAGAACTCCCAAAAGTGTCGATTTACCCGCATCGGCACCTCCAAGAACTGCCACTCGCACTTCAATATTATGCTGATCGTCAGGAATTTTTCGCACAAGGACTTCCGCTACGGAACGTCGTCCAGCAACAAATTTTCTTCGTAGCACACTTGTACTGGCACCGAGTTTATGGGCCATTTGTTTGAGAGTTTCCAAAGATGCATTCATGTCTTTTTCACTAAGCCCATGTAGGTGGCCAGAGTCTGACACTCCGATCTCGTAGATAGCTTCACCGTGTCCTTCACGTAGTCTCCATTTCATTTGTGTTACCAGGTGTTCAAAGCGTTGTTTGGAAGGACTTATGAGCTTAAGTTTGTATTCAATATTCCCTAGCTGTGGTTCCGGCGGCAGGATGCCCTGATCGAAGTCAATTATGATTTTAGTATTGTGATTTTCCGTATCGCTCTCACTGCTACTGGAATTTGTCTGAATATGTCCATTGCTATTGCGTACGTCTTCTTCGTCGAATCCATCGTCTGGCGAATTAGGATCAAATAGACTGAGAAATGAATTCATTGTCTAAAAGAGAATTAAAAAGAAGTATCTACATAAGTATTACTCATTTTTAAGTTAGAACCTAGGAAATAATTATATCAAAATAAGTAAAAAAAAGCGTTATCATCCCAGTCACATTCCTAGTTAACAAAAATAAACAATTGAAGTGCATCTTCAGTCGATTTCCCCTTTTTAAAATCCAAATTGAACATTACTGAAGAACGTATTACTAAAGCTCCCTACCCTACTTTTTACAACATTGTCAACATTTTTACTACCTCAAGAGGAGGTTTAAAATAACAGTTCGGCTGAAAAATTCGTATCGTTTTTAAGAAAAAACAAATTTTTTTTGAAAAATTCGATTTTATTATTCAATATAGTGGCCATCGAGGGCGAAACACCGATTATAGCCATCTTTCAACATTTCGATACCATTTTTGTAGTACGATTTGTCTTTTGCTTCGAAGTAGGCCTCAGTCACGGCGATTACCTCTTCATCGGCGCTAAATTTCTTTCCAGCGAGCATTCTCTTAAGGTTTGAGAACAGGAAAAAGTCGCTGGGGTCCAGATATGGAGAATACGGTGGATGCGGAAGCAATTCGAAGCCCAATTCATACAATTTTGCCATCGTTTTCATTGATTTGTGACATGGTGCATTGTCTTGATGAAACAGCACTTTCTTCTTCTGCAAATGGGGCCGATGTTCCGCGATTTGGTCCTTCGAACGCTGCAACAACGCTGTATAATTAAAATTAAAAAAAAAACCATTGAACAGCTTCAAACACTGCTCAGAATCATTAATTCGTTGTTGTTTTTGGTCGATTGTGAGCTCGCGCGGCACCCACTTTGCACAGAGCTTTCGCATACTCAAATATTCATTAACGATATATCCAACACGTTCCTTTGATTTCTTTAGACTAGAGTATCAGCTATCTCGAACAACTTCACTTTACGGTCATCCGAAATAATTTTGTGGATTTTTTGATGCTTTCGTCCGTAACCGCCTCTTTTGGATGTCCACTGAGTTCATCGTCTTCTGTGCTCATATGGCCTGTCCGAAATTTAGCAAACCACTTACGAATGGTTGCTTCGCCTGGCGCAGAGTCCGGATAACACTCATCAAGCCACTTTTATCAGCAGTATTTTTTTTTCATAAATAACAGTGTTTCAATAACACGAAATTCCGTTTTAACCATTTTTTTCAAAATAACAAAAGTTGCTTCACTCAAAATGCTATATCTCACAAACTAATAGTCCGACAGCTGTCAAATTTATACACGTATCTTTTGTAGGTTGGTTCTAACTAAAAATGATATGGTTTTAATTCTAGTGGCGCCCTCTCATAGGAACGATACGGATTTTTCAGCCGAACTGTTATTGCTTCGCAATAATATATATGTAAGTAAATCAACCTCGACTTTTTATTGGTACCAGACTTGCAGTGAAAAAGCTAACGAACAACGTCACCCAAGCAACTATTTTGAAAGAGAAATACACAGTCGAAGGCGTTTTGTTTCCCCGAATTCCAATGATTCCAGCCTTGCCTTCCTGTTCGTCTTGCTTTTGCGATTACCATAGAGCTAGCTAGCTATTCACATGGACGGCTCTATGTTGCATGATCACGAGTAGGCAAAGCATTGGCATTACACAGCAGATGGAAACACAAAAAGCAGTACAATTAAGTATTTACAAAAAAAAATTAGAATTTCATTCACACACATTATTTTAATTGCGATGACAATAAATAAATAGATATAAAAAAAATAAAACAATTTTGAAATTTTGGTCGTACATATGTGGAGCAACAATTCGGTGGGTCAATCATCTTTTTTGGTTGGTGATTCGGATAGACCAGAATCAAGACCAGTAGGTGAGTTCAATGCTGGTTCAAAGCTTAACATCTTTAGCATTATGTACAAAAAATTATTTTAACTGCGCCAACATTCAGCACAAATCTAGGATATAGGAAACAGAAAAGGACCACCCAAAATATATGTGTGTTTTACATTTCCATTGAATTTGTTTTCATCGTTCAGTGTGTCTAAGTTCAGTTTATAAAGAAAAGTATACATTGACTCTAGAAATTTTAACGATCATCTTTTTTAAATAAATGGAAATTGAAAAATAGAAGGACGGTGATCGCTTCCTACTATTTCCTTTCTTTCATACTATAAGTAACGCAACTGTTTTTGGCCGCGAGGAACAGCTAGTCGATAATAATAGATAGATACATTTATTTATTAGCGCAATTCGCTATTTATAGTTTTACAAAAGGAGAAAAAAATAAATAAAATATATAATAAATTTGTAAAATATGTTGCTAACGTTGGCATTGGCTTTTTTTATATTTTAATTTTAAATATTTTGTTTAACAAATTCACTTATTGCTCTTTTTTGATATGTTTTTTTGATATTATATGGCAAATTATTAAAAAGTTTAAAGCCCTTATATATTAGAATTAGACTATTCTGAGATCTTGCATTTCTAAGTGTCGGCACAGTCAGTCTTAAATCCTCTTTATTTCTTAATGAATACGGTTGGACATCTCTGACATAATAAATATATTTAGACAAATACATTGGAAGTGAATTGTTTTTAATTTTAAATACAAATAACAAAACATTGAAATAAATACGTTGTTTAACATTTAGCCATATTAAGGTATTTAACATCACTAATATTGGAGTATGTATATCTATTACATCGAAGTATTGCACGCATGGCTTTATTTTGCAGTTTTTGAAGATTGTCCATAGAACCTTCATTAATTAAGTATAATATTTTTTTTGCAACTTTTTTGGAAGCATAATGGACATGAGCTTCAAATTTCAATTTAGAATCAATGACTACTCCTAAGTACTTTATTTCCTTCATTTGTTCAACAATTTCTTGGTCCATTATAACGTTATTATTAACATTGTCATTTAATAACATACATTTAGTTTTTGAAAACATTAAGTTTTCACTTATTAGCATTAAGCCAGGAATTCAAAATGTTCAGGTCTTCGTTTACTAATCGCACACATTCTTGGGTCGTTTTGGCGTCAACAAATTAAAGGGAATCGTCTGCAAAAAGGGCAAGCTTGCTGTTCTTTACTGACTTGTTCATGTCATTGATGTAGCAGTTCAAAGGGATTGATCCAAGTATTGAGCCTTGAGGTACTCCCAACTCAATCGGTTTAGAGTCCGATATATTGTCTTTTACTTTGGTTTGGTGTGTACGCCCGTATAGAAAACCACTCAAGAGCAATGTCACTGATTCCATATATAGACAACTTCTCCAATAATATATTTGGATCAATCGTCTCGAAAGTTCGCTTTAGATCAAGAAGTACACAAATAATTTTTATACCATCTGAGATAGCTTCTTTCAAACCTATCAAAACAATGTTTATGGCGGATTCACAGGAGTGTGATTATCGAAACCCCGCCTGATTCTCGATGATAATGTTTATCGTTTAGGTACTTTAGTAGCTGCTTGTGGACGATTTTCTCCAAAACTTTTTCATATAGATGCAACGAATTAATAGGCCTAAGTTCTTCACACTTTATGGTCTTTTTGATTTTTTCAATAGGTGATACAATAGAGTTTTTCCAACTGTTTGGAAACAGACCTTTTTGTAACGATAGGTTTACCACTTTTAACAATAAAGGACCAACTAAGTCGAATGCGTCGAGTAAAAAAAATCACTGTCACGTTTATAGTTTAACTATTTTATTGCTTTATTTAAATCACGTAATGTTACTGTCTCAAACTTGAAAGTAGCAAAGTCTATGTTGTTTACATATGTAACATTATCAATCGTGTTGTTGATTTGTTTTACACTGTTTACAAAAAATACATTAGATATTTGCGCTATTTGTTTGTCGTCTGTAACAATTACTCCATCAAACTCAACCATTTTTATTTCAGTCTTTATTTCACGTAAAACTGAACATTTCAAAGTCCTCCACATCGGCTTTTGGTTCCTACTTTTCGATAGTGTCCTTTTTTTAAAGTTATTTTTTGCAATTGTCAGTTCTTTGGTATAAGTATTACGCGTAATTCTAAATTCCCGCCAAACATCTAAACTAACCATAAGGATAGTTTCAAAGTCTATGTATGCATTTTGTGAATATTCCGCACTTCCGTATCTTAGCAGCTTTTTGTGGAACCTTAATTTTTAATGTTTTATCAAACAAAAAAACAAAACAGAAAACGAAAACTCCAATAACTTGATTTCCTTAAATTTACATAAATGACAGTTTGCATAAATGACAAGAAGATGCGACCTTGTAAACTGAAGTTATAATAGAACAAATTTAAACAATAAACTCTCTGACTGCTTGCGATGAGTTAAATGAATTCTTTGAACGGGAATATACATATATATACTTATTTATGTAAATTAATCTCAATCTAGTTTAGTTATTAATGACATCATTTAGTTCATTTCCAAATCGTTGCTAAATAAATAAATATGTACATACATATATAAACGAAATATATATTTATATAATTTTGGATTGATCTAGTCCTAGTGCATAACAAACAAATACATCTTATGGTCTTTGAGAGGCCTAGATTTAGCGGCTTAAGGGTTTTGAGTTTTGTTTAAAAAAGAAACAAAGATTCATTTTTATCTATAAGCTAATAAAATCCCGTAATTGGCTTCGAGCTTGAGCATTGAGCTTGGTAATGGCGGTTAAGATAAAAAGATAAAAAGTTTAAAGGCGCAAAAATTAAACCTATAACCAAAACAAATACAAATACGATTTAACAATCTTTAGAATAACATGCTACCTGTTGTAAAGTTTCCAAAGAGTGTTGGCGACCAATTATTTATATACGTACATATGTACATACATATGTAGATATATCTCTTGAGAGATTCAAGACATCGAAAACTTGCGATGAACGTAATGATATGCCGTCATTTATGAATAAAAATATGTTTAATTGTAAACACAATTTTACGATTGTAGGTGCTTGTCTTTAAACTCAGTAAATCGTATGCACTTATGGAAATCAGTCTTTGCATATACTAAGCGAGTTACTTAACGGGTTACTCGTTAGCGACGATTAGACATTACCGCTCACATTTCCGAGTATCATTTTACTTATCATTTACCCGATCATTCGATAACGAGTCCTATTCACTCACTCGTTAACGGATGCGGTAAATAGGCCCCTGATCGCTTATGATTTAGAACTACAGTCAAACCTCCATAAGTCGAAACCCCTTAAGTCGAATTTTCTATTACTCGAACTGAAGTTTCGGAACTTAGAACCAAGACTTCAGTTTCCCCACATTTTACACTCCATAAGTCGACTCCCTGTAAGTCGAATCCCTCTTTAAATCGAACTGTGTGACATGTTTAATCATGTTACTTTCATAGAAAATTCTCTCCATTTCTCGTACAAAAGAGATGAGAAGCAAAAGAAATTAAAATTCGTAATACTTCACATGAAATGCAATATGTACATAAAGTAGGCACAGTTTTTTTTTTTTTTTTGAACTTGTAATGAAATACGAAACATAGTAGCTTCTACATTATGCAATTGAGTTTGCTCGTGTCCCTTTTATTGTAACCTCATAAGTTGGTCGTCGGTAATTTTTAACCACTTCGTTCAGAAAAATGTCGACGCGCAAATTAAAAACTTATAATTTAAATAAAAAATGTTTGATGATATAAGATGGTTTCTGAATCCCAGTGGACGGACTTCTCAACTCATATACAAGAATTTCGACATGATTGAAGATTATTCTAAAAACATCTATAAATATTATAAAACTGTAGAGGTTTTTTGTTGGTTACCTAATGGCGTGAAAACCGCTGGACAGATTTCGATGAAACTTTTTTTGAAATGCTTCTTAAGTACCCGGGATGATCACAAGCTATGTAATTTTTTGCTCAGCCTACTGGATCTTACATAGTAGTCAAAATAACTGTATATCGGAGAGGAATATTATCATTATACAGCCCTAACTCAATAATGGCTTATCGGATTGAAAATCAAAAAAATATGTGAAATTAGTAAATCTGTCGCTGATTCATTTGAGATATAAAACATCCTCCTGCGTTATCCTGAAGCTGAGCAATGTTCAAAACAATTATTCAAAACATCGCCCACAATTTTCCTTCAGCGGAGACCACCGCCAGCAGTCGTGCAGCAGTGGGGATCGTTGCAATAGTGTGTGTGTGAGTATATGTGCGCGCTCTAACATGATCATATGCTTTGTACTTCAATTTGCTACAATCATTATCACCATTTGCGGCTCTCACACTCAAGCAATCTTAACAAATGAGGTGTCAAAAGAAAGAGAATTTTCTAGGGCAGTGAATTGCATTTTCAGTTTATAAATATTATTAATAAATTTAAAAAAAAAACCATCAAAAACAAATATTCTACCCAAAGTGAACTTCTGTTGTTTTAAGAGTTCATTTTGGTTCATAAATGTATGCACATATGTATTTGCTATGTGGAAGTCATCTGGGATGTTTGGTTTACAGTTCTTTTTTACCGAACGCACAACACTTCTCTGATTTGTTATTTAAAATTGGTGGAGGAACGCTTCCGGAAGAAAATGGAAAAGTAAATTTATCACCAGGTTTAAGGTGATATATCACAACTAAAAAACCGTAAGAATTCTTAGCTTTGTGAGCGAGCTATTTTGTTGCCTCGGAATGATTAAGCTCCAGCAATTAACAGCGAGATATTTTCACGTGCTGATGGTCAAAGTGCAGAATGTATTTCAATCACCCGGGTTGTGGACCAAGAAGTAACAACCAGATATCTGGTCGAATTTTTAAACTTTCGCTTTCGCTGCCATCACATAAATTAAAGCTTAAAGTGCGTGTACCTACTATTCTTCTAAGAAACTTGAGCCCGCCTAAATAATGTAATGGCACCCAACCTAGAGTTACAATTTTGCAATGATATCTGGTAGCTCGACTACGGTGCGGTGCGGTTTTTGAGAACTATGAAATCTGCAGTTAGGGGCTGAAAGTTACACATTGAAACGTTTTTGATAAAACGCAGTTAATCAACAAAATTTACTAAACACTTTTGTGGACTTAGACAAGTACTTTGATGTTTCTACGCTCCCACTGAAATAGCATATTTGTATGCATCAGAAAGCCCTTAGAATGCGAAGCAAGGCGAGCATGGGTTCAACTAGTTATAAATAAACGTAAACTTCGAACAACAATTACCGATTTTTTCAAAGTCAAGGAATAATTATAAAGTTAAAGTCCAAATAAAAAACAATCAATAATAAACACATCTTTTAATTCAATTGAGTATGTGCACTCTGTTGTCTGGGTGCTCCATAACTCGAACACTCCATAAATCGAACACATTATTTGATCCCGTGACGATTCGACTTATAGAGGTTCGACTGTATTTCAAGAATGTGTACATATGTAAATATTTGCCGAGCGACTTAGTATGCATATGATCTTAATATCCGGAAAAGGTTGGGCAGGCAAAAAAAACCATCAATCCCCGGAAATGCAGCAACCTTGGTAAAAAGAGAAATACGGACTACTGCAAGAGCTGGAAAAAGAATCAGAGAGAGGAGAAAAAAATGTGTTGCCAAAACCTACATGATCAACAGATACATACATGTATTCCCAATATTACTAATTAAGATTAATAAATCTAATCCAAAGAATCTAAAGAATTGATTACTACGCCTATTGCAAAAGTGATAAATCCAAAAAAAGTGTGCTGAATTCCGTAAATAAAAGTGTATAAGCAATACAAAAAGTTAATTATATTGATCGTAATAACGCTAACGTAATTTTAAATGCATTGGCGTGTGGCTGTTGAAAGCACATATGGACACATACTTGTAACAACTGAGATAAATTTTTAATGAATGGGTTGCATTGGCAGCACTGGCAGATATAGAAATGTTGGGTTGCAGTGGCAACACAGGTAGATCGAGATTGGTACTTAGAGAAGGAAGACGTATTTTTTAGAAGCGGAAAGAAATAAGTTGCAGTGTATAACATTTAAAAGTTTAAATGTTTTTAATCAGTTATATACTTATGTATAAAAAAAAGGAAGCAGGTATGTACGTACATATGTACATACCACCTTGACCAAAAAGTTCCCGGAATAATCACCGTGGCGCTCCCATCGTTCCGATTTGAGTTCTGTTTTTTTTTTTTTTGTTAAGTTGGTACATCTGTTGTTGATGTTCCCAGCGTCGGCCCAGTGTGACCATTAGCTTCTCTCAAAAATATTCCACTTACTACGAAAAGTGGAATATTTATATTCCACTTCAATATTTGTATATTCCTTTTTTATATTCCACTTGGTACAGTACGACCTCAACAAAATCAACTACATAAAAGAAATTCGGACAGTTTTTTTTATTGAGGTTGTTGCAATAATCGAGTCAAACAATTTCGGTATTAAATGTGGAACAAAAAATTGAAAACCTCAGAATATTAAGGAAAAATATTTCTAACACTAACAAAGTACAACTGATTATGTTATTCATTTAAAAATAAGGGTTTATTTGTTGTTTTAATTGTTATTTTAAACTGATCTCAGTTTTTTGGATGCCACGTGCATTTTTCTTTCTTTTCGAGTAAACCTTTCTTATGCACAGAAATGAGAAAATAAGCTGGACAAAGGACATACATCTATCTCTGTATGTGTTGGCGATTTTTTACAATTTTAGAAATGGATTTAAATTTTCAACAATGAACTTGTATTAAATTTTGCGTAAAAAACGGATTTAATGGTGCCTGAACGTTGGAAATGTTGGAAAAGTGTTTCGGAAACGATTCTCTAAAGAAAACTGTCGTTTACCAGTGGCACGAGCAGTTCAAAAGTCGTGAGTCAATCGAAGATTGAAAACCAACGAAAACATTGATAAAGTAAAAGAAATGTCGGTCAATAACCGCAAATTAACCATCAGAGAGATAGCGGAGGACTTGAACATTGCCTATGGATCCGTCCAAGACATTTTGGTTAATGATTTGGGTTTCCGTCGTGTAGCAGCAAAGTTGGTGCCAAAAGACCTCAATTTCATACAAAAACGCACCGTCGCTCAGTGCCATCATTATTCGTAATTTTTTGACGAAAAATGCAACAAATACCATCCAACAGCCACCGAATTCACCCTGTGAATTTTTTCTGTTTAATCGAGTTAAAAAAAAACCATTACGGGGAACGCGTTTCAGCAGCCGAGGAAGTAATGGAAACATCGCAGGAAGCACTGATGGACATACCGAAAACCGAATATAAAAAATGTTTCGAGGATTGAATCAAGCGCTGGCATAAGTGTGTTGCAGTCGATGGGGATTACTTTGAAGGGGACAATATAGATTTAGATGAATAAACTTGTATTTTTAATTTTCTGAATAAATTCCGGGAACTTTTTGATCAAGGTGGTATATGTGTCTGTATGGAGAAAAGAAGCATTTGTTAAGTCATAGAGTATCAGACTGCAGTTTTTAATATATGTTATAGCTATAAAGATTTATAATGTACATACCTACATGTACACACTTTCTTCTTACCAATAATTAATTCAAAAAGACATAGAAATTTTATACGGATTATACGGGATCTTTAGACAAATTTCTATATGTAGTTCAATCTGAGGCATACTAGAACTAACCAAGTTATGCAATAGAATTAAGGCTAAAGACAAAAGACTGTGGTTATTTGTATGAAAACTGCAAAACCAGCTATGTACATATGTACATACTATGTTGGTACATCTGGTACAAACATTTTAACCATTTTCTCCGCCAAAAGTGGAATCCTTCTTTGGTTGATTTAGCATCGCTTAGAAACTTCGAACATAAACATGTATGTACACATATTATGCACACAACAAATTGCTCTGAAAAAAAAATTAAATAGGAGGGGGAGACAAGCGTTGGCAAAGCAAAATCAAACATATTTCGCTGTTTGCTCACTTTCGAACGTGTCCACAGATTGTGACCTTGACAACCAAAGTATTGGTGCATGTGGAGGTAGAATTGGACGCAAAATATACACTTTGTTCGAATTTAGAGAAGCCCTTCACAGCACCTGTCACTAAACGAACAATTGGATTGGAACCAGAACCAAAATCCAATTTCCAACCATAACTACTCAGATTTGTTTACTTTAAAACAAAATACCAAAAATGTACACGAAACAAAAGATAACAGAAAAAACTAACTTTTATCTATTTTAAGAGCCAAAATCAGCAGAAAAATTAAATAGTAGAATACTAATGCATAACTTGATTTAACATACACGTCAACGGAGCGCGATGGCCTATGTGATGTGGAGTGAAAAGCTAATTTATTGGCGAGTTCCACTTTATGGTATTTTTGTTCATCGTTTCTTTTCACGATAATTCGTAGGAAATTTTGTTTGTAAATAAAAAAGAAAGACCTGCCCCGATTCAAAGACGCTCGTCCGCCCAACCAACAACAAAATCAAAACATAAACACAGAATCGTAAATAATGCTTATAATTAGATCACCGAACATTGCAATTTATACCTTTTATAGTTTTTTTTTTTCTTTGGTTTAATAAGTTTTCCTTTGTTTCACTTAACTATTTTATATACCTTTATGAATGTATGTACATATATAACTTGAACTTTTCTCTTATTTTAATTGAAACATACTACCACTAGCTTTGCACAAATATGTAATCACTTTTATTACGTTAGTCCATGTAATCAAAAGCCAAATACAAATGAAATGATTTCGATTGGATTTGTAATTATTGCATTCGATTGCAAAATCCGATTCAAGTTGAATGATTTTTTATTACATGTAGGTAGGTACACAGAGCACAGCAAAAGTAGCGGTACAGCAGTGAGCTATGAAATTTGTGTAGTTTAGTAGTATGACAGAGTAGTATAACACATACGAGCAAAAACTTTAATAAAACAAAAAAAAAACATGTACACGAAGAAGTGGGTGAAGTAAAAATATTTGCGAAAAATCGAAAGTGAAATGTCAAAACATCTATCTTTCATTTTCAAATGTCAGTTGGCGCGATGAAGGAAGTATAACTACGTAGGTATTCATTTTATTTGACAGAAGAAAGTATTTGAATGAGAATATATGCCCATGCCCACAAAAGATGGAGCTATAGCGGAATTATATTAACATTCGTCCATTCGTTTCACTCCAGTCTCCAGAATCCACTCTTTCTTGATTCCAATGGAACATGCGAAATTATAAATTAATGGGGGCCGCTTTCCAATAGGTCAACCTTCGGATTTAAGCAATTTTTTTTTATAGGACCCAAATGATGCACATAAAAAATAAAATCAAAGTGAGGAAATAACAAAGAAAAAAAAAAATTTTCAATTTTCGAAATTCTAACCTCAAAACACTGAAAACTAACATTTTAATGAATGAAAGTGGTACTTTTATGAGAAAATATAGTGTATTTAACTATATATTTTTGCAAATAATAAATAATGTAAGCAGTTGGGTGCCTGGCGCACTGCGCGCGATTAAAAAAAAAACTATGGACAGGACATCGACTGAAATCATTAAGAAGTGGCCGGGTCCTGTATGGCTATTTCCTCAACTGGTTTACTTAACAGTTGGGTGGGTATGAGAATCTCAACGCCAAAAATAATAATAATAAAAATGCATAATAGACCCGCTAAACGCATTAAAAACAGAAAGTAATGCATACTAGACGCACTGAACGCAGAAAAACAGCCTGTCAACTCATTTTTATGTCAAATATGTTGACATTTGTACGGTTTTTGTGCGGATTTGTAAGGTTTTGTGAAAATTAATTATTGTTTTAAACACATAAACAAATTTTTCCTCACATTAATTTATATACAGAACATCTTAAAATAGCGTATATTTACCAAAAATAATAACAAAAGGTGAAAATTCAGGTTGGCCTATTGGAAAGCACAGCCAATTAATGTACCTACATACTTACATTTATGCAAATATCGTCTCGTCTGCCCAATTGTTGATGGGCTGGTGAAATCATAAATAATTCCTTGTCCCTTGTACCTTGTCCCATTATGACTGTACGCCATTGTAAGAGTTTATATGCGTTAGTGCGCTTGGATACACCACAAAATGAAATCCGGATCCGGAGTGCTCAAAACACTCCCAACACCACTCCGATCAGAGTGCCGATGAAAAACCATAATGCAGTTATGTAAATATTTTAAATAGGAGTAGGAGTACAATGTACAGGGTCGTTAACCTATTGTCTGCGTTTACATGTCGACTCATAATTTAATTTGTTTTTACTAGATGGCGTTTTCAAAGTGTAAATACAGTCGACTCTCGATAAATTGAATCTTTGGGGACCTGGCAAAAAGTTTAAATTATTGAGAGTTTTATTTAACGAAAGTTGTAATTATCGAGAGAAAATAAGAAATGTTTCAAATTATCGAGAGCATGCACATTTTTTAAAAAATCATATTTGTAATGTCTATTTTTTTTCACATTTTTTAACCAATGCAACGTAGAGTCAAGCTACATACATACGTCATAGATCACGGTCAAATGTCAACAAAAGTATACAAGTTAGAACAAGCAACTTATTCCTCTGATTATTTACTTACGTGTATTAAAATAAAAAAAATAAAAAAATATTTGGCTTCAGCAGTCATAGGTAGAACCAAGCCTAACTTCCCGCAACCATTTGTGTGTGTGCGTTATATTTTTGCACGAATGGAAGGGACCTACAGTTTTCTGCCGTCTCCGAATGGCGAGCTGGGAAGCTTTACATGACAAATGATACTCTTGAATGCTTGTCAGGCATTCGGAAGAGGTGGGCACTGTGAAAAACTTTTTTGGTGTTTGCGGCGGGACTCGAGCCCAAGACCGCTGGCTCAGTAGTCCGACGCACTAACCACTTGCGCTACGGTGCCCACTAACGTATATTAGTTAGTTCAAATTATCGAAAAGTCGCCTTGTCTACTTCAATTTATAGCGTGTTGTGTGGGAAACAGCCAGCACAATCGCTTCAAATTAACGAGTGTAAATAAATACATAGGATTCGTTAAAGAGACCAAAGAAAACTTCAATTTAACGAGAGATTCATGCCATCAAGAGTTTTATTTATCGAGAGTCGACTGTACTAGCTTTTTTTTAAAAACATGTACGGTACGACCTCAATAAAAGCAACTAATAGAAATTCGGCCAGTTGCTTTTATTGAGGTTGTTGCAATAACCGAGTGTTGGAATCCTGATCCGAAAAAAGAAAAGTTATCCGCTCGAAATGATAGAATAGACGCCCTTTTAGTAACAGCTCTTTATTTGAATAAAAATATTGACAGAACAAAAAAAATTAATTCAGGCAATAACAGTGATGCCACTTATATTCGAAAAGTAACTTATAATTTCTTTTTTATTTCAACATCCTCACTAAAAATAAATTAGTTATTTATGCATAAACCCATCTTACGAGCAAACATTTTAATTTTTGTATTAGTGAGTGGCTTAGTTAAAATTTCCGCGATCATATCATCGGAGCCTATGGCTTCTAATTCAATTCTCTTTTCAACAAGAGAGTCTCTAATAAAATGATGGCGTACATCTATATGTTTGGTTCTTGCATGGTAGGATTCATTCAACGCAAGTTGTATGGCTCCATGGTTGTCGCAGAACAATTTTGTTGAACTTGGTTGCTTACCAAAAATCTCTGCTTGCAGTCCTCTTAACCAAAGTGCTTCTTGTAGTGCAACGCCCATCGCCATGTATTCTGCCTCACACGTTGACAAAGCTGTTGTTACTTGCTTCTTCGAGCCCCATGATAATGCTGCACCTTGTCTCAGAAACACGTAGCCGCTAATTGATTTTCGCTCGTCTGAATCGCTCGCAAAATCTGCATCACAAAAACCTTCCAGCTCCGACTGATCAGCAAACTTATCTTTTGGTGCCTGGTCTTTGCTCAGCTTAGCATTCGGGTCCATAGGCGTAACAACCGGGTTACACGACTTCATTCCGAAACGATCCAACAGTTTCATGATGTATGACTTTTGACTGATTGTCAATCAATTTCCACGTTGATATTTCAACTGAAGCCCAAGAAAGGATTTTGCTTTACCCATGTCCTTCAACTTAAATGTCTCTTTCAACTTCTTAATTAAATGATTTTTGGTTTCTTCACTTTTCCAAAAAAGAAGTATGTCGTCTACATACACTGCTAGAATCAGTACGTTGTTCTTGTCTTCATTGTTGATGTATATGCATTGATCTGTTTTAAGTTGTCTCATGCCAAGTTTCTTTAAAGTATGGCTAAGTTTCACGTTCCACATCCTTGAAGATTGTTTTAGGCCGTATATTGGTCGATTCAGCTTCAAAACTTTTCCTCTTGGAACTGCAATACCTTCTGGTGGAGATATAAATATTTCTTCGTTCAGATTGCCCTGCAAGAATGCTGTGCAGACATCCAAATGATTGATCTCTAAGTTAAGGTCCAGCGCTAGTGATAGTAAATAGCGAAGTGAATTGTACCTCATCACCGGGGAATAGGTTTCTTTGTACTCTAAGCCACTCCGCTGCGCGCATCCTCTGGCCACCAATCGTGCTTTGAACCGAACTACTTCTCCTGTTTCGTTGTATTTCTTCTTAAAAATCCATTTGGTCGTCAATGTTCTTTTGTCTTGAGGTAAGTCTGCAACACTCTATGTATTATTTTCAACAACTCATCGTCAATTGCATCCATCCAATCCTGTCTATTATTACAGCTAGTAGCTTCTGCGTAATTTTGCGGTTCGTCTAAATTTCCACAGGCAAAGTATGTAATGTAATCGCTCATATCAGGAGGTTTTGGCATTCTGCCAGAACGACGCACAACTAGGGGATCCTCCCCACTGAATTGTGGCACTTCAAAAAACTCCTCCTCACTATCAGTAGTATCACTGGTGGATTCATCTATAGGCTGATCATTATTTACAACCGCATCATCGATAATACCATTATCCACTGACTCAAAATGTGGTGTTTGTTCGGATTCCTTATTTGAACAGTCAGAATTTCCATCAGCATAAATCCTCACTAAATCCTGATTGTTCAATATATGCATAAGGTCTTCGTTCTTGGAAAAATACATTTTATCTTCTATAAATATAACGTCGCGACTAATGTGGATTTTTCTTTTTACAGGATCGTATAATCTATATGCTTTGCTGTTCTCGCAATAACCCAGCATAATGCATTTCTCCGACTTTGGATCCCATTTTGCGCGTCTTTTTTTGGGAATCATCTTCATTGCTATACATCCAAAAACTCTTAGATATAATAGGTTTTGTTGAACGCCGTTCCACATCTCCTCTGGTGTCTTGTTATTGAGTTTCTTCTTTAGAGTTCTGTTCAAGAGATATGTCGCTGTGTTTACAGCCACTGCCCAATAAAATTTCTTAAGTCCGGCAGCTATCATCATCGTCCGGGCTTTCTCCACAAGAGTTCTGTTTGTTCCTTCAGCCTTACCATTTTGCTGCGGATTATATGGCGCTGATGTTTGATGGATGATGCCGCTATCCTCACAAATCTGTCTGATCGCTTTGTTGCAGAACTCAAGACCATTATCAGTGCGAAGAATCTTAATCGCTTTCCCAGTTTGGTTTTCGACGAGATTTTTGAAAACTTTAAACTTATTTTGCACCTCAGATTTATTTTTCAGTGTGTACACAAATAGTTTATTTGAGTAATCATCTAAGAATAACACATAATAAATTGCTCCTCCCATTGATTTTCGCTCCATCGGTCCACAAACATCACTATGTACTAATTGCAGTACATCCGTTGTCTTACTAGTTGATAACTTGAATGGAAATTTAGCCTGTTTCCCCTCCAAACATAAGCGACATTTGGTGTTGACTTGTTTTGGATCTATGTCGACTCCGAAAACATCATTACGACTTAGTTCCTGGAGACTTACGTCTGCTGCATGGCCCATTCGGTTGTGCCATAGTATTTTGCTACCAACTGCAAAAGTCTTCTGCTGCAAATCGACGTTAAGCTTATACATATTATTTTCTAGAGAAGCTATTGCAAATATTTTCTTTTTGCGAAGAATGACACATCTATCATTAAAAAATCTAACTTCGCAGCCTTTTTTGGTCATTTGGCTAACTGATAATAAATTTGTGCAAACTTCTGGCACGTATAAAACATCTTTTATTGTTATATCTTCTTTAATATTGTTCAATGTAATTTTTGCAGAAATATCTCCTCGTCCAAGAACTCTCAATTTATTGTTGTTTGCAACTAAAACATATTCGTTAGATGTAGATGGATTAAAAACCTCAAAATCGCATCTGTTCTTAGCCATGTGAGTTGTAGCACCTGAATCAATTAGCCACGTATTTTCTGCGCTATTATATTTCGTTGCAAAGCTTGCCGCTAACATTGTTTTGTTGTTAAAAATTGGCTTTTTCTTCTCGTTGCAGTTTCGGGCTATGTGGCCCTCCTTTCCACATTTAAAACAAGTGAACTTTTTTTCTTCTTCATGAGACTTGCTGTTAGTTGATCTCTTCATTTTCCGTTTACTGTATAGTGCTACTTCTGAGGAAGTGTTTGAATTTGCTCCAAGCGTGTTGTAAGTATCAAAATCCTGCAGAAGTTTGGTCTTGATTGTATCCGCAGTAACCTTAACATTGCTACTCTCAATCGCCATGATCATCGGTGCAAAGTGCTCAGGCAGACCACTCAGCAACAAACTTCCAACCCACTCATCATTCACAGTCATACCTATTTGATTTAATTTCTGTGCAGTATCAATTATTGTATCAACATACTCACAGATATCCTTGCAATTAACTAACTGTGTTGTTGTCAGCTTCCTTAGCAGACCGCACCGTCGAGTCAATCCAGAATCATCGTACGTGGACTTTAATTTGTCCCAAATATCTTTCGCTGTTGAAATTCCTTGAATGTGCACGTATAGATTCGGCGAAATATACAGCACAAGTCTTGATGTCGCCTTTTCAATTACATCAGCATTTTCTTCTGTACCCAGGACAGCTTTCCAATATCCTTGGAGTTTCATTGCATGCTCGGTTGCAAATTTCCATTCTAATTCTCTCTACCACACAGTCTTTCTATTTCGACGAATTTTTCCATCTTTCCTTTAATGGGTGCCTGGGCCCATAACCTGTTGGAATCCTGATCCGAAAAAAGAAAAGTTATCCGCTCGAAATGATAGAATAGACGCCCTTTTAGTAACAGCTCTTTATTTGAATAAAAATATTGACAGAACAAAAAAAATTAATTCAGGCAATAACAGTGATGCCACTTATATTCGAAAAGTAACTTATAATTTCTTTTTTATTTCAACACCGAGTCAAAAATATTGGTGTCAGAAGTGGAACAAAATGCTTAAAGGGGGGCTTCTTTAACTGCATTTCGCCATCACTTTCGATTTTTTCCACTTCCAGATTGCTGCAAATCTTTAACTGATGCAATTTATTATTATTATTTCGTCTTTGTCATAATCAGTGTTTGGTTATATCAAATAGTACCAACACTTTCGTGTTGCGCTAGACTGCACCTTGACCTAACCCATTCAACAGCCAAGAGGCATATTGCATACAGCATACCCTATTCCTTACAGCCCTATTATGGTTAGCGAATCGAACGTTCGATATAAAGCGAACTCTTTTGCGAATCACCCGTATCGTGTTATTTTGGTTAGCAAATAGGTGTGTATCTCTAATAATTGTGGCCATTTTCGAAAACGTCATTTCATCGTCAATTTGATCGTCAAATGACGATCAACATTTACAACACAAAGGTTTTTGTATGTGCAGTTTGCGTTTAAGAACATTTGGAGAAAAGCAATTGATGCAGATGACGTTTTCGAAAACGGCCTGTGTTACATGTCAAGTTTGAATTTAAATACGAACTCCAAAAGGAGGTAGTTGAGGAGGCGGCACAGTTTCCTAGCGTGGTTATGTTTTGGAAAGGGGTGGGGTGAGGGTGGCTATGCGCGACACCCTACATACATATTTACCCACATATTACAATTAAATTTTATTTTTCAGTCACGATGCGATAAAAAGTATGTACATTATGTATATTTTGCAAAATGCAGGAATTTTTCGTGATATATTTTATGGATGACACCTTGATGGCAATACTCACTAAAGGTTCCAAGTACATTCCCAGAGTTAAGACCCTACTAAGTTGATAAAGAATAAATAATTAACACTTTCAAATATTTAATTACAATTATACATATTTCTTCATATTTTATTAACAATTTTCTAGACATACATCGAAATATATATTATTTACACTCAACAAATTCGTAGTAATTTTGAAATGATACCGTTGGTCTAAATATGAAAAGAATACCTCTACTAGTTGAAATGTATATAGTTCCTGTTTCAGCGCTTCGCTGTCGAAAAAATCTAATTTTCTTGTGTCATTCATGCATTTTAGGCCCATCGAAAATATGCGTGCGGGCGTCGTGTATATTATTTTATTTACATTTAGTACAATATAATATGTATATTTAACTTAAGCTTTACTAATGGTTTCCTACTCCTACCACTACTACACTTTCACATCGATCAGAAGAATCTCTGCAATCGCGGTCTTAGCAATCTAAACGCACCGTAGAGAGTCAGTCCGATCAAGCCGTACTTAAGTGTGTACTTGCAGATTCTGGTACTTCTACTGGCTGGTGGGATTTCCAGTATTGCTGGTATTTGGCTTGGATTGACCTTACCCCAGTTCTCTGCAATTCCATTGGCATGTCCAATTCCAACGACACCGACAACACGTACTGGCCTCGCTGTCCCATCTGATTGGGGTACTGGCAAAGCGGCAACTTGTAAAGAGTGACACAGGAATAGATCTCGCTCTTTGACAAATACATCACTAAATGCTGGAAATTCGCCTGCCATTTCTTGCATTAGTTTCTCAAGCAGATCCCTTTGTTTACACTCTTCAACTTCTTGGATACTGATAGTCTCGGAAGATGTTAGGCGCCAAACTAATTTTAATGTTTGTCGTAGAGAAAGGGCTCGCAAAGCTCTCTGTAATGTGATTTTTATTGGACGGTCACCCAAATGCAGTACACAGCCGGGAATTTTGTGAATTTCTTCAAATGCACGACGAAATTCGCCACCAGGTGCCATGCCAAGTTCCTTTGCAAGCTGCGCGCTCATGTGTAGCAGGAGAATGAAGAAAACGCCGTTAATGTACCCATTCGCTTGAATAATGCTACGGATCTAAAAAGAGAAATTGACACTTATTATATGAGACAATATATATGATTTAATTTTTTTTTTTAAACAAATGAACGTTTTGGTAGTTACGATCTAAGAAAAGCTTTAAAGCTTCTTTAAATGATTATAAATATTGTTAAGCGTAATCTGTTGATTGTAAGATCGTAGATGAAATAAATAAATAAATCTATGTATATGTTACCGGCCAAACCCGGTTTCAGGCCAAACTAGTTTGTTCTAGGCCAAACTAGTTTGTTCTAGGCCAAACTAGTTTGTTCTAGGCCAAACTAGGCCGAACTAATTTTGCCTGAAATCGGGTTTGGCCGGTAACATACATATATACTTATACATATGTATATAAAATAGTTCACTGACGGATTGACAGGCAACGCACAGACCAAACCAGTGGAACTGAAAGTCTGAAATTTGGACAGTACATTTCTATAATGACATAGACATCCACTTAAGATTCCATCTCTAAGTGGGCGAATTGGGAAAAATAAAGTTCCTTTATTCCTTAATTCGAATATTCATCGGTAAACCATTGTCATTGATCGTGAGTCTGTTGAGAGAGGACTGTTTGTATTTAAATTATGCTCTTCGTTACGTTCTTCGCATACGAATGTTTCTTTACTCCTTTATGTGTTGTGTATTCCGGTAGCGAATTTCGAATATCTTTGTTCTATTTCCACGCACATGTTTAGGTATGCTCGATGCCAGAATATAATCTACACAAATATTATAAGGAAATAAAAAGTAATCAACCAAAGCGAATGCGTTAGCACAGGCAAAATTGGCTCTTCAGTGGCGAGGATGAGGATATTGACAATGCAAGCATGCATGTCTTTCCTGCGAAACTAAATACAGAGAATGCAATCTTCAAGTGGAAGTGGTGGCTGGATTTGCGGTCGACGGGAAGATATACACATAAAGGTCCTCATTTACTTATCAGAGCACACCCACCGCTGGAAGAATTTACTTCATTTCACTTTATCCATTGGTCATAAATAGTGATGGCTACCAAATGCGTGCTATGAATAACTACAGATTTGGGCCTCAACTGAGAAGCTTTTCTGATTTACCCGAAGAAAGGCTCATCAAATGCAAGAGAAGATACTTCCTTCTTGGACTTGGGATTAATTTAAGATAAACATTTTAAAAGTTTGCACTTGTAACTCGTAATTTACCTTGGCTAGATTAAAGTTTTTGGCTTCTTCAAGTAGAGTTTTCTCATCCAATTTCAAGATATGAATCCGTGATGGACACAGTTCCACCATAACGACATCTGGGCGGACATTTCGAATAATCTAAAAAATAAATAATACAAATTTATAAATTTACACATTAAGCTATATTTTATTACGCACATAAGAGACATCGTCCTGTGATTCCTCGCTAAAGTGAGCAGTTCCCACTAGATACACTTTACTTCCAAACGGAGTTGTCAAAACGGTAACTGTATGCGGTAGCTTCTCTTCGAATTCCTCAATTGTGTCATATACATGAATGGAGTTCCGCTTCTCCATGTTGACAATGCTTTCGTCATTTTCGGCATTGCAATTTTCAATTGGTTTCGATGGTGATGCTAATATGGGAGATCTTGCTTGTGGATTTGGAGGAGTCACTGGTGATAATGGTGATGTTGCTGCTGTTGTCGACGATGGCTCCGGTGATATATTTAATCTCTGTTTACTGGAATGTAAAAGTGATTCCACCTTTTTACGCCGTTTCTCACTTGAGAGATCATTATTAGAACCACCGCCATCACCATCGTCCGATGATGACTCAACGACATAAACAGAATTTTCATTTTCCAATGTGGAACTATCGCTAATTTCTATAATTGACAAATTTGGATTATCTGATCTGAATATTGTCTTATTGGCTAGTTGAGATTTTGGATCGACTTCCTCAGAATTATCAGTTGATTCGGATTGAATCAGTTTGTAGCTAGCATTCATTGTGTTAATACCCTTTGGATATGTACCGCCATTGCTTAGTGCTAAATCTAAATCGGTGGAATTGTTGATGGTTGAATTGTGGGTGGTATTATTATTGGCACTCTCTGTTAAAAATGAAATAAAATTATGAATAAGAAATTGGTAAGTATAATTAAATTTTCTTACCATTGAACGAAGTATACGGTGATAGGTTCTCCAAAGCGCTGTCGTATAGACTACTACTGTCGCCAGTTTGATTGTGTATTGATGATCTATCATTTTTCCTGCTCATGATTACGAAAACTGTTTCTACACAATATTTATATACAACTGTAAGTTAACGAAAGAAAAAACAAAAAAAAAAAAAATTAATACTGTCCATAGAAACAGAATTTAATATATCTTAGCTCTGCTGTCCACGAGAAAATGAAAACTCAAATCGTTTAAATGATTTTGAATCGCATTATAAATAATATTATTATATTAACACCCAATGATATTCCGCAGAAAAATAGCGAAATGTGGTTCTATTTGTATCATCAAACGATTTCACAACAAACCAATAAAAGTGTCGGAGTAGTACCAGAGAGCAAACAAATACTTAAACTACGCTACAAATGTTTTAATAACTAGCTGACAATCTGAGCAAAGTGACAGCTTTAACCATATGTAAATGAAGAAAATGAACATATTTCTTCGACACCTCAAAAGAACATATTTTTTTCGAGATTTATACTTTAGTTATTTAAAAGGCGAGAAAATATGAAAGAGAAAGAGAAAAATTATGTAGCAAAAACTAAATAGCAGATACAGCATTATGCTGTGATCTAACCTAAGTCATTCACGTAATATAAGAAACAGCGCCATGGCCATGGTCATTGTGAAGACCACTTTTGAAAAAGAACCTGCCCCGTGGCCGATGATTTTAAAGCTACGGCGGAATGTGTGAAACCTTTCTGAATATACATATTTTGGCTGGTTTTTGACCTCATATTACGAGCGACCAGAAAAACAAAGTATGTACATAGAAAGTAGGCGCAGTTGCTGAATATTTAGTACGTTTGAATGTTGAGCTTCTCTACTATAATTAATCTTAGGATCGAAAATATGTTTTCAACCTTTTTTTTACCTGGATCATCCGTTGGATTCAAGCAAATTAAATCTTAGTTTTTATAAAACTTT
Organism: Brachyopa scutellaris; assembly: GCA_949775065.1. Lineage (NCBI taxonomy): Eukaryota > Metazoa > Arthropoda > Insecta > Diptera > Syrphidae > Brachyopa > Brachyopa scutellaris. The sequence goes on along the minus strand of OX459114.1, from coordinate 103,201,030 downwards.
TTACTGTTGAAATTATAGTTTACAATAAAAAAGTTATTGTTGTTTCGATTGACCATTTTCTTTTATTAAATGGAAAAAAAATGGTCAAACAGTTCAAAAGTAAAATAGGTTGATTCAATGTACCAGTTCCATGTATGGAATTTTGCAGGGTTTTAATACAAATGTTTACTATGTTCTCTAGTCAAGCTTTTAAGTACATCGCTTAAAGATTATAAAACCATTCATTCATTCTGTCTAAATAACAAGATACATCATCATCTGACCACAGATGCGGCGAATGTATACTTTTTTCTAGTCATTAATTGCAACTATTTTTAGACGACAAAAAAACAGCAGGACAATAAATGAAATGTATGAAATGAATAAGATTAATCTCGTTCATTGCGTATGTAATTCATTTTAAATTTATTTCAGTAAAAATAGAATGAATTTCGATTGAATCGCTCAACTATAGGTTACAAAGATATAGACGGTAAACACAATCAAGATTTATAATGGAAATCCACAATTAATTTGATATCACGAATGGTAAATGTCACAAATGAATATAAACAAACGTACTTTTCATTAAACAGCTAAACAGAACATAAGACAAACGTAGGTATTATAATAATTTTAATTTCATACTTACATAAAAAATATATGTTCAACAAAATAAAAGGAAATTTTCAAAAGAAACAAAATTTTTCACATTCGGCTGGCAGTAGCAAATACACGTACACAATTTTGTGCGTTTTGACATATTTCCTCAGCTCTATGTTCGGTTGCTGCAATTTTTAAAACAAAAAACCCAAAATACAAAAATTGTACTAGACTTACAGTTTGGTACTTTGGAAAAATTCGCAAAAGTTTTTTTTTTAATACTACGTTTTCACCGAGCCGAAATCCGAGATTTCAGCGATGTACTAGATTTTTCACGAAATCCTGAGATTTCGAGGAGATTTCGCCATACATTTTTCTGTCGCCGAAATCTTGAATTTCATCGAGATTTCGTGAAATCCTGCCGAAATCTCAATGCAGTTGGCAAGTCGTCAAATCGAACACACGTTTTTCATAATTTACCACATCATTTTATATTAGCGGGGTTCACATTGAACGATTTGTTTGACACACTTGTTGGACAACCAAATTAGGGTAGCGTTCGAATTGAACGATATGTTTGACACACATCATTTCTGATAAGATGTTGAACTGTGAACATGGGGCGGGTATTTTATTTACTTCTTTAATTGCAGCATTATCGTCTTTGAATTCCAAATCAGTAGTAAATAACCCTTCCATATCTGTTTCCTGTTTTTTTTTGGAATTTTAAATCTTTGAAATACCAAAAATTTTAAAACATTTTGTCCGCGCTCGACACCATATTTTCGATGTTTACTCATTGAATACACAAAAAAAAATAAAAAAAATGACCTGAAGTTTGACAACAAGCGTTCACATTGAACGATATGTGTGTCAAGCATGGCAAAAAGTTGAAAAATTTGAAAAACCATACGATAAGTTGGACGACTTGTTTGAACGCCGTTCGAATTGAACGATTTGGTAGGTCGTCAAACAAGTGTGTCAAACAAATCGTTCAATGTGAACCCCGCTAATGGCGAATAACAAAAACAGTTATGAAAAGATTGCTTTGAATCGCTTTGCTGAGTAGGTACAATTTAAGTAAATGAATTTAATTTTCAGAGAACAAATTAAAATGGAGACAATGGGAAAAAAATAAAACAAGAAGAATCTGGTCTCTAGAGGATGAAGAGTTTAGCATTGTATTGTGGGAGGAAGCATATGATGATCTCCGTGGTTCTAGAAAAAACAACCACAAAGAAATGGCATCATATTTTGCACAAAAATATATTTATTTTTCGCCCGAAGAAATTAAAATTAAACTACACAATCTGACAAATAAATACAGGTCCATCAACTTCAATTCCTTCTGGTCCGATTTGCTCCCCAGGTTCTTCTTCTTCTTTTTCTCAGGAAGTACTCCTGTAAATAATATATTTTTCTTTATAATTGCATGTTATTAATTTAAAATAAACATTGCAATTACAACTGTCCAAACTTTTGTTGCTGCTTGTGTTTCCAGAAAAATACCTTCACAACTATTTTTTTCCACTGTGAACATGAACATTTTTGGTGTAAAGTAGTTTTGGTGTTAAAGTAGTATAATACTAAAATTAATTAATTCGATTATACTACTGTTGCACTTTTTTTATTCAAGCCATTTTTAGCGCTCTAGTACAATTTTCATTTTACAACCGACCAAAAAGCCCTTTTTTCGGATAGCGGGGTTCAAATTATCAAACATGTTTGACAAGCAGGGCAGAATGAATGTTTGATGGATGGAAAGCAAACAAAGCATTAGTCGTAATCCACACATTGACTCATGAGTCGCGACTCTTTTCTATTTTCTGTTTTCAACTGTCATTCGGTGAGGCGCTTGTATCCACACATTGACTTTTGGGTCACGACTCTTTTATAATTTCTGTTTTCGTAATTTGACAGTTCTCTTTTATTTTTTCTTTCGCTTTTGAAATGGTTACAGCTCTGTATTTATTAGTTTCTATGAAAAAATATTGCTTACATTTTTTAGTTTTCCTAAAATAGTAGCTTGGGAGGCTACGTCTAGTACGTATGTGTTATACAGATTTGGATGCATTTCATATATGCATAATTATTTAAAACATCAATTTTTAATCGTCAAATTAAATTCTGTCGTAATTTTCAAAACAATTGCGCTCTACGCGCAACGAAAATAAATAAAGCGAAATAGCAAAATAACGAACAAGAAAAAGAGTCACGGAAAACTCTGCCCGCGACTCACCGGGCAGCTTGTTTTCTATCTCATCGTTCTTCTCTTTCGTACTCGTGTGAGTCGCGACTCATGAGTCAACGTGTGCAAATTCATGATTGCGCACGCATGCCAGCCCGTGGATAGCCTTGTCAGTGTGTTTTGCGCAAATATGCCTGTGTGATTTAAATTTTTTTTGATATCCGCTGACGTGCGTGAGAAAAATTAGTTTATTCGAACAAAATAACATTAATGATATTTGGATTGCCAATAATATTTTTATATTCTAATCTGGCAACATTTACCCTTGGTAATTGTCGATAATACAGCAACATTCACAAACGAAAGTGTACCATAGTGAGAAATAGTCGAACTAATTTTTGGATCACGAAAATTGATCTTGACAAGAAGCAAGATCTCGGATTGTTGTTGTAATGCAGACAAACTAATTTGTTGATCTGATCCGGATCAGATCACGGGGATAATAAAACACGGCTATAGTGAGAAATAGTCGAACTAATTTTTGGATCACGATAATTGATCTTGATAAAAAGTAAGATCTCGTTTTGTTGCTGTAATGCACACAAACTTATGAGTTGATCTGATCCGTTTCAGATCATGGCGATAATAAAACACGGCTATTATTTGATGTGAAAAGACGTGAAATCATTTTATAAATTGAATAGGTACATACTTAAAAAAAATGTATGCCTTGTCGTTTGCCGTCTGCATTAGCTATTTACAAATCATACCGTAGTACGCCGTGAATAATGTCCCATGCAGACCCCATGTTACATTTGGCAGCGCTGAATTTACTGAAACAGCTGACTCCTGACTTTGGTTTTGTGCGCATATGTTATTCACAATAGGGCTTACTGGAATGTCAAATACTCAATTACCTACTCAACTCATACCAATTATTTTAGTGCACGTGCTGCTGTGAACATATTAATGCTATAAATTTAGGTAATTTAAATATATTTGTGTGCCCATACCCATATATCAATAGGTAATTAGTTCATTATATTTTCATTATATTCTTTAACTTTCGAATTACAGCATAATGATGAAAAACCCGCAAACACTCAACGATATTAAAGATAACTTTTTCGCCAAAAACACAAAATACAATGAAGTCAAAGGAAATATCCCAACAATTGGAGAATTCTACAACATTAATGAAGACGATGAAGTTTGGATAATGCAATGTCCCAAAGGAGCAGATGTATCCAGTCTCAACAATAAAAAAATCAAGTTGCCCGGCCGCAGCAATCAAGATGCGTTCGAAACCATAGCCGTTGAGTATCCGCATCCCGTGCCACATGCTTTTGGTCATAAAAACCGAAAGGGACACAATAGTATACAAATTGTAAAAGTTCAAGGATGTGTTATGCTCCGAAGTCGTTTAAAAAGCGCAGCAGTGCCCGATGAAACTTTATTAGAAACTCCGTCGGGACGTGTTCCGATGCCAGCAGGAATCAAGATACGTCATCCTTTGCATGGAGTCGATTTTAAAAGTAAACTTGAAATACATCCTGAAATCGCGGAACGCCTTAAACTTGCCGGTACGATTTCTAACGGCCCAACTCCAATCAGTAAATCCAAGTCCAAGAGTAAAAGAAAAGAAGAAAAAGCAATTGCAATTGGTAGTGACAGTGATGTGGAACTGGTAACTCAAAAGAAGACCAAGAAGAAGAGAAAACATTTCAAAGATGAAATAGCCTACAACTCGAAGAAAGTAAAAACGAATTGTTTAAGTGACGATATTGCGGAAGACTTGCAATGGATACAGAAATTATAAACAATTTAAATAAATGTTTAATAGGCTTTTGTGTAATTTTTCTTTATGTTCTAAATCGAATAACGTACCTTTTTGCAATTTTTTGGTAGATAATTGATTTCAGAATTCAATTTTATTTCACGGCTTTTCAAAAATCTTTTATGTGTACATACATATTATGTGCTACCGATGGTTCGTAGGGAGTAGAGTTGTGAAAAGTTATCATTTTTAGATGCTTCAGTCAAGCCTTTTGAATACCTTTCACTCGGTTTCGATAGCCTACCACGGATGTGAACGAGTTTCGAGTTATGTAAATAATTGTACATTTATACATTACTCGGTATTTTTTTTTTTTTAATTTTCGTTTTGTATGTGCACTTATAAATAGAGTATTGCATCATTGCATATTGTGAAACTAAAATTAAGGGCCCTACTATGGTTAGCAAATCGAATGAAAAAGTTGGCGAATGTGAAAATTTGGTATTGGCTTGCGAATCGGTCAAAGAACATTCGATCGATTCAAACGTAAAGAAATTTTAGAAACTGATATCACCTTACTACGGTTGAAGAACATTCACTACCCATCATTCCTTGTCTGTATCGGGCAAATAAAACTACATATTTGGTGATGATAACGAACGGCGACTGAAAAAGTTCGTTAACCATAACACCGCGATAGAAGTGATTCGCAACGGGAGTTCGATTCGATAACAAATAGGGCAAGTCTTTTCTTCGGTATAGATGTGTATTCAGTCTTAATATTCAGTTTTTGTTCTTTTTCTAAGTTGTTTTAATATATGTACATATTTCGGACTCTAGCTCGACATATCGATATTTCACACGAAAATTGTAAATGTGCATTTGGGCTGTGATCATAAACATAATGGTAATTACTTTAATAATTATAGTAGGAAGAAGGTAAGTTTCCGAAGAGCCGAAACCTTGAGTTTTCACTTTTCAGCAAACCAATGAGTCCTATCACAGTTGGCAACTCGACAAATCAATTTGTCAGGATTTACATGATACGATTTTTCCAGGTACGATTTTCTCAACTCTATCGCGGATGGATTGTTCATACGATACAATTTTTTTACAGCCGACATTTTTTTAAACAGCAACAAACAAATTTAGAATAATTTTTGCTAATTTTTACGTATAGTTCCGTTTAAAAACTCTTTAAAATAGAATATTGAACTTATAAATTGTGTGTCATAGCAAATAGTGAAAGTGATTTGAAATCACAAAATGAGAACATTTTGGAATTGGTAAATATAAATACATATAATAGTCGTGTTTAATTATCCCCGTGATCTGATCCGGATCAGATCAACTCATTAGTTTCTGTGCATTACAACAACAATACAAGATCTGGCTACTTTTACTATTAAGTGACAGGTTCATAAAGGTATAATTTTTATAAGAGATGTAATGTAATCTTTGTAAGAAATGTATTTGGCAACTCAAAAATCTAAAATTCAAAATTAGCATTGTGAATACCTACACATAGCTCCTTTCAGTTTAGAATTCAGATTCACAAATGTCATTTGTAACTAAACGGATCCAAAAGAAAAGCGTCCGAATTATTTAGCTGGGAAAAGTTTCCCATTTGTTTTGGTTTTATTTTCTTACAAAAAACTTAAAATAGTTCAAAATGCCGGAAGAAGAAATTACAACTGCATTTTTAAAATTCATTGAAATGGAAAATTTCAAGTCCTACCGCGGGCACACTATAGTAGGACCTTTGAAAGAATTCACTGCAGTAATAGGTCCAAACGGTTCAGGTAAAGCCTATGTGTAGACATGTCTTGATCATTTCTAATAAAATGTTCAAAATCAATAATTTCTTGGTTCCAGGTAAGTCAAACTTTATGGACGCTATTAGTTTTGTGATGGGTGAAAAGACATCTAGTCTGCGTGTAAAACGTTTGAACGATCTAATACATGGGGCGTCAATCGGAAAACCTGTGGCCCGTTCGTGTTATGTTACAGCGAAGTTTATTGTTAACGGCGATACTCAAATGGATTTTCAAAGATGTGTTATAGGAGGATCGTCTGAGTATAAAATCAGTGGAGAGGTGATTGGGAATAATTTTGTTTATACTCCTTTGAAGTAACGTGTGCTTTTGATTACTCACAGAGCGTTTCGAGCAATACCTATCTGTCCAGGCTCGAAAAACTAGGGATTAATGTTAAAGCAAAGAATTTCCTAGTATTTCAAGGAGCAGTGGAGAATATCGCAATGAAAAGTGCTAAAGAGCGAACGGCTCTATTTGAAGAGATAAGTGGGTATGTCCAAACTACATTGGTATTTATATACATAATATACGTATAGAATTTGTGCTTTTAATCAAACTCAACTTCAGGCTTTGTTTTTCATCCGCTGGTTCACTGTCACAATTGCTAAACAAGAATTTCTTAATTTTATCCGAACTTAATTTAATCTTTTTAATTCAGCTCTGGTCTACTAAAAGACGACTATAATCGGTTAAAACAAGAAATGAATCTAGCCGAAGAGGAAACTCAATTCACTTATCAGAAGAAGAAAGGAATTGCCGCCGAACGCAAGGAGGCTAAGCATGAAAAAATGGAAGCCGATCGCTATGCGCGACTAAAGACCGAATATGTAGGTTTTACAGTAAATAGTTGCATTCTGTTAGTCGTCATTCCTTTTTATTTCTAAATTTAGAACGAAAAACAAGTAGAATATCAGTTATTCCGGTTGTATCATGTCGAAAAGGATATTCGAAAGCTAAATGAAGATCTGGAAGCCAAACAAGAGGAGATTAAAGTTGTTGAAGTCAAGAAAGAGCAAGCCGATGAAGTTCTCAAAGACAAGAAAAAGGAAGCGGGAAAGATCAGCCGAGATTTGGCAAAAGTCGATCAAGAAATTCGTGAAGTCGAAACAGCGATTAATAAGAAACGTCCACTGTTTATTAAGGCTAAAGAGAAGGTTTCTCATTGTCAAAAAAAGCTGACTTCACTCGTTAAAACTTTGGAAACAGCAAAGGAAGCCGATAATGCCCATCAGTGTGACATTCGCAATTTAGATCAAAAATTGGCTGACGTAGAAACTCTAAAGAAACGTTTCGAAGAAGAAATCGAAGGTGAATCTCAACGACGGGGAAAAAGTGTCCACATGGAAGAGGGCCTTGTTCAGGAATACGATCGCTTGAAGCAAGAAGCTGAAGCAACCGCCACGCAATATCGTTCGAATTTAGATTCGGTTAACCGTGAGCAAAAGTCTGACCAAGATTTGCTTGACAGTGAAATGAATCGCAAGGCATCAATTGATGAGGCATTTAAAAAGTTAACACTACAAAAAGAGGAAGCTATGAAGCGACATGATAAACTAATGGATCACATTAAGTCCAGCCAAGCGGCACTGGAAGAACAGAATCGTATTAAAGAGGACTTGAGACGTGATGTGGGTTCCTCGAAAGAAAAAATTGCAGAAAAACAACGTGAATTGGAAAACGTTCGTGATCAGCTTGGCGATGCTAAAATTGATAAACATGAGGATGCACGCCGAAAGAAGAAGCAAGAAGTGGTAGAGCTTTTCAAGAAACAGGTGCCAGGCGTTGTAAGTTGTGCTTCCCACCGAGCTATAAACATTTCATTTGACGAACCTCCTTTTTTTTTAGTACGATCGTATGATTAACATGTGTCAGCCAACACACAAACGTTATAACGTTGCAGTTACCAAAGTGTTGGGTAAATATATGGAGGCCATCATCGTTGACACCGAAAAAACAGCACGTCACTGCATTCAGGTAATTGAGAATCTACCAAAGCGACTTGGAGAGCTAATCAATGACAGCGGATAGTCTATCTCTATTGCATGTGAATGTAGTGTCTAATTTATTGATGATCGGTATTCTTTTAATTTTATACAGATCCTTAAGGAGCAAATGTTAGAAGTAGAGACTTTTCTTCCCCTAGACTACCTTCAAGTGAAACCACTAAAAGAACGTTTAAGGTAATTGTCAATGTTATGATTTCCAGACTATGTCTAAAATTTTCTTTGTACAGGAACATTACTGAACCCCGCAATGTGAAACTAGTCTTTGATGTGCTGAAATTTGATCCACCAGAGATTGAGAGGGCTGTCCTCTTTGCCACTAATAATGCGCTTGTTTGTGAAACACCTGAGGATGCCATGAAAGTTGCTTACGAAATCGATCGCAGTCGTTTCGATGCATTGGCTTTGGACGGAACATTTTATCAGAAATCTGGTATCATATCGGGTGGCAGCCATGATTTAGCCCGAAAGGCTAAGCGATGGGACGAGAAACACATGGCTCAGCTGAAAATGCAAAAGGAAAAATTAACTGAGGAAATGAAGGAGCTGGTAAAAAAGTCACGCAAGCAGAGTGAGTTGGCCACTGTTGAAAGTCAGATTCAGGTAGATATTATGCAACTATTTGCGGATTCAACTTTCTAACTTAATACAATTTAGGGTCTAGCAAATCGTCTTAAATACAGTATGGTTGATTTGGATTCATCGAAGAAGTCCATTTCACAATTCGACAGACAGCTTAGGGATGTGCAAAGTCAATTGGATGAGTTTGGTGTTAGAAATGGGAGGTTACGTAATGTACAGGATTTGATGTTTGTTTTTTTTTAGCCAAAAATTAGTGAAATCGAAAGAAGAATGCTGAAACGTGATCAACGTATTCAAGAGATAAAAGAGAACATGAATAATGTTGAAGATAAGGTGTTTGCCAAGTTTTGTCGTCGACTGGGAGTTAAGAATATTCGACAGTACGAGGAAAGAGAGCTAGTAATGCAGCAGGAACGTGCCAGAAAAAGAGCCGAATTTGAACAACAAATTGATGCTATTAATACCCAGTTAGATTTTGAGAAACAAAAGGACACAAAGAGTATGTAATTAAATTTCCATTTCTCTCTGACTTAAATCATTCAATTAATAAAGAGAACCTGGAGCGCTGGGAACGAACTGTCCAAGATGAGGAAGATGCTCTAGAAGATCTTAAAGTTGCCGAAACTCGGTACTTGAAAGAAATCGAACAAGATAAAGAAGCTATAGAAAAACTGAAGCAGGGTAAGCAGAGTAAGAAGACTGCAGTCGACGATATGGAAGAGGAAATCTCTAAGGTACGTTGCTTACAACTGATATAGTGTAACATACATAACTAATGGTTTGCCTCAAAAGGCGCGGCGAGACGTTGCAAATTTGGCAAAAGAAATTCACTCTTTAGGCAGCCAAGTGTCCGGCATTGAAGCTAAAATTGAAACGAAGAAGAATGAACGGCATAATTTGTTATTGCAATCAAAGGTAATATAATAGAAATTTTTTTGAAATTGAAAATGCAAATATGGACTCATTTAGATGGATTGTATAGCAATTCCCTTGCTCAAGGGTTCCCTAGATGATGCAGTGCGTCAAGGCGATTCGGAAACCACTGCAAATGGCACTTCTTCTTCTATGATTCTTGAAAGAGAAAATCAGTAAGTTTTTATTAATCTCAAAAATCTATAGTCAAACATATTTTTAAAATCTAGAATTGAAGCCGACTACAGCTTGCTACCGCGTGAATTGTGCAAATTGAAAGACGATTCCCACTTCAAGAAAACCAATGATTCTTTACAAAAAGATTTACAATCCAAGCTTGATACATTGGAGCGAATTCAAACTCCCAATATGAAAGCTATGCAAAAGTTGGACCGCGTCACTGAAAAGGTTGCTTCCACCAATGAAGAATTTGAAAATGCGCGACGAAAGGCAAAGAAAGCGAAAGCTGCCTTTGAAAAGGTCAAAAATGAACGTGCCGAAAAATTTATTCGATGTTGCAATCACATTTCTGACGCGATCGATGGCATTTATAAGTCGCTGGCAAGAAACGAAGCAGCACAAGCCTACTTGGGTCCAGACAATCCAGAAGAACCTTACTTAGACGGTATTAATTATAATTGTGTAGCTCCGGGTAAACGTTTCCAACCGATGAGTAACCTGAGTGGTGGAGAAAAAACCATTGCTGCTTTAGCTTTACTCTTTTCAATTCATAGGTGTGTTTGATGCATGCATACACATTTAATTTTGTATTATATAATTGTTATTTTTTCAGTTACCAACCAGCTCCATTCTTTGTTCTCGATGAAATTGATGCCGCTTTGGATAATACAAATATTGGAAAGGTTGCCTCATATATTCGTGACCATACAATGAACCTGCAAACCATTGTCATTTCTTTGAAAGAAGAGTTTTATGGGCATGCAGATGCATTAGTGGGAATATCTCCTGCGGTGGGTTTCATAATTTGCAGCTGTCGTGAGTTATTAATTAATTTGTTTTTTATTTCTAGGACGGTGATTGTTTAATTTCCAATGTTTATCTTTATGATTTAACGGAATTCCCCGATAAATAATTTAATCTTAAAATATTTTGTATTTGGTATTAACTACTATGTATTTTAACATTTATAACAAAAAATAAATGTATTTTAAAGAATATTAATTCTTTTTTTCTATTGTCCATCAATATAAGTGGCATTCTATTGTAGAACAGAGCTCTATAATTTTTTTTTATCTCAAAAATATGCATAATAATAGAAGTAAAAAAGTATTATACATTATTTATATTGTATATACATATGGCAAATATGGACTCAAAATGCCTTTTAAAAAGTACTCTTTGGCCACGAGTCTGAAATATTCTGTGTGGAGAGATATACAATGGAATGAATTCAAACAGTCTATGATTTCTTTCTTAGATATCTGGGTGCACGGTAGTGTGCCACCAAGTTTCACGCGGCACTACCAGTTACCCTTTACCCGAAGCGATTAGCGGCTATTTACCTACTCTTATAATTCAGCTTCCTAAGTTACTGGAAGCCTCATTTTCTGGCTGGGAGTAGAAGAGCGCTTTGTTAGACCATAGGTATTCCAAATTTCAAGTCTGTATCTTTTATAGCTTAAGAAATATTAAGCTCCGAAAGTCGTATTTTTCGTAGCTGACACACAATCATCAAAACCTATATGGTACTTCCAGCAGACTTGAAATTTGGTACATATGTAGCATTTATAATGTGTATAAAGGAAAAATTAAAAAAACTCTTATTTATTAACTTGCAAATCATTTAAGTAAGTAAAAACAAATCAGTGTATTATACACATATACACTACAGAAGTGTGAAATTCACCTAAAAATAAATACACAAGTGCACATCAAAATGGCAATGGTGAATTCTATCGTCAAATGTATTTCATTCGTCATACGACCACCTCCCCTTCAAGTAATCTCTATATATAAAACAGTTCACTGACTGACTGACAGACAACGCACAGACCAAACCGCTGGACCTAAAGAGCTGAAATTTGGACAGGACATTCCTATGGTGACACAGACATCCGCTAAGAGAGGATTTTTTGAAATTCCATCTCTAAGTGGGTGAATTTGGAAGAATCCTTTTTCCATACATATAGAACTGTGTGACTAACGGACAACGTACAGACTAGACCACTCGACCTAAAGGGCTAAAATTTGGACAGTACATTCGTATAATGACATAGACGTCCGCTAAGGGAGGATTTTTTAAAATTCCATCTCTAAGTGGGTGAATTCGGAAAAATCCTTAATCCTTCCATCCTTAAATATAAAACAGTGTGGCTTATGGACAACGCACAGACCAAACCGCTAGACCTAAAGGGCTGAAATTTGGACAGGACATTTCTATAATGGCATAGACGTCCGCTAAGGAAGGATTTTTTGAAATTCCATCTCTAAGTGGGTGAATTCGGAAAAATCCTTAATTATATAAATGTCCATGTATAAACCAGTTCACTGACTGACTCAGACAACGCACAGACCAAACCGCAAGACCTAAAGAGCTGAAATTTGGACAGGACATTCCTGTAGCGACACGACATCCGCCAAAAGAGGATTTTTTGAAATTCCAGCTCTAAGTGGGTGAATTTGAAAAAATAAAATTCATTAATATAAATATTAAAATTTCTGTCATTACACAGCCCTAACTCATCAATGGATAATTGGATTTAAAACCAAAGAAAATGGTTTTTAGTCAATTGTTTTAGGATTCATTTAAGGTATAAATCATCCTTCTGTGTTATCCTGGAGCTGAGCTGTGCTCAAAACAATTCATGAAATCATCGCAAACAATTTCCCATCAGTGAAACCGACGCAATGCCAATGCCAACAGCCATGCAGCAGTGGGTGACGTCATAGTGTGTTGTGTGTATGTGGACATTTGAAATTTGAATTTCTGCCCATTGATGTTTTGTGCTCGGGCTACTACGATGAATATGATTGTAAATAAAGGCAAATTCCAATTTTAAAAAATTGCACGGGCAATGCCGGGCGGGTAACAGTTACATTATGTATATTGTATATATCTATCTTTCTATGCACAGACAGCCAACGAATGAGACTTGGAATAGTGTAAAGGGGCATTTGTGAAGGGGAAAAGGGACTATACCGTGGCTGTGTGATTTTCATAGTACGTACTGCGGCAGGTGTTGAAACTTTAATGAATGGGAGTTTTGCTACCGCGGATTCGTATGTCTATACATAATTACATAATGCATATGTATGTACATATATGCGAAGGCACAACGAAAGGGCTGGAAAAGTAGATCATTTCGTTGGATTTTGTATTCGCAAACAAATAATTTCTTCCACAGCAGTTTATTAAAGTGTGATTTTTTGATAGTGCATCAAGATTTTATAAATAGGTACTACATACTTGATGCTGTGCACTTCGGTCTGTAAATTTAATTGTTCATATTGTACAATCAAACACCATTTAATCGTTTAATTGGACCGAACCGCTGGATCTAAAGGGCTGAGGTACACAGTACACAGTACACAGTATATTCCTATAATGACAGACGTCAGCTAAGGGATGATTTTTTGAAATTCCATCTAATCGGAAAAATAATTCGGCACTCATCTCCAATGCAATTTGTTTTGCCATAACAGTGGCAGGGGGCGAAGCAAGGCGAGCACGGGTCAGCTAGTATGTATATATACGTGTTATATATTTATTTACAATGAACATGATACATACCTACTCAAAAATCTGACGATGAACGTAATATTATATGTATGTATGTATATGTATATTCTCTCTCCAAATATATTAATTTTCATATGGATTGGTTGGTATTGGTAATTGTTATTATGGCAATTGGCAACTGGCAAGCTGAGTGCAGCGTTGCCGCTTTTTGACGTTACCGCTTGTTGACGCTTTTTCGGCGATAGGACCCGGGACCCCACTTTTCAATAAAACTCCGATTTTGACGCATTTTGAAAATATAGGACCCTTTTTTCAATTTATTTTCATTTAATGTTTCTTTTACTTGTAAAACATGGTACTTTACTCTTAAGACACACCCATTTTGTTCAACCAGTGATGAAATCAATAAAGTATTTTTGTTAGTCAGAATTTCGCTTCCAAAAACTCGTTCTGCATGCTGTTTTTTTTTATCTTTGTTATTTTTTTCTCAATATTTATTTTATTTTAAGTTCAGCAATAAGATACAGTTTTTCGAAAAATTGCATTTTTCATACAAATATAAGTGGGACCCCTTTTTTGCTTCTGGACCCCTTTCTTGGACGCTTTTTAAAATTTGCTCGCGGCAACCCTGGCTGAGTGTGAGAGTGCTATCGATCACAGTGATGCCTTTTGCACCGTCCTACTCTAGCTCAATAACATTGGAGAGCCGCTCTGCTCTGCTCATTTTTATTGCATAATTCGTCACCGATGAACCCAGTTTACTTACCAGTGAAAATACAATCGACTCTCGATAAATTGAATCTGGGGGGATGGGGAGTAGACCTGGCAAAATTTTCAAATTATTGACAGTTTTATATAACGAAAATTGTAACTATCGAGAGGAAGCCACTATACACATAGAGTCAGATCAAACATTGTGCACTATATAGTCGAATACTGGAAAAAGCCTTCGCCGTATAAATGTGACATTCCAGATATCGCTAGGGTAGTGGCAGTCAGTACAGGGCACTGGCCAATAGGAGACCATGCAGCTAAACTAGCGATCCCTTACAACAGTTTCTGCCGTAGCTGCAAAGATGAAAATGAAAAAGAGTCGCTTATTCACTTTCTGTGCAAATGTCCGGCTCTGGCGAGATCCAGGCAGCGCACACTGGGCAAGCTATTCTTCGACGACCTTGCTGAGATATCTAAGAAAGGCATTGGAGAGTTGATCCTCTTCCTAAATTCCACAGGATGGATATAAATATCCAAACATTACATTCTAATAAACGGGCCACCTGAGGTTGTGGTATCAAAACGGCGCTCCACGCGCTCTTTGGGTTTTCTTCCATAGAAAGCACCACTTCAACCTACCTACCATACATGTAACAATCACGGTTTAAAACTATCCATCAAAGCCAAGGAGTCTACTGTTTTCTCGTGTGGCCAAGCCTATGTTGCACTCACTAGGTCTAATGTGAAAGCTCTTGATGGGGTCAATTTAATAAATTCCGATCTTAATACATAATATCAATGCTCAAAAAACAACTGTCAAAAACAACAAAAAAGAAGTAATTATTATAATACAAGATTTTTCTAAAATAGAATTTCAAAATTTCGCTAGTCTTTTAAAAACTCAACAAAAAGAAGTGAGATCCCATCAAAAACATTACTGGAAAAAAGTCCAAGTCAAGATGAGTAAGTTGAGCTTTAACGATAGAATTGATTAAGGAAATCTATAGCAACTTTAAACTTGGCCGCGTGGAAATAAAACTGGAATTTCAAGAAGGCAATGCTATTATACATAGGTACCTACTCGCTTTTACTGTGCTCTATGCGAAAGATGAAACATCACTCCGTTTGCATGTCTAGTCTATAGTTCATTTGTTAAAACTTTCTGAAACTGTCGAACGCGGCCAGGTTCAAAGTTTCTTTAGGGTCAATGTGGGTAATTGTAAACAAATTTATGTTTTTTTTTTTAAATATTGACTCTTTTTTTATTTTATTTTTTAGAAAACCTAGCGAAAATCTAAAGATGAGAATATGAAAGTACTGCATTTCTTTATTGTGAATTGAAATGTTTATTTTTTATTTTTCAAAATCCTGGGGTAGAAGAAACAAGGATTTAAGTACATAAAGGGTGATTTTTTAAGAGGTTGAGAACTTTTTTTAAAAAAAAAACACAAAAAATTCGAAAAAATGAATGAAATATTTATTTGAATCGATAGTTTGAACCTTGCAATTTAATGTTTAAAGATAATTTCATGCAAATGTTGACCGCGGCTGCGTCTCAGGTAGCCCATCCGCTGAGTCCAATTTTGGCATACTCTTTCACACATATCGGCCGGTATCTCACGAATGAATGCATGGATGTTGGCTTCCAGTGCGTCAATCGAAGCGGGCTTGTCCCTATAGACATTAGCCTTGACATACCCCCACAAAAAATAATCTAATGGTGTCAAATCGCACGATCTAGGCGGCCAATTGACCGGCCCGAAACGTGAAATTAACTGTTCACCAAACTCGCCTCGCAATTGCGCCATTGTTTCGCGTGCTGTGTGGCATGTGGCACCGTCTTGTTGAAACCACATATCATGCAAGTCAAGAACTTCCATTTCGGGCAAAAAAAAGTTTGTTATCATCGCTGTAACAAAGGCCTAACTGCTGGGAACGGCGCCGAATCGACATTTCGCGGTCTTCTGTCACACTAGCTGATACGGCCGCAATATTTTCTTCACTACGCACAGTACGTAAACGTGTTGGTGGTTTAATGTCCAACAAAGTAAATTTGGTGCGAAATTTGGTCACAATCTTCCGAATAGACTGCTCAGAAGGTCGAGAATGCCGATCATAAAATGGAAGCAGCGCGCGATGAACATTTCGAACCGAGCACGAATTTTGATAGTAAAATTCAATAATTTGCAAGCGTTGTTCATTTGTAAGACGATCCATGGTTAAATTGCAAACCAAACTGAAGCTGTTTGACAGTGACACAAGGTACTAAACACACGTCAGCTGTCAAAACCAGTGTTGCCAAAACCAAACCAGCTAAAAAATCACCCTTTATATGTAAGTTAACACACACGAACATCAAGCATCCAACACAACATAACCGGACACCGGACACCTCCGTACTTCCCTTCCTTTCCCATATATTCACCCCAAGCTCATTCACCCATTCACCTTGATGCAATTCACTGTCAGCACTTCCCAGCCGTTCACCCATTCACCTTGATCAAATTCACTGTCAGCACTTTCCAGCCATTCAACCATTCACCTTGATCAAATTCACTGTCAGCACTTTCCACTTTACCCCATGCACTAACCATTTCCCTTACTTAGCATAAGAAATACATTGTTAGAATTAAGTAAATAAGAATAATAAAGAACAGACGGTCATAGACTGCGCAACCGAAAAGTCATTTTTTCATAAAAAAACTCAAAACAATCAGTCGTAGACTGAAGAATCAGTACTAAAATAACTGGCGCCCAACTTAATAAGAACCTGAACAAGCAACTCAATAAGGATTATTTAGGACCTCACCAATCAACAAAGAAGGAGACTCAACCCAAAAGGATTAACCAACGAAAAAAACAGCAATAAGAATGAAATTTTTGTGAGTAACCAAAAAAAAAAAGTGAAAATTAGTGATTATTTATTATTTGAAATATTGTAAGAGTTAAAATAGAAAGTGTAAATAGTAAATAATAGTGTAAAGGTATTCCAAAATGAGCATTACAAAAGAACAGATTATTGAACTTGTTCGTGCTACCGTCGAGCTATCACAGAAACAGTTCGCGGAAAAAATAAATGATTTGACATCAGCAATCGGTCAATTACAACCGCCTAGTGTTGAAACTTATGTGCCTGTATCTATTCGAAGCGGTGTTCTAAATCGTGGTGGTGGTCTCGATTTAATAAAATCATTACCCGAATTTAAAGGCGACTCCGCCTCATATCCTTCCTGGCGTACAGCAGCACATTTTGCCATGGGCTATTATCACGAAGGCTCTGAAAATTATTATATTGCAATGGGAATTCTAAGAAATAAAATAACAGATTCTGCAAACGCAACCTTATCCGCTTTTAATACTGTGTTAAATTTTAATGCTATTATTGCTCGATTAGATCAAGTGTATTCGGACAAAAGGCCATTACATGTTCTCGAAAACGAACTTAGTATTTTGCGTCAGGGTAACTTATCCATTAGTGAGTACTACGATGCAGTCGATAAAAATTTGACACTTATAATAAATAAAAATATTATGACACATAGTGGTAACAATGAGGTTATCGTCGCTCTCAACGAGCGTGCTAGAGAGAATGCTTTACGTATTTTCATTTCCGGTCTGCGAAAACCCTTATGCGATATATTATTTTCTGCTCGCCCACTAGACCTACCCACAGCTCTTGCGACGGCACAAGAGCTGGAAACAAACCATAAACGATACGAATTCGCACGTACGTTTGCAGCAGGCAGCTCAACAAAAATTAACGGATCACAGTTTCGAACAGATTCTGATCCACGTACTCGCAATCACCCACAGTATAGTCGTGTCCAAAAAAATGAACCAGTTCCTATGGAAGTAGATAATCGTACTTCCTATTTTAGAAAGCGAACTCCCGCACAAAATAATTTTCCAAAACAGCATTCTAGCAGAAACTTTACATATGTAGACCAACAACAAACCACGATGGCTAAACGCCCACGCGATGGAACACATTCTAGCCAATCGCCTATTCAAAAATTACAAAAAATTAACGCAATGCCAATAGAAAATTCCGAAATAAGAAGCGAATTATGTTGGGATAATTCTTACGAAGTTCAGTCGGATAATCAAATTTATGATGAGATCAATTTTTTAGGGTAAAATCACTCTTGCCATTTATTACTAAAACTGCAATAAATGGACAAGAGATACGAATTTTAATCGACACAGGAACTTCCAAGAATTATATTAAAAAACATAATTTTCTTAAAGCAGTATGTTCAGTAGAAAGCCCCTTTCATGTTAGGTCCCTCAACGGAAGTAACTTGATTACAGAAAAATGCAAAATGAATATCTTAAAAAATACTTCAACCTTCTTTTTACTCCCTTCGTTGAGTACTTTCGACGGTATCATAGGATATGATTTCCTTAAGCAAATAGAGGCAAAAATCGATACCAAAAATGAAATTTTATTTTATAAACATGGCGAGGAAAAACTACACCATCTCATTTGTCAACAGGTTAACTTAATTATTACAGACCAAAAATCTGTCCCTGATTATCTGCAAACACAATTTAAACAGTTAATCCAAGAAAATGCCTCTGCATTTTCAAAGCCAGACAGGGCATTACCTTATAATACGCATATTAAAGCCACCATACGCACAGCAACTGACGAACCTATCTATACTAGGAGTTACCCATACCATATTTCAGCAACCGAGTTCATAAACACCGAAATAATGTCACTGCTGCGTGATGGTATCATTCGAACATCATGTTCACCATATAATTCCCCAATTCACGTAGTTAATAAGAAAGGTTTAGACGAAAACGGCAAACCTAAATTACGAATGGTCATCGACTTCAGAAAAATAAATGAGAATACCATAGCCGACAGGTACCCCATCCCGGATACATCGGTCATACTAGCAAATTTGGGTAAATCTAAATACTTTACAACCCTGGACTTAAAATCCGGGTTTCATCAAATTCTTTTAGCCGAAAAAGATCGACAAAAGACAGCTTTCAGCGTGAATAATGGCAAATATGAATTTTGTCGCTTGCCATTTGGCCTTAAAAATGCTCCCAGCATTTTCCAAAGAGCTATTGACGATATTTTAAGAGAAGATATCGGTAAAATCTGTCATGTTTATATCGATGATATAATCATATACTCCCCAGACGAGCAAACACATATTACACACATAGACAGAATATTGAAAAAACTGGAACAAGCCGGAATGCGTGTTTCCACGGAAAAATCAAAATTTTTTAAAGCCGAAGTAGAATTTTTAGGTTTCCTAGTTTCACAAAAAGGTATCAAAACCTGCCCCGACAAAGTTCAGGACATTTTAAACTATAAAACACCAGAGACACTTCGAGCATTACGCTCATTCCTGGGATTATCAGGATACTATCGTAGGTTTATAAAAGACTATGCGAGAATAGCTAAACCTTTAACGAAATTCTTACGCGGAGAAAATGGTCATGTAGGAACTAATCATTCAAAAAATATAAAGATAACATTTGACACAGAGGCCTTACAAGCATTTGAAAAACTTAAGAAAATCTTAGCTTCAGAAGACGTTTTACTACAATATCCGGATTATGGGAAGCCCTTTGAGCTAACTACAGATGCCTCTTCGTCTGCTTTAGGAGCGGTCCTCTCTCAGAATGGCAAACCAATTACCATGATTTCACGAACGCTTTCCAAAACGGAAGAAAATTACGCCACCAATGAGCGCGAACTTTTGGCAATAGTATGGGCATTACAGAATCTCAGACATTACCTATATGGTACAAAAGGCATACACATCTACACAGATCACCAGCCACTTACATTCGCAATTTCAGACAAAAATCCAAATTCAAAGATCAAAAGATGGCGTGCGTTTATTGAGGAATTCTCGCCTAAAATCCATTACAAACCTGGGAAAGAAAATAAAGTTGCAGATGCACTTTCCAGACAATTCATTCATAATTGTCATAAATCAAACACAGAAACGGAAACAGTACATAGCGAAATTTCACTAACCAGAACAATTCAAACAATAAAGTTCCCCGTTAACCAATTTAGAAACCAACTAGTAATATCCAGATGTAGCCATGACCATAAGAGTACAAAAATTTTATTTCAGAAATGTATCCGACATACAATAAACTTTAGTACTACTGCTGTATTAATGCAATATCTGCAAGAATGCGTTAATCCTAATGTGGTTAATGCTGTTCGATGTGATCTTCCAACTCTGGCCCAGATTCAAAATGCTCTAATATTAAATTTTCCAACCGTGAAATTTGTTCACACTGAAAAACTGGTAATTGACCTTTTAAACAAAGACGACCAATTAGAGACAGTTACAATGGAACATAATCGTGCACATCGATCCCTTCAGGAAAACTTTCAGCAAATTCTCAATGACTACTATTTCCCCGATATCAAGAAAATGCTCAGAACTATTATTATGAATTGTAAAATATGCTTGGAAAACAAACACCAAAGAAAACCTCCTAAGCCCGAGATAGGCGCAACACCGTTGCCTAGTTTTCCGGGAGAAATCCTACATATCGATATCTTTATTACAGATAAGCAGCATTTCTTAACATGCATTGATAAATTCTCCAAATTCGTAATAGTAGTCCCTATAGCCTCACGTTCCTCCATTGACATAAAAGAAGCATTACTTCAAATCTTAGGAAAATTCAAAAGTCCAAAAATAATAGTTTCCGATAACGAAAAAGCATTTTCATCAAGTATTATTACAACGCTCCTCAGAGATCACTTTTCTATTGAACAATTTTTCGTCCCGACACTCCATAGTGAGAGTAATGGCCAAATTGAACGATTCCATTCAACGCTTTTGGAAATTTCACGTTGTATCAAAGCGCAACAACAAATAAGTGATACAGTAGATCTGGTGCTTTTAGCAACTCATAAATATAATAATACAATCCACTCTATTACGAACGCAAAACCAACCGATATACTGCATGATTATCAAACAGAAAAGCTAGAGTTCATAAGGAAAAAACTAGCCACTGCTCAAGAAAAAACACTTGGCCGAATAAACAAAAATACATCCAATAAAATCTACCATCCCGGCGAAATAGTTTTCGTCCGTAGAAATAGACGCTTAGGAAACAAATTTGAAAAAATCTTTATTGAAAAAGTAATAGAAAAAGATTTAGGCACCACCGTTTTAATAGGCGGCAAGAAGATTCATAAGAGTAACCTCCGTTAATACTATATTTTCAGTTTGTCACTCATCATCCTTCGGATATCGATAGCCGAAATTCACAATTACTCAAATGCACACTTCATAGCGGTAACGAAAGGAAAAACAGTCACCTTCAACGAATTCTCATATCTTGTCCATGTCACAAACCTCTCTGAATATAGGAACATTGCTTACGAAAGCAAACACGTTCACATTACGGCCCTGCAGAAAGGAAACGACATCCTAAATCAACAGTCTGAAGAAATATTGCACATCATTAGTACACTTGAAGTCCCAAGAAGATTCGCAAGGTCTATAGACTTTATTGGAAGTACACTAAAATTTATAGCCGGAACACCTGACCACAACGATTTTGAACTCCTTTTAACGAAACAAAATACACTTATTGAAAACAATAATAGGCAAACAAAAATAAATTCTCAAATACAAGACAAAATTAATGAAATAACAAATCAAATCAACGCAATAATTTCACAACATAGTGATATAAGTAAATCATCCGAATCAGAATTATTACTTTTGGAATACCTATCTGTAAGAAATAATCTTGTAATTAACCATTTAAATAATATAGCGCTTTCAATTGTGTTAGGAAAAAATAACATAATTAACCCATTAATCTTAGATAATATAGAAATAAGTCACTTAATTGATTCTCAAAACCTTCCGATAAGTATAAGTAACTTACTTTCCGCTGCTAAAATTAAAATACTTCAAAATTCAGATGTCATCCACTATGTATTGAAAATTCCTAAAATTGAAAACTTTTGTGATTTTATTGAAATTTATCCGGTAGTCCGTAATAAAACTATTCTTAAGCTAGATAGAAGTCAGGCTGCAAGATGTAAAGATTACATACTACCCGTAAAAGAATGCATTTATACGCCAGATGTCTACATTTGCCAACCTACAACTTCAGAATGCGTCACACAGTTGCTCAATAACAATACGGCTCTATGCACCTCCCAAAACGCATACCACGTACCCCTCGTACAACAGATTGAGGACGGAGTTATAATCCTCAACGATGTACCAAAAACAACAGTCATCGACCAGGTTCAGTTAGAAGTCCAGGGAACATATCTATTAACATTTTCGGATTCAATAAGGGTTAACGACACCCTATACCGGGTAAAGAAAATAGCTGCCTATGTCATACCGCATCCACCGAAGACTCTTTCTATAACGCACCTTGAGCATGAAGAAAAACTATCGCTTCCATATTTGCACCATATTCATATCGACAACACAAACCACATCAAAACACTTAGAGAAGAAATATCGACTCAAAAACTTCTCTGGTGGACCACTATTTCGTCAGTGGCAATAATTGCTTGCACAATAATATTAATTCTCCTTATACGCAACAGGCAAAATACAGTCACCTCAAACCAAATTGACTCAATAATTACGCAAGTCAAATGTCGAAACGAGGACGTCTCGATCTTATCAGGGGGAGGAGTTAACACACACGAACATCAAGCATCCAACACAACATAACCGGACACCGGACACCTCCGTACTTCCCTTCCTTTCCCATATATTCACCCCAAGCTCATTCACCCATTCACCTTGATGCAATTCACTGTCAGCACTTCCCAGCCGTTCACCCATTCACCTTGATCAAATTCACTGTCAGCACTTTCCAGCCATTCAACCATTCACCTTGATCAAATTCACTGTCAGCACTTTCCACTTTACCCCATGCACTAACCATTTCCCTTACTTAGCATAAGAAATACATTGTTAGAATTAAGTAAATAAGAATAATAAAGAACAGACGGTCATAGACTGCGCAACCGAAAAGTCATTTTTTCATAAAAAAACTCAAAACAATCAGTCGTAGACTGAAGAATCAGTACTAAAATAACTTGTATATGTGCCCAGATCCTCCAGCAAGCATACTCAGGGTAAACTTCCTTTTGCCCTGTTGCCGCCAGTTTGTTGGATCGCTACAAAAACCGCTTTCATCAGCAAAATACAAAGTTGGACTTATCCTCGTCCAACTTTATCCAACTTTACGTCATGTAAAGCTTTGACAACATCAACTAACGAGTATGACGGCAGTGATATTTTTTAGTATACATTTAAGAGGCATATTAGCAACTGGAAAATAGTTATTCAACATAATCTTTAAAATACAACACACATTTTATCCGAAATACATGTTTACATTAACCCCCAAACCCATGTTTACGTTTCTCCACATTAAAATATTTTCTGGGGTAAATGTAAACACAAGAAAATGGATCGATATTTAATTAATAACTTAAATAGTTTATTCTAAAATTAATACTTATCAAAATCTATAAGTACTAAGTACATTACATAAGACCTACCCTACCTATCAAAATTATTCAAAAAAATTAACTTTTTCTTGAAGCCACGCGACTTGTAAAATACTTTAAAAAGTAACCGCTAACGAAAAATGCAACTGAAATCCATTTACAACCGAATGTATATATTTAAATGTGGAAAAACATGTTGGTGTCCGTCACTTTACTCAATGTGACCATTACAGAGGCTTTACTGGTGTTTAGTATAAGCCGTGTTTACATTTACCCACATTGACCCTAGACACTTTTAATCAATTCTAGCTTTTAAGCTCAACTTACTCATCTTTACTTGTATAATAAAGTTCTGCAAGAATTTGGCCGCTGTTATCTCACCACTATTTATGGCCTACATTTTTAATACGAACTTGGCCTTTTTTACAGTTATGTTTTTGATGGGATTCATATAATACCAGTTGTCCTTCAAATTAATTTGGAGTGTAAAAAAAGTCGAACTAAGCCAGTCGAATTAATATGTGCAGAGGGAATGACGTACATCGCACAAGGCAAGCTCTTCATTGGAACCCATTTTTCTTATTCAGAAGGGCGGTCTAGCATTGAAATGATAACCTTAAACTCGAGGAATTACACACACCCAATAATATTGGTTTGTGACTACACACAAAGAACAGAAACAGAATCAACTACAGTGCCCTCATCACGTAAGACAGTCATCATCGTTTTCGATATCGTTAACGATAGATTATCGACCGATCGACTAAGTGTTTACGTCAATTAACAAGAAAATCTGTCAATTACAATCGTCTCGGCGAGCGTGATAGCACGATAGCTATTTAGCTGTCATGCTGTCGTGTGGTCGTCAATCGTCGGTGAAATTACGTGATGAGAGCCCAGAATAACCGCGCGGTTCCCGCAATTTAACCGCCCGAAAGAAGAGGAAACCGCGCGGTTGTATTTCTGTTGTGTTATATGAGACTGTTCAGTTTATTTGCGGTTTCCGTGCGGTTTGAATTAAATTTTAAATTTTTATGATATCATGATTCGTTCGTACATATGTTTGAATAGTGTTTTAATACTAATGGATGGAACAGGAGGCGTTTAGCTATAGGTATACATATATGATAACTAATATATCAAATGAAGATATCGGCATTATCATATAATTACAGAATTTGGGCTCAAATTCACTTAATTTGGGATATAATGTTACAAATAGCTCATGTGACAAACCATCACGTAGTATTGGGTGTACCCAATACTGTCTTTTTCTTTTCTTTTTTAAGAGCAACCACACACTTCTTCTTCGATTTCCATATTTGAAGTGAAGTGAACGTTTCGTACACAACCGCACACAAACCGCTCGTAAACAAATAAACTGAACAGTCTCATATAACATAATAGCACTTCAACCGCGCGGTTTCCGCTCGGTTTTCGGGCGGTTGAATTGCGGGAACCGCGCGGTTTGCCAAACCGCCCGGTTGTGTGTGAACGAATATAAGGACTTCAATGTAAATAAGAACCGCAGCGGGAACCGCGCGGTTTGAAACCGCACGATTTCTGCCCTGTCTGAACGGGGCCTAAGGGTATTCATAATCCCTTCAGAGGGCGTGAATTATAAAAAATAAAGTTAAAATTTCTGAATTTAACAGTGTTTTTTCAGTTTTATGTAGCTTGAGCGAGCAATGCCAAACAGAAACAGAATCTATCTACATCTTTATAATTAAATCGCTAGCGCAAGAGCTTGTGATTCCTCCTGAGAGTTTATTTCTGCACCGATTTCAATGATTCTAACACTGATCAAAAGCTTATCAACTGAACTTTGCTCATCAGTATAAACAATCTTGAAAAAGTGCAAATGCATAAAATTACTACGAAAAAACATTATTACCTATACCTACTCTCTTTTTTTTCGTAAACCGCAAACGGTAGTAGGGTTTCTACATGCGAGATTTCTCGCTCTGGTCCGCTAGTTAGTAGAATATGATGCAGAGAGAGAAAGCGGTACACGTTTTTAAAAATGAAACAACATTTTTTTTAACTAGAAATGAACGTCCGTTTTTAGGAAAACTACTTTATATTTTGTTAGATAAATGAATTATCTATGACGAGTATAAAACAATAATAAAAATGATTTGATTTAGTAAAATTGTTGCATTTGCGTCGTTTGTTTGTATTCATCTTGCTTGTTTTATATTTTGTTTAAAATGTTCTTATCTACATGTTTTTTGTGATTAAAAAACAATAAATTATAAGATTTTGTAATTGCATTTTCTATATAGTTTCAGATTTTATTTAGATTGAAAGTGGGTTTTGGTAGGGCATTGATATAATTAAATATCCTTATGTTATATTACTAGACGTCATATTAGTTTTTATTTGTATATTCTGGCAAAAGGAAATTGGGATTTTCGGGATTTTTTATAGAACTGCTTTTCTTTGTTGCATTAGTATCTGCCGAACTTAGAGCCATGGGCTATATTTCAGCTTTTCAGTGGATTTTTATTACTATAAAGAGAGAAGAAAACAATTTAGTACACAAGAACAAGGCTCATATTTAATTGTTTATACTTACATTGCTACATATTTAAGGCTATCACAGTGAATCTTATACTCCATTAAAGTATTAAGAGGTAGATTTAGTATTCTACGTAATGTGTCGCGGATTCGTGTCGTACTGGCAATGTCAGTAGCTGTACGATTCCATACTGACAGACTGTCTTCCTGTGAAATATATAAAAAAAAAAATATATTTAACAAATTTATATTATATGCTTATGAAGTATAATTTTCCTCCTTTTAACCAATGATCGGGATTTTCAAATGCAAAATTGTAGATTCTGATTCTGCCAGACCAAATTGTATTTCTGTATGTTGGAGCAATGAGGAAATAACATTTTTATCTATTTACCCACATACATAAGTACATACAGTATGTCGTCTGCTTTTACACTTAAGACTTGTGGGTCTAGACATTTTTCGAATTTCTCTTTGTTATTTACATCCGTGAGTCTTGTGCTTTTACACTTCAGACTTTTTTCCTTGACTCAAATTTGACAGTCCTCTTTTATTTTGCAATTCTTGTATTGTGCAGATGACTAGGTGGAAAGCAACACAATGATAAAACGAAGAAGAGAAAAGAAAAACGTCAAAAAGAGTCGCCAAAAACTTAACCCTCGACTCACAGGGCATTTTCCTTCTCATCTTTTCGAACTTTCTTACTCTTTTGCACCCATGTGAGTCTAGACTCACAACTCTAAGGCCGGTAGTTATCGACGGCTCATAAGTTAAGAGCTTCATAAACCTATTCACCAACCGCTATTACTGCGTATTTACGAGCGCTCATAAGACTTATGAGTGGTCCCAACCACTCTTAAGTTACGAGCGCTAATATCAGAGACAATTATTATTGTATCCGGTAATTATCTTAGATAACTTCGAAATAATTCGAACTCTGTTGTCATTTCAAATTTAAATTATTTCTGTTGATTTTAAAAATGGGTAAAAATGAAAGAAATCCGAATTTATCCGACAAGGAAAATAAAATTTTAATGAGTTCAGTGAACATATTCCTTATTTTACTATTTAATTGAATTGAATTTGATGAAAACCCACCACCATCAATTTCACCATCTACAGCTGTGTTGCATCATCCCCATATTTACATTGCCATTTGTCACTGACATGTTCGAAAAGAGCGCATCCGGAAATCCGAAAATCGATTCTCTCATATTCGAAGTTAGCATAGACAAAAGCCTATTAGTGGTCCGTGAATACCAACCAAACATTTTAACTTATGAGCCTCTTAACTTTAAGAGCGATTTATGAGCGGTCGATAACTACCGACCTAATTGTTAAAGCAGACTATCGAGCAAATATATAAATGTAAGTTGAAGTTAAAATTAAGACGATGTGACGTGTGTGAGAGCCAGTAGCGAACTGACTTGCTGAGATGACTGTGGTTTAATGCACATATGTGGTACATACTCATCAGTTGGTCTACATAGCTATTAACACAATAACGCTTCCCCAGGCTGAAATTAATTGGTTGATAGAAGTCAGTTATTTAAAAAAAATGATATAAATATAAAAATTTAGTAATTTTTCTAAGTTGGATAGTTTAACTGAAATCAAAATAATATAATAGTTGGTCTACTCTCTTGTGGATGCAAAAAAATTGGTCTGGCACTATTTTAATAGTGATCTGCTAAACCGTTATGACAAAATTGAGAAATAAAAGTTTTGTTATTGCAGTTAGTTACAATTTTTGGTCAAAAATGGCGTGTGGCGTTGCATTATCGCGAGATCTTAGGAAATCAATTATTAAGGCCTTCCAAACGGGGTATCTAGCTACAAAAGTGCCAACAAATTTAATTTGACTTAAAAATTCAGAAAATGTGGAAACAGGAAAAAAATTGCGATGCCCAACGATAGTTAAACTTCGTGATTGTTGTATGCTGAACAACACGCCAAACTGCCGCTGCAATAACTGTGCATGGATGCTTGTGCGGTGTATGAGGCCTGTAAAACAGATTATCTCTGTCGACACTTGCAAAAGAACTATACAAATTCGA
Organism: Brachyopa scutellaris; assembly: GCA_949775065.1. Taxonomy (NCBI): domain Eukaryota; kingdom Metazoa; phylum Arthropoda; class Insecta; order Diptera; family Syrphidae; genus Brachyopa; species Brachyopa scutellaris. The sequence goes on along the minus strand of OX459114.1, from coordinate 103,172,673 downwards.
TTCAACTCGATCCTCCAAAGAAGAATTTCACAAAGAATGCTTAAGACGAACAAGTTCTCAGCATCTCTCATGATATGGGGACGCATGTCTGGTGGTATTGGAAATTTATGTTTCGGCGACGGATCGGTTAATGCTGCAAAGTATCAACAATAGCAATGGAATAGCAACTATGAAATTATGTATTTAAGCAAGATGGCGCTTCTAGTCATACGGTTAGGTCCATGATGGGATGGTTATCTACTGAAGATATTCCATTCATGGAATGGCCTTCCAGCTGCCCTGACCTTTCACCTATTGAGACTATTTAGCACGAATTGAAGCAGAGACTAAACCTGCTAACATTCTTCAGGCACTTAAAAATAAAATTAGTAATATTTGGCAATAATTTACTGCTGAAGAATGCCAAAAATTAGTAGATACTATGTAATGATGAATAGCAGCAGTAATTAGGAACAAGGGTGACGTAACACAGTGGTAAAATTACAATTTTGACTCATAGACCAACTAGAAAACACTGAAAACATGAGTTTTGATCATTAGTTATTTGTTTCAAATTTGCCAAGAATCAGCACATTTTAAGTTAATTGGTTGGTCGACCAACTATTTTGCATTTGGGCTCATACAGGAGCAATGAAAGAACCCCGTAATGTCGAGTCGCAACACAGTGAATACTGGCCGAACTCAACTTCAATATGA